>CM076581.1:567502336-568059121 GCA_034641835.2 Pinus albicaulis
ACTCTCCCTCCATACGCCAGCCCAGCTTTGGACCCGAAAAATATTAGGGCAGAATTCATTTGGTTTTCGCATCACAAAATTGGCCGATGTCAGCAGGCTATCTTGAAACGCAAATTTGGTTTGAATTATGGTTTATCACCGTTTGAAGTCTGGCGGGCTCAACTTAAGAACAATTTTTTTTGATCCCATCTTATAAAATTTGTGTTGGTTTTCTTTGATAATACACATATTTATAATAAATCATGGGAATACCACACTAAACATGTGGAAAAGTTATATAAATTATTGAGAACAATCATTTTTATGTAAAAAAATCCAAATGTGCTTTTGGGAAATAAGAATTCGAGTATTTGGTTCATATTGTTTTAAAAGAAGGAGTGAAGTTGGAGCCTCAAAAGATGCAAGCTATTACAAAATGACCTATTCCTAAGAAAATCAAGGTTCTTAGAAGATTTTTTAGACTTACATGATCAGTATGATGATAATTGTGATAATTTCACAAAACAATCACTAACTATTTTGAGGGATGAGATATTAGAACTTCAACTTGATGAGGATTTTTTAAGAGCTTTATTTCTTCTTTTGAAATCAAGAAAATATTCTCCCAAACTGAAAATATGTGTTCTTGAGATAATTTCTTAAAATTATGAAAATGAAATTAAACTTTTGCATTCTCAAATTCAGTCATACAATTTCCGAAATCCTAAAGAATTCTTTGAAAATATTCCTTCTCCTAAGCAAGAGGAAATTGTACTATCTTTTGACTTGCATATTGAGGATGACTATTCTTTCAAACACAAGACAGAAGAAATAGTTTCAAGGCTTAATATTCATAATACAACTGAGCAACCAGTCATTGAAGGCCTAGAAGTAAATAACACACATCATACTTTTATTGATCCTATATCAGATTATATGGAGAATATTTTTAGCCCAAATCTACAAACATGTTTTCTCTATAAGGATCAAATACATCAAAAGTGGCCTTTACACATCATATCATTTATTATAAAGGCACATGATCATAATATACTTCTAATTTTGATCACAAGCAATCAAGTTATCCATTTATTGTTACAGCTACTTGATTGGCTTCATTGGCATTTTTGTATTACCTGATTCAATAAGATTTTTAGTAGATTGAGTAGGTAGATGAGTGCCAATAAGCTTAGAATTTTGAGCATTTTTTTTTTAGTTTTCAATTTTCAGCTAGTTTTTCATTAAGTTGGTTTGAAAACTTTTGTGTGTTGTTTTAGTTTCAGATCAGATTTCAGTTTGCAGAAGACAGAAGACATTTACAGGTTCACCAAGGTCAATGGATGAGGACAACTGACCCTCTGTTCTTGACTTTTCACCAGGAAAAGCCATTCCCAAGTGGAGCCATTGTTAGACTCCTATACCAATAGGTGTCATATTTCATGATTGACTTGATGGGCTATGTAATATGTTCATACCTTTTCTTGTTGCAAAGGTTTTCCATATTATCAAAAAATCAAAAAAAAATTAAAAATGTAAAGAGGGTATACCCTAAAAGAAAAATCAAAGGGTAAAAAGAATAAAAATGGCCAAAAAAGTAAAAGAAAATGAACGCCACCAAAAGAAAGGCCAAGGAAAGTGTGCAAGTCTAAATGCCACTACTTTTTTCTCTTATGTAATAAAAAAAATTGTGTGCAACTTGTATCCTATGCCACAATTTATGAATAGTCAAACAGTTTAAGCTTGGCTATTTCATCTTTCAATTTCATGTTTTAGAGATAGAGAATAAAATTTGACCAAACTGTTTAATCTTGGTAGATAAGTAGATAGGTAGAGTAAATAAAAGGAGCTCAATAGCTTAATCTGAGCCCTTGGATGTAATAAGGTTAGACTTAGATATATTTCTACATGTAAAAGAAAAGAAAGTGTGATAAGGGTTTTCCAGTCTAAGTGCACCCTAATAAAGAAGAAAAAATGGTAGAGTAAAGTAGGTAGGGTAGGTAGATGATGTTGCAGAATTGCATGTGATGGACAATGACTCTAAATGTATTAATATTTACTTTCATCACAAAGTGCAAAGGCAGACACTATACTGGAAAAAATTCAAAGCAAAGCAAAGTTAAAGTTATTAACTTCCCTTCTCATCTTCCCCTAAAGATTTCACTAATTTCCCCTAAGTACTAAGGTATTTGAAAATTAGAGGGGCTCAAGGCATTTCCTTGACTTTTGGAGGGACCGGACCCTCGGCCCAATAATTGGAAAAACCTAAGTACTTGAAGTCATTCTTCATAACATTCACTCATTTCTAAACATCTTTTCCTAAGTAAAATCCCATTTTACTTAGGAAAATTATGCATTATTTCATAAAAAACCCTCAAAATCACATTTTATTCCAAGTCTAAGTGATGAAGTGATTATAATGCAATTTTCTTTTAAATCTTCACTTTCTTAGTTATATTAATGTATTTTGAGTTTAAATTGCCCCCTTGTCATATTAACATTGATTTTATGTATTAAATCCTTACAAAAATAACCTTCTCCTATTATATATAACTCATTTTTATATAATATCCCCAAAAACCCATTAATAAATTTTAGCCAAAGTTATTTATTCTCACATGTTTAAATAAAAAACCCACTTTATGCCCCCTTTGGCTAAATATATCGTAATATTAAATTCCGCCCCCTATGGTAATTAGATTAATCTGATTTAATTATCATATAATAAAAGTATATTGAAAAAATAATTAAAACATGTTTTATTATGTGTTTTAATACAAAAATAATTCTTCCCCTGTGTATTTTAATCCCCCAACTCCCTTTCCCAAGGTTAAAACTATAAACCCTTTGTAAAATCCCCAATACCTCCCTTAACCGCTAACCTTGGCTAAATCATTTCCCGATCACTTTCCTACATTTTTATAAACAAATTGATTAATCCTCACGATTAATTAACTCCGCCAATCAGATTCCCCCTGATGAGATTAATTAAAGTTTAATTGCGTCGGGCCCTCCATATTAAATCCCCGTCACTTCCACGTCCCCATCGTCGTTCGATCAACCCATCTGAGATCAACGGTTATTAATGATATCGCTAGCCATCCGCGTCCGAACAATAACGCGCGATGGCCCGGCGGTTTTCAAACAGTGCCATGCCACGCGTCAATCATTCTATGGAATCGCTCACCCTCCGCCCAAAACCACTTTTCCCCAAAAGCGGTGCGATGGAAACTGCTTACCGCTTGCCTCTCGTGACTCATCCTCCATACCTGCTGACATCATCCATTAAATAAATAAATAAAACCCCGTCACCCTTTGGAATTTGTGAATAAAACAATTTTTCCCGCGGCATTTTCATTATTCTGTGAACGACCAAAGTCTCATGCAGATAATTTCAAAAACAAATTGTCAAGCGCCATCAACTATATTTTGCTGAAGACAATTGCATACCAGTAATCCAGAGTTCGTACACCATAGCCTGTACTTGTTTAATCACTGTTCATCTCCCAAAAAATAGGTATTTACCCCAATTCCCGTTAAAACTCTGTGAAATCCTAGCTTTTTTTTTAAATTTTGCACGAAAGACAGAAACAGAGTTCAATTTGGTCTTGTTCAACCCCTAGAATTGTAAATTGCATTCCCAAAACTTGTAATTGTGTTTTTTCTTCACAAAAACGTGAAATTCATTTCTGAATCCACAAGAACCAAAAATAGAGGTTAGACTTAGATAGATTTCTACATGTAAAAGAAAAGAAATTGTGATAAGGGTTTGCCAGTCTAATTGCACCCTAATAAAGAAGAAAAAATGGTAGAGTAAAGTAGGTAGGGTAGGTAGATGATGTTGCAGAATTGCATGTGATGGACAATGACTCTAAATGTGTTAATATTTACTTTCATCACAAAGTGCAAAGGAAGACATTTAAGAGGGGGAACTAATACAACGTTAAAAAGAAAACCAGAGCACACATCTAAAAATTACCTCCTTAGCTACTGTCACACCATCATTAACTATTTTCGGAGAACCATGCTTGCTCTCCAAGACAACATTTTTCCCTTCGCCCCAAGGGTGACTCCAACAAGATCGGCAAGTTTGTTCACACCGCCTGCAAGACAAATTGACAATGCTTTCAGTAAGTGTGCAATTGAATGCTAGACCATATGCCAAAACAACCCTCCATGAAAAATTAAAATAACACATTAAAATTGAATATAAGTGGACAAGGAAAGATCCACCGCAGTGAAGTTTCACGTGCAGGTGACCTTCCTTTAAACATAATTTTTTCTCTGACCTGCAATTTTTTTGTCACTGAGCCATCCTTGTTGAAGCACAACTCCTTTTCCATAGCTCTTGTATTAACTACCTTCTCTCTGTCGCGTAATCTCAGAGTCCCTCTTCTGCTTGAGCGATTAAAGGAAATGGGTGAAAAAACTGAAAGAGAAGACAATTGTCTGCCATAATTATCAAACATTGCACCCAACTTCTTCCCCTTTCCATTGTTACCCAATGAGGCAGATGTGGCAATTGTTGTCATACCGCCCAAAGCAGAGGCCATCTTCTCTTATGCTGAATATAGAATTACAAGATCTTCATATTAGTATGAACCTTAAAAAACATGACTCCCATTGCTAAAAACCACTTTTAAGTTGTAACAAGCAAACTAAACAACTATCGCAACTTTTGGCAACTTCTGGAGTATTAAGAAAGAAAAAACCAAAGATAAATACAACCACAATCCTCATTTTAATGAGACTGGACTATATATTTGCATTAAGATAATAGAAATAAATCACGACTATATTAAGGCCAGCACAAAACAATCTTTAACCAGTGTCTCTCGCGGCCTTCAGGTTTCCATGCTAGAGGTTGCATATTTTTAATTTAAATTCTTAACCTCTCGTGCCCATCTATGAATGCATCCAATGGGATAACTACATCAATTGCTCCTTTATATCCCCAAAAACAAATTCCCTACTACAAGAGCACCAGTATTGATGGATCACCCCACACCATCCTACCCACTAGAAACGGTGAAAAAGGAAACCCGAGAAAACTTCTGAAATATCTCAAGATGACTATATGGGTGGTTCTTATGAATCAACCAACCATTCGGAACATGCTCATCAATCCAAACCATGAGTATTATGTGACAATATTCAAGCAGGCACTGAATCGGATTTCTGAAGCTATGTTAGAGAAACCCTAAACTCTCACTGAAAATAGGTGAAATGTGGCACCACTCAGAGATTGACATGTGCCAATTGGTACAAGTGGTAGACAATTGGAATGCTCAAACAACGAGGTGATGCAGGAATGACATGAGGGAGAAAATATCAGAAAAGCCCCAAATCTGGAGAACTAAAGCTCATCACCAACCCGAGATTGACAACTTTACATGATGTAACCTATGAAATCGTAAATGGAGAAATCATAGTAACAATAAAGTAACCTATGTAACAATAAAGTCGGATTCATCCTAGGAGTGGTAATGGAAGAAATCATAGTGAACAATAGGAAACATGCAGAGTTGCTTACAATCAAATAGATGAAAAAACACATACAAAAAACCTAGATAATAATCATGAACAAGCTTAATATTGAATTATGAACTGTAAAGGAACTTACAAAATGTGACATTACGAACCTAGTCAAGCGCACAAGCAAAAATATCCTGGACATGACCCTGGTTGACAAGTTGTATTGCTCATGATGCAAGAGGATTTGTACCTACACTTCCAAGTCAATAAAAATCCATCATTATCTATACAATAAATACAAGTAATTGATGTAGTATTTTTTACTCTAAGATGCATTCTTATGATAATGTTAGAACATATGTTGAAAATGTCAAAACATATCTGAATAAGCTCCTCTTCGTTTCAAGAACAATTTATTGGAGTCGCATGAACTTGGAACAAGCCTCCCACAATCTGAAAGAGTAGCAACTAAGTCAACAGTGACATTTTTGTTGCTACACTGGATCGAGGGAGGTCTGCTCCAAGATTAAATTGCTCCAATAAATTATTCTCTACTAAACAGGGCCAACCACGTGAAGGTGGAAGCTCTTATGGCCGCTCCCCCCCCCCCTCACATTACTCTCAATTCCCCAATACCCAATCTATATTTCATTTTTTACTTTCATGAGCATAAAAAAAATATTCAATAACTAATAAAAAAACAATTCAACAAAAAGTACGCAAGGAAACATTGAAATTAATGCTTGACATAAAAATAGTATGATAAATGAGTTTTTTATATAACGCAAAAAAACGTTCCAAGTATGGTAACGTTTGTCTTATAATAATACAATATTTTACATTATCAAATTTTCTTTTTCTTTTTCTTCTTCCTATTTCTAAAGCTCCTAATTACATCATCAATATCATCATCCTCTGCTCCTGTTTCGTGCCTTTCGACCCGCACTGCTGACCTAGTTGCGTAGTCACGATGTCTGGTCTCATCCAGTGACGGGGCATCGCCTACAAAAACAGATAATATTAAATTTTAATTGTCAGTTTTAAAATATCATTGAACTAGTTCGGTAATATTAATAAAAAAAATTGCAATGAGATTATTTACCTGGTGCACCAGTTGTCGCCGCTGACCTAGTTGCGTAGTCACGATGTCTGGTCTCATCCAGTGACGGGGCATCGCCTACAAAAACAGATAATATTAAATTTTAATTGTCAGTTTTTAAATATCATTGAACTAGTTCGGTAATATTAATAAAAAAAAATTGCAATGAGATTATTTACCTGGTGCACCAGTTGTCGCCGCTGACCTAGTTGCGTAGTCACGATGTCTGGTCTCATCTAGTGATGGGGCATCGCCTACAAAAACAGATAATATTAAATTTTAATTGTCAATTTTTAAATATCATTGAACTAGTTCGGTAATATTAATAAAAAAAAATTGCAATGAGATTATTTACCTGGTGCACCAGTTGTCGCCGTTGGGACTGTTGCCCTGTCTTCCTCTCTAGTGGTGAGATCCTCAAGGGAAACATTCTCTATCATTTAAACAAAAAAATTTATAAGGACAACCATCAAGGTATAATTAGAAAAAATTATAAGTGGAAATTAATTACCGTCACGGCCCTCACTGATAGTAGCATTGTCGGCCTAGTCCACACTACAATGATCAGGTTGCACGTGAGGATCATCTACATCTGGCTCTAAAACTGGGTTATTTGCCTCGTCGGTAGTGTTGCTCCCCTGATTTAAACAAATTTGTTAGAAATTAAATTTACGGATGAAAACAAACATATTGAAAGGTTAATGTTTTACCTTATCAGGCATTCTGGATCTTGGGACCTACCCCAAGCTTCTACGACGTTCAACTACGGCTTGATAGCCGAAATGGAAAGCAATATTTTTATCTTCCTCTATAGTTTCTGTTCCGAAGTCATCACCCTACATTACATATGATTGTGTATTTTTAATCATATTTGATAGGATTACAAAAACGTTGGAAGGCGATATAATTAATTATAAGATGTTTAGCTACTTAATTACAATTCTTGCGGCTAATTTCAAGTAGCCGCCCTGGCCTAGCTTGTGATGGCTCTTTTTTTCAATCCTAGCCTTGGTTGCCTTTGAGGTTTCAGGCAACCTAGCATCAAAAGATTGAAGTCAGATATGACGTAGCACACTTTTATTTTAGACACAGAGAAAATTAAAGCTATTGAATTAAAGTTGTAATTTACCTTGCCGGTCCAGTTGGCATTTTTCCTTCTTTCTTTGCCCTTTTCTCTTTTCCGTCATGGATGAGTGCTCTCCACTCACTCTCTATAAATGTGAGAGGACGCTCATATCTAGGGTTAAATTGCAATTGCGTCCTATAGGTGTCCCTGGTATATTTCAAATATTTGACGGCTACCCGAGTCACTGCTGTTCTATCAAATGTGCCGACCCCAAAAAGGGCTTCTAGATAATCTATAAGTTCTTTTTTCAGGTTGGAATTCTGGGAATTCCACCCTGTGCGTATGGTTGGGCCAAAAATTACCAACGCATGGCTCTTCAGAAACCTGTAGAACTCATTGTTTCCTACAAAAAAAAAAAAAAGGATATTATCATTAATTTAAAAATAAAAATCATGATAAATATGTTTTAGATAAAGTACATGAAATAGTTAAAATATTAAAATTTACCTGGGAGTTGTACATGCTTTATAGGGACACCCTCATCGTTCACCAACAACGTGCCATTAATGGTCCCTGTGGAGCTGACACGTGTAGCTCCAGGAAACGCAATAATGTAGTTGGCCATATCAGCTTCATCATTGCCAACACGTTCAGCGGTTGGCTGGGTGTCTGCTTGGGCAGGGTGTGTTTCTTGGCTGGCACCTAAAGGAGTAGAAGGTGTACGAGAGGGTTGTTGGGCAATCTCTTGCCCTTGTGTCCCACTACCACCAACACCAGGTTCAGAAAATGCCAGAAAACGCTACATACAAAAGAACTTTTTGTTAGTTTAGTCAATGTAAAAATTAAAAATCAAACTATCACAATTCATCTCATACAGAACAAAAAAAATATCCTTTTGACTTTTTATTATTACCTGATATCTTTCTAGCTGGCTCATAAGATGTTTTATCCTCTCTTCTGTTTCAGGTGTTTGAGGCGCGTCTATCAAAGTATTAAATTTCGACCTTGCATCTCGTGCCTTTTTTCGCAACAAGAACACTGGAGATAGGGATGAAGAAAGCTCTTTCTCAAAGAGGGAATCATCAGGCGTACCATGGCTAGGTGTCTGCATATTTGAACAAAATTAATATTATTTCAATTATGTAAATAACTAAAATACCTGAAGATAGAGCAATGCTGGCACTTTACATGTTCTTCCGCTAGCCTCTTTCCGCGATCATCCCGTATCGAGGTTGTTCTTGTACTGCCCTGATCAGTCTGCCACATTGCAATAAAATTATAAATGTAAAAACTTGAAAACAATATCTAACTTGAAAACACAAAATGAAAACTGAAATAATTTCTAATAAGACACCGTAAGACAGAGTTAGAGTTTCAAATATGCCTTGCATTGAATTCAGTCCTGGAAACATGTCATTGCACATTAAGGCACCCAAACAAGAGACGAGTTGACAATGAAGACCTTATTGAATATATTTTTGGAGAAACTTCTAGTAAACTTGTTGTGAAGACCTTGAGGATATTTTTGGAGCAACATTGTTGAAGATGATGGCATAGCATTGTTGGAGACGATCTTGAAGGGCCTTGAAGTGAAGATTTTGGAGCAACTATTGAAAAATCCTTAGAGCATTTAAGTAAGGCACTTTCTATCTTCCATCACCTTTTTCCTTTCAATATCCTTTAAAAAAATTTGTTGATATTTAATGTTTGAAATCACGTTATAATTCCTTGATTATATGTGTTTGGGGACTTTCCCTTTGAAATTACCCAAAAATACCCTGGCAATTTTATCTTCAGGATGCATGTCTGACCCTATTGTTCAATATTTTGATTGATAGTAGTAAACATAGAGAGTTAGGGGGATCTTGACTTGGTTTGGTTGGGCCATTAGATCCCTAACATCTACTAGAGAGAACCCCCCTTGAGTTGGAGGAGAGCTAGTGTTTGGTCAATTTAGTGTGTCCTAAATTGCTGCATTTAATTGTCAATCCGGGAATCGTAAGCTGATGAAGTGCGGCGCACTATATGTGCAAGATAACCTCTTTCTTATCTTTTTGTCGTTTATGGTCTTTCTAAGGTGAAATGGAAATTCTAAAGTGAGAAACAAGCTTGGTTATAATTGTTCAAGGAAATGATATTCCCCTATAATGATTTTCCAATCTCGAAACTTCAAAAGCAAATTGGAATTACAATGACAAAAGAAAGTAAACTGCTGAAATGGAAAGTGCTGTTAATCTAATGAATCAAAACAAGAAACTAGTGAATATGAAAACTAAACTATTCTTGCTGCCAACTGAACACAAAAGAAACTACACTTATGGAAATTCAAAGTTGCAATGAAAGAAATCTAAACCAGATTACATCAATTCATTTTCTGACCCTTCATCATTAGACCAGCTATGACTTGTGGACGTAATCATAAACAACTTGTGTAACTGATATTTAATTTGCAGAAAGTAAACTAATACTAAACCATACACACATGATTCAATCCCTCGCCATCAGTCCAGCTGTGGCTTTTGGAGGCAATTGAAGATGTCATACATGATTCAATATATCTAAGTTTGCGGAAAAGAAACTAATACTAAACTACACACTTCATCATGCAGCCCCTCACCATCAGTCCAGCTGTGGCTTTCGGAGGAAACTGAAGACGCTATGAGCAGCTTAATATATCTAATTTTGCAGAAAGAAAACTAATACTAAACTACACATCTCATCATGCAGCCCCTCACCATCAGTCCAGCTGTGGCTTTCGGAGGTAGCTGAGGACACTATGAGTAGCTTAATATGTCTAATTTTAACTATTGAATCAGATAAACAAAACTGAAATGCACAAAACAAAAATGAAGTTAAACAAAGACTGTGAAAGAAAACTAGCAGCAGAATAATATCAGTTTCATATCATTAGCGAAAATACTATGAAAATGCCCCGGGGTGTCTACCTAAAACCTGCACAAGAAAACTGATCAGTATTTTAACAATCATAAAAACATAAAAGACAGGAATGCAATGGAAATTACAGAAATGTATGAACATAAATAAAACAACTATGAAATATGAACATGTAATGGGTTATGATACAATGATTACTTAAAGAAATGAAATGAAAAATATATACATTAATACACAGAACCTCGGCTGAGCAGGGGCCCTCTACGCAGTTCTGGTATGATCTTCAAACACGAATTAAGTTATGAAACAGAGTTTTTCACATTAAAAAGAAAGTCATTACAGGCTGGTGGTATTACGGCTCAAGGCAGCGTAATCACCACATAACAGAGTACGCACATCAACTTAACAACTAACAACTATCAATTCACATTCACTACTCTACGTGCGTATGCAAACGCTCTTTATAAAGCAATAAAATGTAACTGTTTCCTGAAGTTTATGATAGCAGCCAACACGTAGACCACGAAGGCCACGGATTTAGGAGTATGGCCATGTTTGGGAAACGGATCTATGGAAGGTGGGCGCTTAAATTCAACTCCAGAACTTTGCACAGATGTCAATTAACTTCCACAAGCTTGGGAAACGGTCGTATGGATGTTTCTATGCCACGAAACAGAGTCCAGCCGACATAGAACTCCACAGTTGACTTCCACGTGGATGGCTTTGACCGCGGCTTTCCTCGACGAATTTCATTGAACCAATAGGACACGAACCATGTCCTTGTCATTCCTAGCCTGCCCATGTGGCTCGTTTCCTTCGTTGACACCTGTAACATTGATTTCCACAAAATAGCTGCGGAAAGTTCCAGCGGCTGCGGAAAGTGACAAGTTTCCGCAGCTGTATGAACAAAATCTAAATCAAATAGAAAACACACAAACATAATTAAAAACCATGTTAGATACCCTTTCGCACATGATATTGACAATTTTGGAGGTTTAGGTGAGTGAAAAAGATATGGAAAAGTGTATGGACAAGAGGCAAATTCGGGACTCAACATACCCCCACTGTGAAGGTGTTGCATGTCCTCATGCAACCAAAATTTTGACACTCTTTGTTCAATTCATGTGCCTTGATACTTCAGCCAACACATCTAACCCCCTTCTCTTCTTCTTTGGTACTGCCATCATTCTGGGTTTCTTCATGAGGCACCCGAATTTGATATTCACAAGTGCTCTGCTCAATTTTTGGCATTTCCTTTTTAGCTTCTTATTTTTCTTTTGCCAAATACCCAAATGTAACATAGTATTGTCATGGATAATCTTGTTCAGTTTGCCTTGCTCTTTGAGTGTTTCATTTTCATTTTTGATATGCCGATTCAAAAGCTCAAGCTCAAAAATCTTCTGTTTTAATGACTGAACCAAGTCATCCTGCAATGTATGAGGCTGAGTAGAAGAGGTGCTTGGACCTGTGGCTGCCTTCTCCAAGGATTCTATATAATCATAGACCTCCTGCTGTTTGGGGTCTACTTCCGGTGTCTTCTTCATTGGACAGTCCTCAAAATGCTGCAAGGGAGAATTATGTTCAAAATTTGGCTGAGGAGAACTTTCATCAATATTTTGCTGAGAATAAGATGGAGTACACTCATTGTCCGATTGGGAGTGAAAGGAGTCAGGTTCACTAACTGACTGAAATGGACTATGGTCGGTTGGAGACTGTTCAGATGTCTCTTCACCCAAATCAATGAAATGAGGACCTTTAATTTGTGTTTTTCTCAGTTTTCCCTTAAGCCTCCTACTTCTCCTCACATGCTGTGGTACACTACCCTTTTGTTCTTGTTTTCCTGTTTTTGCCTTCTTAGATAGAGATGACTGTTTTTGAAGAAAAATTAATCTCTCAGACAGAATTTGGTGATCTTCTTTTTCAGAAGAAGAGGTTTTATGGACAGCCTCAACAATTTCTTTCCCTTTTGATATTTTTTGGCTTCTTAATTTTGATTTCCTTCTTCTTCCTTTTTATCAATCTCTCTTCCTTATCATTTTTCTTCATAGTAATAGTAGAAGTATCTTGGATTTCATCTATTGTTCTTTTCCTTCTACTTCTTTTTGCTGTGCTAGCTGCGGGAACTTCCTGTGTGGGAGCAACTTGGGTTTCAACATCCATTTTATTTCTTCTACTCCTTCTAATTGATTTACCTTCAGGAATTTCCTGAGGTTCTTCAAAGAAGTTTCTAACTAAGAATTGTTCCCAAGTATCTTCTCTTTCTTTCAGTTCCTTTTATAAGCCCATGATGATATAAATGAGGCTCTACATCTCCTAGGTGTTTTTGCACAGTCACAGCCATTTTCTTCAAGCTATTGAATAGGAAATAAGGAAGATTGAGAGTTTGGTTTTCAAGGAAATTCATCAATATCCTAGTATGATACATGTACATAAAGCCAAAGCGGCCTTCACATGTGATAAATTTCTGAACAATGAGTAATAAAGTGGCCCATTCATCTTTTATTGCATGCACTGGGATTCCTCTTTTGAAAACAGTGATATCCATACCTTGATTTCGGAGGATTGTTCTCCATGCCTCATCACCGATACTTTTGTTTTTGAACCACCGTTCTCCTTCCTGAAGAAGCTCTGTTGCTGCTGCTATTGATGCTTCATTAACCAAAAATTTGAGGTCTCCCACTTCTGCTTCAGAGCCATCAAATGATCTTGCAAATGCTTCGGTAATTTCTCTGTGGTAACCCCGGAATTTCTGAATAAAACGTAGCCATTTAGCTTTTCTCAACATCTCTTTTGCTTGTGGAAATCCCTCTATGAACTTCAGTCCTTCTGGCTCTGCCCTTAATAATTTTCCCATTTTACTTCTCTGTGCTTCACAACTTGCCTCTGTGAGGGTTTTAAGCGGAAGTGGAACGATGGAATACACGGAGTCGAGCACAATGCTGTGGGGATGTTATCAAAAAACGGAAATGAGCACCATACACAAAATGGAATAAGACTGTGGGTGAATATACGGGAATGAGAGTGAGTAAAAGGAACGGAATGGAGTGAAACAGGGAATGAGAATGAGTAGAGTGAGGTTTTGTAACACGACAGAGAAACGACACAGAAGTTAACAAAGTGTAATGCATTCGGCCGCATTTTGAATTTTTGGTGGCTGTGTCATAAATATGAACACGTTTCAATCAATGATTATGGAGTTATGCGGCTTGTAAGAGTCCTATGTCAACTCAAATACGTATCATTATCTTCGGTGGGCTATTTGAACATGAGTAAGAGTCGGAATTTCAATAATGAAGCCGTTTGTGAATAAATGCAAGAGGATAACATAGAGATCGTGGAGGGTTACGGACTGTCAATATAATCATTGCGCGTTATGGGTCGAGCTCATAGTTTAAAATTACATAAAAATGTGTCTTTTATACTATTTGAAATAAACTTTATTCATACCTTTGGAATCCTTGCTTTTGCCCTTGGTCTTCAACTGATTGATCTTCATTAGTGTCTTGAATGTCCCATTGATCCTCTCCTGCATTTTATTTCATGATTTTATGAAAACAACAACTAACTGTACATTCTTTTGGAAAACAGAGTAGTAGCAGCTGCGGAATCTGCTTCTGGCTGCGGAAACTGGAGTCAGCTGCGGAAACAGCTGTCAGCTGCGGAAACTGACACAGCTATTACTTGGCTGAAATAGAAGTGAACAAATGACAAATGACCAGATGGAAATGGTCATAAAAATATTTTTATTGATGGAATGGATGAGATGAAGTGGAATGAAGTGAAATGAAATGAAATGAAATGAAGTGAAGTGAAGTGAAATGGAGTGGGTGGTGAGATAAAATAAAAGACAGATTTTTTTTTTTTTGGAAAATATAGAGTGTCAGGTGTCCCTGATTTTCACCCCATATTTTCTGTATAAGACTGCCAATCAATGATTGGTTTTCAGGCTTATACCATTTTTTTTCTTCGCTTTTTTTTTTTTTTTTCTCTTTTTTTTATTTATTTATTTATTTAACTTGAAAAACAAAAACTAGCTTGGTAGAGAAGAAGGATTCTTCTGTACCAGCCTGATTGCAGAACTTTCTTGAAACAACTTGACAAAATCCTCTTTAGAGAGTGGCTTATGATAAACTTTCAATCTATGGCCATTCACTAAAAGAGGAGTTTGGAACTCATCAATGGTCTTGATTCTTACAGCTCCATTGTTAAAGACCTTGTCAATCTCATATGGCCCAAGCCAATGAGTCTGAAATTTCCCTTGAAAGTCTTTGAACTTGGAGTCAAACAACAATGCCCAATCTCCTTCTTGAAACTTCTTCTCTTTGATATATTTGTCATGCCACTTAGTTCTTTGATATTGAACTAGATCGGTTCTTAGAATTGCTTCTTGTCTGATCTCATCTAGCTCATTCAATTGCTCCATTCTATGCTTTTGAGCTTCTGATAAGTCCATTCCCAACTGAACTGCTATCTTGAAGGTCTTGACTTTGAACTCAATGGGGAACAAGACTTCTTTCCCATAAACAAGTTCATAGGGAGAATGTCCTGTTGTATTCCTCCATGTAGTTCTGTAGGCCCACAAGGCTTCTGGAAGCCTTTCTGCCCAATCTCTTCTATGTAGATGAACAGTTTTGGTGATGATATTTTCAAGAACTTTGTTTGTGGACTCCACTTGACCATTTGCTTGTGGATGGTAAGGAGTAGATCTTCTGTGCTTGATTTTGTATTCTTCCATCAACTTCTCCACTAAATTTGATGTGAATTGGCTCCCCTGATCTGTTACAATTTCTCTTGGAACACCAAAGCGAGTAAAAATATCCTCATAAAGAAAATGAACAACTGAATTTTCAGTAGCAGATACTAATGCTTTAGCTTCTACCCATTTAGTAACATAATCAGTGCAAACCAATATATATTTCTTTTGCTTCGATGGTGGATTAATCGGTCCAATGAAATCTAAAGCCCATTTTTCAAAGGGTTCAATGAGTACCTGTGCTTGCAATGGCATTTCATTTGAGAGGGTAGGTTTCCCTACTCTTTGGCAGCTATCACACCTTTTGACATATTGTTTTCCATCTTTGAAGAGAGAAGGCCAATAATATCCCAAGGAAAGGATTTTATAGGCCGTCCTTTTGTCCGCAAAGTGTCCGCCGCATGGTTCATCATGACATGTCTTAAGAATATCAGGCATTTCATCTTCCCTGACACATCTTCTGATCACAAGATCTGGCCCTGTTTTAAACAATTCGTTAGAAATCCATGAATATTTTGAACTCTCCTGAATAATCTTTCGTTTTTCTCTTGGAAATAAATGTGAAGGTAGTTTCCCCGTAACCAAATAGTTAGCAATATCTGCATACCAAGGGGTCTTAATAGTTACTGCAAACAAATATTCATCAGGAAACTTATCTTCTACAGGAGAATCTTCTTTAGTATTTTGAATTCTAGACAAGAAATCAGCTACTGTATTCTGTTTTCCTGGTCTATCCAACAAAGTAATATTGAATTCTTGCAAAAGTAAAAGCCATCTTGTCACTCTGCCATTAGTAACAGGTTTGTTCATTAAATATCTAATTGCAGAATGGTCAGTATGAATAAAAGTTTCATAGCTTGTTATGTAATGTCTAAACTTATTAATTGCATGAACAACAGCTAAGAACTCTTTTTCAGTCACAGTATAGTTCAACTCTGTGGGAGTCAAATTTTTACCGGTGTAATAAATGGCATAAGGAATTAAATCTTTTTGACCCAACACAGCTCCAAGAGCTGTATCTGAAGCATCTGTAGAAATATGGAAAGGAAGTTTCCAATTTGGTCCTCTCAAGATAGGTGCTTCTGATATTCTTGTTTTCAAAGTTTCAAAAGCGGATTGACAATCAGGATCCCATTTAAATTCACAGTCTTTTGTAAGCAACTTGAAGAGTGGAGATGCTATTTTAGTGAAGTTCTCTATAAATCTTCTATAGTAACCAATAAATCCTAGAAAACTTCTAACATCTCTTTGACAATTTGGAATAGGCAACTTGGAGATGACTTCAACTTTTGATCTATCAACTTTAATTCCATCTCCTGAAATATGATGTCCTAAAACAATCCCTTCAGTAAACATCATAAAGCATTTTTCATGGCTTAATGAAAGGTTTGCTTCTTTACATCTTATAAGAACTTTTTCCAAATTTTCTAATGCTTCTTCAAATGAATTACCATAAACTGTAAAATCATCCATATAAACCTCTACACAATCATGGATTAGATCAAAAAAAATTCCTAGTACTGCTCTTTGGAATGTTGCTGGTGCATTACATAACCCAAAAGGAAGCACTCGGTAGGCAAAAGTTCCCCAAGGACAAGTAAATGTGGTCTTATCTTGATCTTCAGGTGCTACCTGAATTTGATTATAGCCACTAAAACCATCCAAAAATGAAAAGTACTTTTTACCTGCTAATGTATCTAATACCGGATCAATAAAAGGCAAAGGAAAGTGATCCTTCAAAGTTGCTTTGTTCAACTCCCTGTAATCAATGCATACTCTCCATTTACCATTCTTTTTAGGTACTATAACCAAAGGAGAAACCCATCAGCTATCTGAAATTGGATAAATGAAGTTTACATTGAGAAGTTTTTGGAGCTCTTCCTTCACTATCTCCCTAAGATTTGGATTCATCCTTCTTTGAGGTTGTCTGATTGGTCTACCGTTTTCCTCAATATAGATATGATGGATGCAAGTCTTAGGATCAATACCCTTCATGTCAGTATACTCCCATGCAAATGCAGTAGAATGTTTTTGCAAGATTCTGGTTAGTTCTTCTTGTTGTGACTTCTCCAGATGTTTATTGATATTCAATGTCTTTTCCGGAAAAATCTCAAAAACAGAATTACCAAATTCTTCCATAGAGTAAAGAGACATTTGTCTTGATGATAAATATTCTATGTCAGATTCCAACTGAAATTGTGTGGGGTCATATTCTGAAGTTACTTCAAAATTTTCTAATGTGTTCAGAATTTGACTATCCTCACTAATCTCAGAAATGGTAAAGACAGGTTGTATAGTGTTCTCAACATCGACCCATTCATTGTCTCCTATTTCTGTAATTGCTCTTGCGGGAGGATACAAATTGAATTTCTTTGTCGAATTACCATTAGAAATGTACATGTCTCCAGATCTACAACTAATAAAAGCATCAGCTGTGGCCAGCCAAGGTCTTCCTCAGATAATTGGATGTCCTCCTAGATTGCTTTTGGGAGTCAAAATCATAAAGTCTACTGGATATTCCCAAGAATCTAAGGAGACTGAAATATCTTCTAATACACCATCCGGTTTAATAACCGATCGATCTGCAAGTTGCAATAAAGTAGGTGTAAAAAGAAGGTTAGGAAGTTTTAACTGTTCCATAGTCTGTCTACTCATAATGTTGATAGCAGCCCCTAAGTCAATCAATGTGTTTGGAATTTCTATCCCATTTATATGTGTCTTGACAATTGGACTTCCTGGATCTACATATTTCTGCATGGCAATTTTTCCCATCATAATGTCCGCAATCTTTCCTACCAGGTGGATTCTTCTTGTGTCCTTTAGCTTTCTTCCTGGTCTTTTGAAACTCAACTCCTTTATGGTTTTTGCTAGAATAGGAATTTCTCGAATGGCTTGTAGCAATGGAATCTTGATACAAACATTCTTCAATTCATCTAGAGAGTCATAGTTAGGCAACAAAATTTGTTTTTCCACCCCCTTATCAATTTGTAGTCTTTCCGGAAAAGGAGGTGTAGATGAAGATACATGTTGCTCAACTATATGAGTTGTGGATGCTAGCTTTTCTTTTTCTTTTTGAATTTTTGAATTTTGAAGAGATTCTTCCTCAGAACCCTTATTGACTTGAAGAGAGTCCTCCTCAGAGGTATCTTGCTCTTGAATGTCTATAGAAGGTTTTTCTAAAACTCTACCAGATCCGAGTTGTACATCGTTGAGAGGAACAATCATATAGGTAGGAAATTGTTGTCCTTCTACCATATAAGTAGTTTGAGGATTCTTATTGTTAGGATTTGGCAATGGCTGAGCTGGAAGTTGATTTGTCTTCTGTTGGTATGGGAGCATGAGTTGAGGATTTGTATTTTGTTGAGAAGGTTGATGTTGTGAAAATGGCAATGAAAGTTGTTGTGGATTTTGGCTTGGAAATTGTGGAGCTTGTTGGTTTTGAAAAGATGGAGGATATTGATAAAATTGAGAAAATCTCCCATAAGGATTTTGCATCCCTTGTACCCATGGCTGATATGAGTTTTGATGTTGGGGCCAAGGTTGTTGCCAAGGAGTCCAATTTGGTGGGGTTTGAAGATTCATAGGGTTATTAAACCCTTGAGATTGTTGTCCCCGCCAAGGTCTCCTTGCGACAAAACAGAGAGATTCTATTGAATTTGGATCTTCTTGAAAAACAACTTTGAGTCCAGGGATTGAAGGACAATCCTTGATCTCATGATTTTCTGAGCAAATCATACATGTTTCTACAACTTTTGCATCCAAGGGACATTCCCTTAAAGCATGTTTTTTTCTACATTTCGGACAAAAGATGGCTAAGGCATCTGTTTCTGCTTTCTGCTTGTTTTGGATTTTAAGGGTGTCTAGTTGTTCACTAAGGCTCCCTAAGATATCATTTTTGAACTCATCAAGCATATTACCAATCTCTTCCCTACTTACTGATCCAGTTGCAGATTTGTTAGCCCTAATAAGAGAAGAATCCCTAGGCCCTTTTCCAGTTTTAGCTCTTCCCCTTGAGAATTGGATACATAGTTCTGTTATATCATGAAATGGGAGTTGAGAAATGTCTCCTTTACCCATCATGTTTAAAATGTCTATCCATTCATCTCTAATGGATTTTAATAGGAGGGCTTTCAAGGTTTCATTATCTAAGTTGCTCATCTTTGCTCTTTTCAAGTTGTATTGAAATATTTCAATTAAGTCTTCCAAATTTTCATCTTCTTTTTGCATCATTTTTAATACCTCATCCTTGTGATTGGTGGGCATACAATAATCCAAGTATCTATCCAAAAATGTTTGTTTCATATCATTCCAAGTCCTGATAGATTGAGTGGCTAATCGCATGAACCATTTCAAAGCAGATCCCTTCAAGGTTGAAGGAAATAGTTTGAGTTTTTGAGAATCTTCCATATAGTCATAAGTTCGGCACACTACTTCAAAATCAAACAGAAATGTTTCAGGATCTTCACTTCGTAATCCATAAAAGTTAGGGAGAACAGATGGTGAAATATTTTTCATTGTTGCATGAGTTTCCTCATCAACTATAGGGAATCCAAGAAAATCGCCCCTATTTCTACCATTATTTCCTTCACCATTGTTATCTTCATTATCTCCTCCTCCTCTATCTCCACCTCTATTTATTACTTCCTCTGCCATGATAGCTTCTTTAGAGTCCTTATAGTCCTCTAGTTCTTCTATCAAGGAAGGATGAGAGAAAGTTTCTTTGTTTTCAAAGTAGGCTTTAATAGGTGGTGTAGGAGAATCCTTTAATTCAGCTGTTCTTTGGCTTCAAAAAAAAATCTTAAGGCTAGGGGTAGATGATGGTGAATCTGGTCTATGCCTTGAAGAAGATGGAGTTGTGAAAATCGAACTCTTGGCTTTAGCTATAAACCTTCCCCTAGAATCTCTTGCTCTATGCATGTCATTTTTTTATTTTTTTTTAGTTTTTTTTTAACAAAAGTTGGGCTAATAATTCTCTTTCTGATCTTCCAGATCACACTAGGTGCAAGAAGAGAGCATACTTAAGAAATTACTAAACCAATAACTCTCTTTTCTGATCCTCCAGATCACACTAGGTGCAAGAGGAGAGCATACTTCAAGAAGTTATCAAGTTTTCCTTCTTTTATGATTTTATGTTTTTTTTTTTAAGAAATTGGCTACCTAGTTACACTTCCCCGGCAACGGCGCCAAAATGTTTGGTCAATTTAGTGTGTCCTAAATTGCTGCATTTAATTTGTCAATCCGGGAATCGTAAGCTGATGAAGTGCGGCGCACTATATGTGCAAGATAACCTCTTTCTTATCTTTTTGTCGTTTATGGTCTTTCTAAGGTGAAATGGAAATTCTAAAGTGAGAAACAAGCTTGGTTATAATTGTTCAAGGAAATGATATTTCCCTATAATGATTTACCAATCTCGAAACTTCAAAAGAAAATTGAAATTACAATGACAAAAGAAATTAAACTGCTGAAATGGAAAGTGCTGTTAATCTAATGAATCAAAACAAGAAACTAGTGAATATGAAAACTAAACTATTCTTGCTGCCAACTGAACACAAAAGAAACTACGCTTATGGAAATTCAAAGTTGCAATGAAAGAAATCTAAACCAGATTACATCAATTCATTTTCTTACCCTTCATCATTAGACCAGCTATGACTTGTGGAAGTAATCATAAACAACTTGTGTAACTGATATTTAATTTGCAGAAAGTAAACTAATACTAAACCATACACGCATGATTCAATCCCTCGCCATCAGTCCAGCTGTGGCCTTCGGAGGCAATTGAAGATGTCATACATGATTCAATATATTTAAGTTTGCGGAAAAGAAACTAATACTAAACTACACACTTCATCATGCAGCCCCTCACCATCAGTCCAGCTGTGGCTTTCGGAGGAAACTGAAGACGCTATGAGCAGCTTCATATATCTAATTTTGCAGAAAGGAAACTAATACTAAACTACACATCTCATCATGCAGCCCCTCACCATCAGTCCAGCTGTGGCTTTCGGAGGTAGCCGAAGACACTATGAGTAGCTTAATATGTCTAATTTTAACTACTGAATCAGATAAACAAAACTGAAATGCACAAAACAAAACTGAAGTTAAACAAAGACTGTGAAAGAAAACTAGCAACAGAATAATATCAGTTTCATATCATTAGCGAAAATACTATGAAAATGCCCCGGGGTGTCTACCTAAAACCTGCACAAGAAAACTGATCAGTATTTTAACGATCATAAAAACATAAAAGACAGGAATGTAATGGAAATTACAGAAATGTATGAACAGAAATAAAACAACTATGAAATATGAACATGTAATGGGTTATGATACAATGATTACTTAAAGAAATGAAATGAAAAATATATACATTAATACACAGAACCTCGGCTGAGCAGGGGCCCTCTACGCAGCTCTGGTATGATCTTCAAACACGAATTAAGTTATGAAACATAGTTTTTCACATTAAAAAGAAAGTCATTACAGGCTGGTGGTATTACGGCTCAAGGCAGCGTAATCACCACATAACAGAGTACGCACATCAACTTAATAACTAACAACTATCAACTCACATTCACTAACTCTACGTGCGTATGCAAACGCTCTTTATAAAGCAATAAAATGTAACTGTTTCCTGAAGTTTATGATAGCATCCAACACGTAGACCACGAAGGCCACGGATTTAGGAGTATGGCCATGTTTGGGAAACGGATCTATGGAAGGTGGGCGCTTAAATTCAACTCCAGAACTTTGCACAGATGTCAATTAACTTCCACAAGCTTGGGAAACGGCCGTATGGATGTTTCTATGCCACGAAACAGAGTCCAGCCGACATAGAACTCCATAATTGACTTCCACGTGGATGGCTTTGACCGCGGCTTTCCTTGACGAATTTCATTGAACCAATAGGACACGAACCATGTCCTTGTCATTCCTAGCCTGCCCATGTGGCTTGTTTCCTTCGTTGACACCTGTAACATTGATTTCCACAAAATAGCTGCGGAAAGTTGCAGCGTCTGTGGAAAGTGACAAGTTTCCGCAGCTGTATGAACAAAATCTAAATCAAATAGAAAACACACAAACATAATTAAAAACCATGTTAGATACCCTTTTGCACATGATATTGACAATTTTGGAGGTTTAGGTGAGTGAAAGAGATATGGAAAAGTGTATGGAAAAGAGACAAATTCGGGACTCAACAGCTAGCCCGAAGTGAAAGGAGGTTGGTGAGGTGACAATAGGGCTATTGAATTACACATGGTATCACACTTTAGCTTTAGGACTTTATCTTGAGAAGTGCGAGATTTTGCTATATCAATTCTCAAATTGTTTACAACACTATTGTTAAGAACTAATAAGAAGTGATGTTGAGGGGTTTTTTGGGTATAAGAAACAATACCATTTAAAAACTAGGGTTCTCAGTCCTTGGCATTCCTTCACCTGGGCCTAGGGGCACACTAGAATAATTTCACACTAAACCATGCAAACTTAAAAGTAACTTAATATATCCATAAAGTAATAATAATCATAATTCCTAATTTCCTATTGTACAATATGATGCAAATTATTCAAACATGAAGCAATGAAGACATGCAATGTCCGAATTTCAAGATTGATGAACCAATACAAGAAGTTAGAAACTACAACTTTGATTCAATACTCCGTGTCCTAACTCCAGGAAGGAATCTAGTTTGTAGTACAGAACATGCATCATGTATTATCAATTCTTAATTGACAACAACTAAAGGTCATCTACCTCATCAATTCCTTCCATTTTGTGTTTTTATGTTATATTCCTTATAAAAGTGTCAAATTTCTCTCAAAGTAAGCAACCACTGAATAAAATAAAAAATAGTTGAGATATGATTGAGAAATGGTCATTTATTTCTCGAAAGGATCTTCACAATTTCTTTGGTTGTTTTTCATCTCAAGAAACAAGAAATGACCTAAGAAACTATCGTGATGTAATATAAGAAACAACACGGTGCAATGGCCATTTTCAAAGCCAAATGATGTCCATCGAGGACATGGCCTTTATCAAGATTGATGAACCAATACAAGAAGTTAGAAACTACAACTTTGATTCAATACTCTGTGTCCTAACTCCAGGAAGGAATCTAGTTTGTAGTACATAACATGCATCGTGTATTATCATTTCTTAATTGACAACAACTAAAGGTCATCTACCTCATCAATTCCTTCCCATTTTGTGTTTTTATGTTATATTCCTTATAAAAGTGTCAAATTTCTCTCAAAGTAAGCAACCACCGAATAAAATAAAAAATAGTTGAGATATGATTGAGAAATGGTCATTTATTTCTTGAAAGGATCTTCACAATTTCTTTGGTTGTTTTTCATCTCAAGAAACAAGAAATGACCTAAGAAACTATCGTGATGTAATATAAGAAACAACACGATGCAATGGCCATTTTCAAAGCCAAATGATGTCCATTAAGGACATGGCCTTTATTTGGTTCCTGTTTCATAGGAGTTTCGGGTAGAAATGGAACTTTGTTGTACCATTTCCAGTAGTAAAAAGGGAAAACCTTCTTTTTTCCATGGGAAATAATTTACCTTTCCTTTTTCAAGATAATCTAAATCACAAAAAATATGAACTTTACTGCACACATTCTTGGATAATGTGAAAGTGGAAAGGAATACCCTACACAAGTGATGCACACATGTACATTTGAACACTAATAGATTTTTGTAGTTGAAATGCAATGCTTGTTTTCATTTAAATGTAGGATTTTTAAAGCAGGGAGAAATAATGGCTGCCAAATTAATAAGCGTTTCTTTGGGAAAATTTTAAATCTTGTATTGGGTGATGAAGATAATAGAGGGTATTGAATCTTGATTCTTGACATCTAGAGAGAACCCTACAGCCTAACACAATCTAATGGAATTTACCAAAAAAAACCAAATAGAGTCAACCCTACTATAGGAGGAAGGGCCTGGAGTAAGAACTTACCATTTTGCAAGAGCTGAGGGCGAATGTTGTTCTGCAAGAGCTGAGGGCAAATGTTGTTCTGCAAAAGCTGAGGGCGAATGCAGGGTGAATGTTTTTATGCAAGAGCTCAGGGCGAATGTTGTTCTGCAAGAGCTCAGGGCGAATGCTGAGGGCGAATGTTGTTATGCAAGAGCTAAGGGCGAATGCTGTTCTGCAAGAGCGGAGGGTGAATGCGCGCGTGATATCATACGCTAATGTAGCACACATGTACATTTGAACACTAATATATTTTTGCAGTTGAAATGCAATGCTTGTTTTCATTTAAATGTAGGGTTTTTAAAGCAGGGAGAAATAATGGTCAGCTAACTACTGAAGTGCTTTGGGAAAATTTGTATCTCGGTATTGGGCATTAAGGGCACTGTAGGTATTGAAACTATTCCTTGAGACGAGGAGAAACCCACAACAACACAATCCAATGGAATTGACCAAAAACCCAATGAGTCAAACTCACTATAGGAGGAAGGGCCTGCAGTAATAACTTACCATTTTGCAAGAGCTGAGGGCGAACGCTGAGGGCGAATGCTGAGGGAAAATGTTGTTCTGCAAGAGCTGAGGGCGAATGTTGTTCTGCAAGAGCGGAGGGCAAATGCGCGCGTGATATCAAACGTTAATGTAGCTATTGCGACGGATACGAAACAATAAAATCATTTTTATGTAGCGCGCATAAAGTTTCATATTTGTATTTAGCGCGCATATAAGTGTCATTATACCGACGGCGGAAAATGCATCGCTATTGCAACGAAGGTCCTCCAAACGTCACAATTACGACACTTAGACATTGTGTCGCACTTGCTACATTTAGAGGCAGTCGTCGCAATAGCGACGCGTTGGGCCATAGTGTCGCAATTGCGACGTCTTCCTCTAAACGTCAAAATTGCAACACTTTTCTAAGTGTCGGTATTGCAACACTTTTCTATAAACGTCGGTATAGCGACGGTTTCGGGCGGGATGGAAAAAATTTGGGGAAATTTCCGACATTTGGTCAAAAGTGTCGAAACCAAGTGTCGGAATTTCTGCCAAATGTAGTAGTGTTGATTGACCCAATAATATCCATTACTTAATTCCAACCTCACCCTTTTCTTTCCCAAATCTGATGAAGTAAAGAAAGAACAAGTGCGTACACCTAGAACATCTGAAGGGGACGCCTAGATAATCAATGGTTGTTTGAAAACCCATTCGCCCTAGGCTACCTCAGTTTTAGCAACTGAGCCTTTATTGAAACTAAATTTCGTTTGAATGAGCACCCTTTCCATCCTCATATCAATAACTCCAGTAGACCATGTGTAACATCCCTAAAAATAACCACATAACTAATAATTATGTTGTTGTCTTTTTAACTATTATTATCAAGAAACGGTTGAAAAACAAATTCCTGAATTGTTTGAAAAATAATGTGTGGCGTCTTGATGGGAAATGGATGGTATGACATCCTTGTTTCATCACAGGGAGAAGGTTGCAACACAGTTTTGGTTTGTTATGTTAATTACGCCGATGAAAACATATCGCAAAGGTTGGGAATGTTGTTCCCTGGTGGGTAATGGAAGGTGTGTTTGAATGGGGTTTTAACCCTCGCTACCTTTTGAGGGTGATGTAGTGGAAGAATATCATGTGATAACTATGAAATCCATTAAACTATTTGTGGAAAAGCGTGAATGAGTTGTTCACTCTGGTGTTTTGGTTGCTCACAAAATGTTCAGATAATTTCTTGAATGAGATGGGTGGGATATCGATTGCATTGTTCGAGATATGTTTGTCAAAATGCATCAGTGAGACGAGGATATACACTGTGAGAGTAATAAGGGCAGAGAGTACCCCGGCCGCAATCAATCCGTCCATCAGAAAGAGTGGTCGATAACGTTCCCATCGTCGACCTTTCGAAGCCTGTCATCGCTTATTGCAGACTCACATGGAGTTCATGCCAAGTTACCGTGAAAGAGAGAGGTAGTTCTTGCCTTGAACCTATAGTTCATTATATACTTACCTACAGTTTAGTAGCGTATCGAGTAGAGTAAGGATACCGTGAAAAGAAGACAATGCATCTCTAAATTATGGTTTGACCAATGTGTTTTTAAGAGATAAGTATTCTTATCGTTCTTTTCTTGAAACAATAGTTGCATATAAATAATTATTATGGTATTGAAAGAGAAGGTTATTAAATTCATGGTATAAGCAAGAAAATAGAATATGTATGTTTTATATTTTAAAAGAGATTTTCTTGAATAGATTCAAAGAGGGTAGCTCTTTAATATCAATATTTATATAATATTGTATAACAAGAAAATAGAATATGCATGCTCTATATTTTAAAAGATATTTTCTTGAATAGATTCAAAGAGGGTAGCTCTTTAATATCAATATTTATATAATATTGTATAACAAGAAAATAGAATATGCATGCTCTTTATTTTAAAAGAGATTTTCTTGAATAGATTAAAGAGGGTAACTCTTTAATATAAATATTTACATAATATTGTATAAGCGAGAAAATAGAAGATGCATGATCTTTATTTTTAAAAGGGATTTTGTACTCATTTAGTTTAGGAAATGAGAACAAATCCAAGGTATTTTCTTGAGAATGAATATAAAGGGTAACTCTTTGAAATATTTTCATGTGTAGTGAAGAAGAAAAGAGAAGTTTCTCACATTAATATTCTATACATTAACCATGTTATAAATAGTAATTATTTAATAAATCCATGGATAGTTTACCATGGTATTGGTAAATATTAATTAATAAATCCATGGATAGTTTCATAAATCCAAGAGTAAGTTTACCATCGTATTGGTACAGATTAATTAATAAATCCATGGATAGTTTCATAAATCCATGGATAGTTTACCATGGTATTGGTAAAGAAATGTTGAGCTTTCTTAATATTTAGGAGAATATGTGAGAACCTTTATGATATCAAAACTAATATGTTAGTTTATGTTAGTTCTTTTGGAATAAGGTCATGCATAGGCATGAAAAATCTGTATTAACTTTCATTGGAAAGAATATACATGTTCGTAGGTGGGAAAGATAGCATATTGTGTTAAACTACATTGGAAATGCTTGTTAGTATAATCTTTGAAAAGAAGACATGTACTTTTATGCTTAATTGCATAGTTTTACAGAAAAGAAAACATATGTTAACATGCTCACTTGTGTTGAGAGTTTCTTTGGGAAGACTCGTGAAGGAGGTTATGTGCTTCGTTGTGTAAGCACTCCTTTAGGGAGACTATTTTGGAATCGATATGCATTTGCATGCATGGGAGCAACATGTGTTATGTTAGCTTGCATTCCATGTACTAAAATTAATAGCTCAAGGGTTAGCTTTTTTTATTATATTATGTAAATTGCATGCATGAGCATCATAACTATGTATCAGTTTATTTTAAATATATGCTGGGGAGATGTAGCTATTGTCTTGCAGGAATGAGTGCTTATGCGACGGAAACATTAGTTAATGTGATGACTTATAACCAGCACATATGAGGTATGTGTTGTTAAAGGGAGAATGTCAAGGTACTTTACTTTCATGTCATGAATATACATGAGTAGATGGAGAAACTACTATAGTATACATATGTGAAATGATTTATTATACTTTATGAATCTTGACATCAATGTTTGTTGAAGGTAACATTAGCAGGGTATGATGGTGATATGTATAAAGGAAATATTATGCTTAACCTGGTGGCAGGTAAATGATTATGGTTCATGCAGATGAGAATGAACTACCGGATGATCCAGTGTACGATGGACCATTTTAGGTACATCCATGCCATCAAGATATGAAGATATGAAGACCAAAGGGTAAATGGTATCATATTTATTGTAATGGCTTTAAGCTAGATATTTGTATATTTCAGAAGATTTATAAACAATGGCGATGGTCTCCTTATATTCACTGAGTGAGGCCGATCACCCTCACGAGAATTTAATAATAAAATTAAAATATTTGTTAAGGTCACCCCACGTGGTTTCTGCAGTAGGTATATTGGTGTTCAATGATGTGATTGATTAATATGCCAAGTTGATGATGTTGATTCCTTTCTTGTTATGATGTTCATAATGCCAAGTATGTGATGATTACATGAATAATGAAATGAGTGGAAGGTTACATCATACAATACTATGTTAATGTATTGTAATGGAGGTTGTTAATGGTTAAGGAGCTTACTATTCTTATTCTAAAATTTACATTATGAACTGGTAAACATTCTATGTAATGATGAGTAATAAATATTTAGTAGTGAATGGATAGTTACCCATGAGTAACTTGTATAAATTTTTTTTAACTCCTTACATTTCCATGTGAAGTTATTGGTGTATGTTACAAGTGGTATCAGAGCTAAAGGTTGCAGCACTGGCGCCTTTGGGATTTGTTAAGTGAAAAGAAATTGAGGTATGTTATAAACTGATTTTAAAGAGATCCGAGATGAAATGCGCATCTGTGAGGGAAGGCATCACATCTCTAATCCAGGTTGAACAAAGAGTTTCAAGAGATAAGTATTATTATCTTTCTTTTCTTGAAACAATAGTTATTGCATTTATGGAAAATAGAATGTGTACAAATTAAATAGCAATTAAGTTAGAGTTTCTTTAAAAAATGATATATCTTTTCCATGTACGTAAAGACAAACTTACAATGTAAGTTCTTGAAAATATTTCTATTATGTTAATGTTCTAGAAATATATTATTCCTAGAGATATACCATGGTAAAAGACCAAACTACTCTACTAGTTTTGCTAAGAAGAACCCATGTGAGTTCTTGCAAAGATTACTAGTATGTATCTTGAAAGGTGTGAGCAGTAGTAAAACATAAATAAGTAAAGTTGCTTGCCTTTATATATATATTATCTAAGAAAAGATGGGAAGCTTGTTTTCTTTTAAAAGGGATTTCATACCAGTGTGTTAAATGATAAGGAATCCAAGTTCTTTTCTTGAAAAATAAATATAGGCTAAAGAGAATAACCTCTTGAATATACTACATTGCTAGATGGATTATGTCAACTTCTTGATTTAGGTATATTAAAGGTTAAGTTAACCTTGTTAGTGTTGCGTAGTTTTTATGCATAAAAGAGGCTATCTATGGTAAATTCTTGTAAGCAAAGCATGAGCAACTTACATGTAGAATCATAGAGGAACAAGGTTCTTTGCATGCATAGAAGATCTATTGAGTATGTGAGTACTTTATGCTATCATAACTATTATTTTATATTTCCTCGAAGAGTAATCATGAGTTTGCCTACTCGAGTATGTTAAGTACTCTGTTGGGAAATTAAGATTAGAATCTTTATGCATTGTATGCATAGGAACAACAACCAATGTGTTATTTTTATTATATTTGCATGCTCCAAAGGCAAAAGCTGAAGTGGTGGATCTTTTGTAAAATTTTAATTAAAGCGAATGCACATTGTGTCATTTTCCATTAAAGGAATTTCTTAACAGATATAGTGATTTATCTTGTACGAATGTGTGTGTGTGTGAAAAATGTCATAATAGTGTGGGAGTTATTTGACATGAATTGATAATTACTTACTCACACTAATGTAGAGAAGTTAGAAGAAAGCATGTTGTGACATTGTATTCACATATCATATATGCGCATGAATAGGTGTTAAAGGATCACTCAAAGATTGATTATTTATTGATTAAGGCTTTATCTAATCGTGCTATAAAATCTTGTTGTTGGTAAAAGAAAACATTGTTGTAGAGGAGAAATGTGAATTTCCTGATGGGGATGAGTACTGCAGTAGGGAGAGAAGTTCTTCAAATGAAATAAAGATAAGTATTTTATTTTTTATTTTAAGAAGTATATGCATATGCATGTTGATTTCCTTTAAAAATGAATTGTTATATACATGGCATTGCATGAGATTAGCTTCCATTTAAGAGAATTATTAAAAAAAAGTACATGCTATTATAATATACTTTTTTTGCATAAGAATATGCATATGAGATTAATATGTGTATTATGCTTTATTTCTTTAGGAAAGAAAGTATAAAAAGCATGAAAGAAAAATAGTTACCTTTCATTTGAGTTTGAAAAAAAGTAGTTGTTTTTGCATGCAATAAAATTTCTAAAGTTACCATGCACTACTTTAAAAATGTGAATGTGTATAGTGATGGTGCGTGAAAATAATGCATGAATGCAAAAGATGAGAAAATTTCTTATATAAGATGATAGAGTGTTAAAATTAAATTGAATAAAGCCTCTTAATGGGTCAAGTTGTGAGACTTAACTATAATGACTAGTGACTGACTAGTTTTTGCATGAGACGTCATGGATGTATTAAAATTATTAATAGCATTGATTAGTTATGAATGAATAACTAATGAAAGTTATATGCATGAATCAATTTTGACTAAAGCTATTTGAAAGTTGTGAACAAGTGATTATGATAATTACTTTGTTTGTCAGTCTATTGGAATAGAACATTATGGGAATTGGAAATGTTTGCACTTATACCATAATCGTTATTGACACATACCAATTAATGAATATTTGTATATACTTTTATGCATGATGAAATTGTATGCATGACAACATTTTATGCAGGAACTTAAAATGAATTGCGCAAGATAATATGTTCTTGAGAAATGCATATTTACAATTAGCATTGTTTCTTATAATAAGCATGGGTAGCTTAATGGAAACATAAAATATGTGAAAATAAAACATCGCAAACATTGCAATGTGAATTGCAATAGTAAATATTAGAGTATCATGTTTTAATGTGCATAATTTTGTTATTTCGGAAATAATAATGTACAACACATGTATGTTACTTCTAGGGGGGAAGTTGTGACAGCTTCATTAAAGTTAATTATTATTAACTAGTTAAAGACAATTTGTCTAATTTTCTTTTATCTAGAAAGAAAAACTTAAATCATCACTGTTGATAAAGTAAATTATCTAATTTGCTGAAATCAATTAATGAAAAGAAAATCTTTTTAAGCTGATGGTAAAAATGTTTCTAAGAATAGGAGGTGGTTGGGGACAATTGGAAAGACAGTCACCTACTCCTCTGAGGATAAAGCTAGATCCCCCGGGGAGGAGTAGGCTTTCGTGAAATTGGTAAAGGGGAGTATTTTCGCAGATCCGTTTGGGACCAAGCTGAAAATAGCTACGCAAAACCTGTAAAGAAAGAGAATTTTTTAGTGTGACTGGATTGGCCATCCCAATGTCACAACAGAGGAATCCACTATTGACCCGTGACACTGTCCAGATTCTGGAGCTAGGGGGCAAGTGGAGGACGTAATAGCCTCACTTGATGGTTGGGAGGACCACAACTTGAAAGACTAAATTTCTAGATAAATATAAAGACTTTTTAGTGTGTTGTGCTAAATTTTGAATTAATATGGAAAGATTGAATGTCTAGATGTCTTTAGCAAGAGCTAAGACAACATGCACGTGATGCATTGATTAGAGAGTTGATGCCTCAGAAAATTTCGGGAAGTACTTTGATTAAAACATCTCGATATTGCAAGAATGCTTCATAGTGGCAAGTATTTTCATTTGATTGAAACTATGTGACTAATGCATTTAGGGAGATAGTCATACATTACAAGCTCTTTCCAAGAAGGGGGCTTTTTGATGGATGGGTGTTCAACCATTCGATGAGAGGTTGCGTAAAGGCCATAATTTCTACCAATAGTAATTGGTAAGTTCGTATAGAGATTTTTCTATACCTATATGAATTGAATAAGGGATAAGCAATAGAAATGAAAATGAAATATTTTGCTTATGACTATGGATAAAAAATTATTGTTTCGCTTAATGACATTTATGGAACGAAAGTGTTTTCATTGTGAAGGGAAGGACAATCTTTCAGTTGTTTATATTATTATATCATGAATATGAGTTTAAGTTTCAGAGAGAGTAAAGCACACCGAGGACGGTTTTCTCTTAAGGGGGGTTCTCTTAAGAGGGGGAGTATGTAACGTCCCTAAAATAACCAGGTAACTAATAACTATGTTGCTGTCTTTTTAACTGTTATTATCAAGAAACGGTTGAAAAACGAATTCTTGAATCGTTCGAAAAATAATATGTGTGGCGTCTTGATGGGGAATGGATGGTATGACATCCTTGTTTCATGATAGGGAGAAGGTTGCAACACAGTTCTGGTTTGTTATGTTAATTACGCCGATGGAAACATATTGCAAAGGTTGGGAATGTTGTTCCCTGGTGGGTAATGGAAGGTGTGTTTGAATGGGGTTTTAACCCTCGCTACCTTTTGAGGGTGATGCAGCGGAAGAAGTTCATGTGATAACTATGAAATCCATTAAACTATTTGTGGAAAAGCGTGAATGAGTTGTTCACTCTGGTGTTTTGGTTGCTCACAAAATGTTCAGAGAATTTCTTGAATGAGATGGGTGGGATATCGATTGCAGTGTTCGAGATATGTTTATCAAAATGCATCAGTGAGACGAGGATATACACTGTGAGAATAATAAGGGCAAAGAGTACCCCGGCCGCAATCAATCCGTCCATCAGAAAGAGTGGTTGATAACGTTCCCATCGCCAACCTTTCGAAGCCTGTCATCGCTTATTGCAAACTCACATGGAGTTCATGCCAAGTTACCGTGAAAGAGAGAGGTAGTTCTTGCCTTGACCCTATCGTTATATACTTACCTACAGTTCAGTAACATATGGAGTAGAGTAAGGAAACTGTGAAAAGAAGGCAATGCATCTCTAAATTCTGGTTTGACCAATGTGTTTTTAAGAGATAAGTATTCTTATCGTTCTTTTCTTGAAACAATAGTTGCATATAAATAATTATTATGGTATTGAAAGAGATGCATATTAAATTCACGGTATAAGCAAGAAAATAGATTATGCATGTTTTATATTTTAAAAGAGATTTTCTTGAATAGATTCAAAGAGGGTAACTCTTTAATATCAATATTTATATAATATTGTATAAGCAAGAAAATAGAATATGTATGTTTTATATTATAAAAGAGATTTTCTTGAATAGATTCAAAGAGGGTAACTCTTTAATATCAATATTTATATAATATTGTATAACAAGAAAATAGAATATGCATGCTCTATATTTTAAAAAAGGTTTTCTTGAAAGTATTAAAGAAGGTAGCTCTTTAATATAAATATTTACGTAATATGGTATAAGAAGTAAGAAAATAGAAGATGCATGATCTTTATTTTAAAAGGGATTTTGTACTCATTTAGTTTAGGAAATGAGAACAAATCCAATGTATTTTCTTGAATAGATCAAAGAGGGTAACTTCTAAATATGAGCGTGCTGATAGAGAAGAAAAGAGAAGTTTTTCGCATTTATATTCATTTAACAATGTTGTAAATAGTAATGAATTAATAAACTCATGGATAGTTTCAAAATCCATGAATAGTTTACTATGATAGTGGTAGAGATTAATGAATTAATAAATCCATGGGAGGTTTACTATGGTGGTTATATACATTAGTTTGTCATATGTTTTAGGTAGATTACCAGGGTGTTTGTAAATATTAGTTATTTCATAAATCCATGAATAGATTACCATGGTGTTGGTAAATATTGGTTATAAATCCACGGATAAAGGAACTATTCAGTTATATTTCTTTAGAGGAACAAATTGTGTGATTACTTTTATATTATCATGATTATGATGTTAATTCCTTTTGGAAGAAGATCATGCATAGGCATGCACTATCTGTATTAACTTTCATTGGAAAGAATATACATATTTGTATGTGGGAAAGATAGCATGTTGTGTTAAATTACATTGGAAATGATTGTTAAGTATAATCTTTGAAAAAGAAGACATGTATTTGTATTCTTAATTGCATAGTTTTACAGAAAAGAAAACATATGTTTACATGCTCACTAGCGTTGAGATTTCCTTTGGGAAAACTCGTGAAGGAAGCTATGTGCTTCGTTGGAGACTCTTTTGGAATCTATATGAATTTGCATGCATGGGAGAAACATTTTTTATGTTAGCTTGCATTCCATGCACTAAAAGTAATAGCTTAAGGGTAGCTATTTTGATTAAATTTATGTAAATCGCATGGACGAATTTCGTAACTAATGTATCATTTTTATTCTAAATATATGCTGGGAAGATGTAGCTATTTCCTTGTAGGAATGTGTGCTTATGAGAGAGAAACATTAGTTAATGTGATTACTTATAACTAGCACATATGCAGTATGTGTTATTAAAGAGAGAATGTCAAGGTATTTTTACTTTCATGTCATGAATATACATGAGTAGATGGAGAAGCTACTAAAGTATAGATATATGAAATGATTTATTATACTTTATGAATCTTGACATCAATGTATGTTGAAGGCATCATAGCAGGGAATGATGGTGACATGTACAAAGGAATATTATGCTTATCCTGGTGGCAGGTAAATGATTCATGGTTCATACAGATGAGTACGAGCTACAGGATGATCCAATGTACGATGGACCATTGTAGGTACATCCATGCCATCAAGATATAAAGATATGAAGATATGAAGACCAGAGGGTAAATTCTGTCATATTTATTGTAATGGCATTAAGTTAGATATTTGTATATTTCCTTGTAAGATTTATAAACGATGGTTAAGGGATGGTATCCCTTATAAGCCATTGAGTGATGGGCTGAACACCCTCACGAGCGTTTAATAATAAAACTAAACGCTTGCTGGTTTTCACCCTACGGGGTTTCCAGGGTATATTGGTGTTCAATGATGTAATTGATTATTGTGTCAAGTTGATGATGTTGATTCCTTTCTTGTTATGATGTTCATAACAGCAAGTATGTGATGACTACATGAATAATGAAATGAGTGGAAGGTTACATCATACAGTATTATGTTAATGTACTATAATGGAGGTTTTTAATGGTTAAGGAGCTTACTATTCTTATTCTAAAATTACACTATGAACTGGTAAACATTCTATGTAATAATGAGCAAGGAATATTTAATAGTGAATGTATAGTTACCCGTGAGTAACTTGTATAAAAAAAATTTAACTCCTTACATTTCCATGTGAAGTTCTCGGTGTATGTTACAAGTGGTATCAGAGCTAAAGGTTGCAACACTGGCGCCTTTGGGATTTTTTAAGCAAAATAAATTGAGGTATGTTATAAACTGATTCTAAAGAGATCCGAGATGAAATGCGCATCTGTGAAGGAAGGCATCGCATCTCTAATCCAAGTTGAACAAAGAGTTTCAAGAGATAAGTATTATTATCTTTCTTTTCTTGAAACAATAGTTATTGCATTTATGGAAAATAGAATGCGTACAAAGTAAATAGCAAAGAAGTTAGAGTTTTCTTTAAAAAGGATATATCTTTTCCATGTACGTAAAGACAAACTTACAATGTAAATTCTTGAAAATATTTCTATTATGTTAATGTTTTAGAAATATATTATTCCTTGAGATATACCATGGTAAAAGACCAAACTACTATGCTAGTTTTTCTGAGAAGAACCCATGTGAGTTCTTGCAAAGATTACTAGTATGTACCTTGAAAGGTGTGAGCAGTGATAAAACATAAATAAGTAAACTTGGTTGCCTTTATATATATCTTATTTAAGAAAATATAGGAAGTTTGTTTTCTTTTAAAAGGGATTTCGTACCAGTGTGTTAAATGATAAGGAATCCAAGTTCTTTTCTTGAAAATAAATATAGGCTAAAGAGAATAACCTCTTGAATATACTACATTGCTAGATGGATTTTGTCAACTTCTTGATTTAGGTATATTAAAGGTTAAGTTAACCTTGTTAGTGTTGCATAGTTTTTATGCATAAAAGAGGCTATCTATGGTAAATTCTTGGAAGCAAGCATGAGCAACTTGCATGTAGAATCATAGAGGAACAAGGTTCTTTTCATGGATAGAAGATATATTGAGTATGTGAGTACTTTATGCTATCATAACGATTATGTTATATGTCCTTGAATAGGAATCATGAGTTTTCCTACTCGATTATGTTAAGTACTATGTTGGGAAATTAAGATTAGAATATTTATGCATTGTATGCATAGGAACAACAACCAAAGTGATAGCTTTATTATATTTACATGCTCCAAAGGCAAAATCTGAAGTGGTGGGTGTTTTGTAAAAGTTTAAGTAAAGCGAATGCACATTGTGTCGTTTTCCATTAAAGGAATTTCTTAACAGATATAGCGATTTGTCTTGTACGAATCTGTGCGTGTGTGAAAAATGTCATAATAATGTGGGAATTATTTGACATGAATTGATAATTACTTACTCACACTAATGTAGAGATGTTAGAAGAAAGCATGTTGTGACATTGTATTCACATCTCATATATGCACATGAATAGGCATTAAAGGATCACTCAAAGATTGATTATTTATTGAATAAGGCTTTATCTACTCATGCTATAAAATCTTGTTGATGTTGCTAAAAGAAAACATTGTTGTAGAGGAGCAATGTGAATTCCTGATGGGGATGAGTACTGCAGTAGAGAGAGAAATTCTTCAAAATAAATAAAGATAAGTATTTTATTTTATTTTATTTTAAGAAGTCTATGCATATGCATGTTGATTCGCTTTAAAAACGAATTGTTATATACATGGCATTGCATGACATTAGCTTGCATTTAAGATAATTCTTAAAAAAGTACATGTTATTATAATATAATTTTTCTGGATAAGAATATGCATATGAAATTAATATGTGTATTATGCTTTATTTCTTTAGGAAAGAAAGTAGAAACCGCATGAAAGAAAAATAGTTACCTTTCATTTGAGTTTGAAAAGAAGTAATTGTTTTTGCACACAATAAAGTTTCTAAAGTTACCATGCACTACTTTAAAAGATGAATGTGTATAGTGATGGTGTGTGAAACTAATGCATGAATGCAAAAGATGAAGAAAGTCCTACTATAAGATGATAGATTGTTAAAATTAAATTGAATGAAGTCTCTTAATGGATCAAGTTGTGAGACTTCCCTAAATGACTTGTTCACTAGCTAGTTTTTGCATGAGACGCCATGGATGCATTAAAATTATTAATAGAATAGATTAGTTATGAATGAATAACTAATGAAATTTATATGCACGAATTGATTTTGACAAAAGATAATTGAAATTTGTGAACAAATGATTATGATAATTAATTCGGGTGTCAGTCTGTTGGTAACAGAACATTATGGGAATTGGAAATGTTTGCACTCATACCCTAATCATTATTGACACATACGCATTAATGAATATTTATATATACTTTTATGCATGACGACATTGTATTCATAACAACATTTTATGCAGGAACTTAAAATGATTGTGCAAGATAATATGTGCTTGAGAAATTCATATTTACAATTAGCATTGTTTCTTATTGTAAGCATGGGTAGCTTAATGGAAACAGAAAATCTGTGAAAATAAAGCATCACAAACATTGCAATGTGAATGGCAACAGTAAACGTTAAAGTATCATGTTTTAATGTACAACACATGTATGTTACTTCGAGGGGGGAAGTTGTGATAGCTTCATTAAAGTTAACTAGTATTAACTAGTTAAAGACAATTTGTTTAATTTTCTTTTATCTGGAAAGAAAAACTTAAATCATCACTATTTATAAAGCAAATTATTTAATTGCTGAAATTAATTAATGAAAAGAAAATCCTTTTAAGATGATGGTAAAAAAATGTTTCCAAGAAGTAGGAGGTGGTTGGGGACAGTTGGAAAGACAGTTACCTACTCCTCTGAGGATAAAGCTAGATCCCTGGGGAGGAGTAGGCATTCTGTGAAATTGGTAAAGGGGGAGTATTTTCTAGATCTGTTTGGGACCAGTTGAAAATAGCTTACAGCAAACCTTGTAAAGAAAAAATATCTGAGTGTGACTGGATTGGCCATCCAGAGGTCACAGCAGAGAAATCCACTGTTAACCCGTGGCACTGTCTAGATTATGGAGCTAGGGGGCAAGTGGAGGACGTAATTTCCTCCCTTCATGGTTGGGAGGACCATAGCTTGAAAGACTAAATTTCTAGAAAAGTATAAAGACTTTTTAGTGTGTTGTGCTATTTTGAATTAATATGGAAATATTGACTATCTGGATGTCTTTAGCAGGAGCTAAGATAGCGTACACATGATGCATTGATTAGAGAGTTGGTGCTCTCTGAGTACTTGTGGAAGTACTTTGATTAAAACATCTCTTGATATTGCAAGAATGTTTGATAGTGGCAAGTATTTTCATTTGATTGAAACTATGTGACTAATGTGATTGAATGGTTAGTCATACATTACAGCCTCTTTCCAAGAAGTGTTGATGGGTGTTCAACCATTCTATCAGAGGTTGTGTAAAAGCCATCATTTCTTCCAATAGTAATTGGTAAGTTCGTATAGAGCTTTTTCTATATTTTTATGAATTGAATAAGGTATAATCAGTTAGAAATGGAAATGAAATATTCTTTGCTTATGAATATGGATAAAACATTATTGTTTCGATTAATGACATTTATGGAAATGAAAGTGTTTTCATTGTGAAGCGGAAGGACACCCTTTGGGTTGTTTATATTATTATATCATGAATATGAGTTTAAGTTTCAGTGAGAGAAGCACACCGAGGACGGTTTTCTCTTAAGGGGGGGAGTATGTTACATCCCTAAAAATAACCACGTAACTAATAATTACGTTGCTGTCTTTTTAACTGTTATTATCAAGAAACGGTTGAAAAACGAATTCTTGAATCATTTGAAAAATAATATGTGTGGCGTCTTGATGGGAAATGGATGGTATGACATCCTTGTTTCATCACAGGGAGAAGGTTGCAACACAGTTCTGGTTTGTTATGTTAATTACGCTGATGGAAACATATCGCAAAGGTTGGGAATGTTGTTCCCTGGTGGGTAATGGAAGGTGTGTTTGAATGGGGTTTTAACCCTCGCTACCTTTTAAGGGTGATGTAGTGGAAGAAGCTCATGTGATAACTATGAAATCCATTAAACTATTTGTCGAAAAGTGTGAATGAGTTGTTCACTCTGGTGTTTTGGTTGCTCATAAAATGTTCAGAGAATTTCTTGAATGAGATGGGTGGGATATCGATTGCAGTGTTCGAGATATGTTTGTCAAAATGCATCAGTGAGACGAGGATATACACTGTGAGAGTAATAAGGGCAGAGAGTACCCCGGCCGCAATCAATCCATCCATCAGAAAGAGTGGTCGATAACATTCCCATCACCGACCTTTCGAAGCCTGTCATCGCTTATTGCAGACTCACATGGAGTTCATGCCAAGTTACCGTGAAAGAGAGAGGTAGTTCTTGCCTTGAACCTATCGTTCATTATATACCTACCTACAGTTCAGTAGCGTATGGAGTAGAGTAAGGATACCGTGAAAAGAAGACAATGCATCTCTAAATTCTGGTTTGACCAATGTGATTTTAAGAGATAAGTATTCTTATCATTATTTTCTTGAAACAATAGTTGCATATAAATAATTATTATGGTATTGAAAGAGATGCATATTAAATTCATGGTATAAGCAAGAAAATAGAATATGCATGCTTTATATTTAAAAGAGATTTTCTTGAATAGATTCAAAGAGGGTAACTCTTTAATATTAATATTTATATAATATTGTATAAGCAAGAAAATAGAATATGTATGTTTTATATTTTAAAAGAGATTTTCTGGAATAGATTCAAAGAGGGTAACTCTTTAATATCAATATTTATATAATATTGTATAACAAGAAAATAGAATATGCATGCTCTATATTTTAAAAGAGGTTTTCTTGAAAGTATTAAAGAAGGTAGCTCTTTAATATAAATATTTACGTAATATGGTATAGGAAAGAAAATAAAAGATGCATGATATTTATTTTAAAAGGGATTTTGTACTCATTTAGTTTAGGAAATAAGAACAAATCCAAGGTATTTTCTTGAATAGATCAAAGAGGGTAACTCTTAAAATATCTTCATGTGTGATGAAGAAGAAAAGAGAAGTTTTCTCAGATTTATATTCATTAACAATGTTGTAAATAGTAATGAATTAATAAATCTATGGATAGTTTCATAAATCCATGAATAGTTTACCATGATAGTGGTAGAGATTAATGAATTAGTAAATCCATGGGAGGTTTACCATGGTGTTGATACAGATTAATTATTTCATAAAACCATGGGTAGATTACCATGGTGTTTGTAAATAATAGTTAATTCATAATTCCATGAATAGATTACCATGTTGTTAGTAAATAATCGTTATTTAATAAATCCACGAATAGAGGAACTACTCAGTTATATTTCTTTAGATGAACAAACTGAGTGATTAATTTTTATCATGATTATGATGTTAATTCCTTTTGGAAGAAGATCATGCATAGACATGCAACATAAGTAATAACTTTCATTGGAAAGAATATACGTGTTCGTAGGTGGGAAAGATAGCGTGTTGTGTTAAACTACATTGTAAATGCTTGTTAGTATAATCTTTGAAAAGAAGACATGTATTTGTATGCTTAATTGCATGGTTTTACAGAAAAGAAAAACATATGTTTACATGATCACTTGTGTTGAGAGTTTCTTTGGGAAGACTCGTGAAGGAGGTTATGTGCTTCGTTGAGTAAGCACTCCTTTAGGGAGACTCTTTTGGAATCGATATGCATTTGCATGCATGGGAGCAACATGTGTTATGTTAGCTTGCATTCCATGTACTAAAATTAATAGCTCAAGGGTTAGCTATTTTGATTAAATTATGTAAATTGCATGCACGAGCATCATAACTATGTAGCAGTTTATTTTTAATATATGTTGGGGAGATGTAGCTATTATCTTGCAGGAATGAGTGCTTATGCGACGGAAACATTAGTTAATGTGATGACTTATAACCAGCACATATGAGTTATGTGTTTTTAAAGGGAGAATGTCAAGGTACTTTACTTGCATGTCATGAATATACATGAGTAGATGGAGAAACTATTATAGTATAGATATGTGAAATGATTTATTATACTTTATGAATCTTGACATCAATGTATGTTGAAGGTAACATTAGCAGGGTATGATGGTGATATGTATAAAGGAAATATTATGCTTAACCTGGTGGTAGAACCATGCAGATGAGAACGAAATACTAGATGATCCAGTGTACGATGGACCATTGTAGGTACATCCATGCCATCAAGATATGAAGATATGAAGACCAAAGGGTAAATGGTATCATATTTATTGTCATGGCTTTAAGCTAGATATTTGTATATTTCCTTGTAGAATTTATAAACGATGGTTAAGGGATGGTCTCCCTTATAAGCCATTGAGTGAGGGATGATCACCATCATGAGCATTTAATAATAAAATTAAACATTTGTTGGTTTTCACCCTAAGGGTTTCCAGGGTATATTGGTGTTCAATGATGTGATTGATTATTGTGTCAAGTTGATGATGTTGATTCCTTTCTTGTTATGATGTTCATAATGGCAAGTATGTGATGACTATAAGAGTGATGAAATGATTGGAAGGTTACATCATATAGTATTATGTTAATGTACTATAATGGAGGTCGTTAATGGTTAAGGAGCTTACTATTCTTATTCTAAAAGTTACACTAGGAACTGGTAAACATTCTATGTAATGATGAGTAAGGAATATTTAATGGTGAATGGTTAGTTACCCATGAGTAACTTGTATAAATTTTTTTATCTCCTTACATTTCCATGTGAAGTTAACAGGTGTATGTTACACTCTGACACCTTTCCATCAAAGTAAAGGAATTTTCCAACTATGCGCCTCACCCATTCTATAAAATCCTTAGTCCACAGGGAATTCAAGAAAACTAGGCAAAAGGGTCCAAATAACAAATGGTTAATTTGGTCTTCGGGTTAGAATCTGGATGCCAACTTTTAAGCACTCAACTTGACGAATCCTAGAAACACACCTTGTTCTTCAAAAATTCTACATATGATTTAGTGTTAAAAGGCACATTGATCCCACTGTTCAATAAAAATTGAAATTAAGAAATATAGCTCCCAATAATCTTCCACCCACTTCTCCCAACCTCGTTTTGAAATCTTCTCCCTAATAAAATTTCTTCCTAAAATTTCTTGCTAGACACTTCTCACAAAACATTGAAACCTTCTCCATGTTACTATCATATCCCAACACCACTCTGAATTCCCCTCCCTCTGTTTCATACACTTATCTCTGCACTTTTGTCTAAAATGACACTTCTTCGAAAACTCACTCAATTGGAAGATTTGTCTATTGGATCTTCTTATTCGATGCTTTCGATAAATTGAAGATGTAGAGGACGACCATATATGGAGGACACAGTGAGCTCGAATCATAAAGATTTAAGAGAAGAATTGAAAAAATTTATTGATGTAATGATTACACATGAACAGATTGATGGACAAATTTTATGGAAGACAAATAAGTAGTTTGTTGGACCTTTTCGCTTCTAAAACCAATACTGATGCGTTTTTCCCACAACAAATTTAGTACTTAATTTTCAGCATTAATTAATTGATTAATTAATTAAAGATTGTCAATTAATTAGAAATATTTTGTGATTTATTGATTTTTTTTTTTACCTTTCAAAATCATTTTTATTTTAACAATTCTATTTAAAAGCAAGTAAAAAGGTTCTCATTTTATTAACAAAATTGATAATTTAAATTTAAAAACCAGTTTGTTTTTTTTTTCTTAAAATCATGGAAATTCTAGCAAGATTTTAATAAAATTTGGCAGAGATTTTTGTTTATAAATCCAGGTTTAATGTTGTCAAACTTCAATATTTAGGGTTCTCTAGAGGTTTTTGATGTCATGAATCCATTTCCACCATCAAAAACATGATTCAAACATTGCTACGACCAGATTTCTTGAATTTTTTTAGCCTTATTTCTACCACTTTTGACCACCCACGCAATTCCTAGAATTTTTTTTAGCCTTATTTATACCAGTACTTTTAACCACCTAGGCAATTCCTCTGAGACCACTCCTTTTTTAATTTTCAAAATATTTTATTAAGTATTTAAGTTTTATAAAAGCTTTAATATATTTTAGAAAGAAAAAAAAAATCAATAATTTACAAACTAGTTAAATGTTAAATAACAATTTAACAAAATAAATATATTATTTCATAAAATAAACACACTCTAAGATTTTATTATTGTAAAGATTATGATATCATATACTTGACTCATCTAAACATGTTAAGCTTTTGGAAGTTTTGATTGGAATTCAATGAATTTTTTTGGCCTAATCTTAATTTTTGTTATTTAAAATGGGTTTTTGATTACATATATAGATTCAACACCCTGAAAAGCTCTGGGACACTTGGATTGTAGAAAGTTTTTTGTGACAACTTGCTTAAGTCCTAACTAGTTGTTATGTTAATTTATTTTAAAGAGACTAAAACGTTTATTTCTTTTTGAGAAAAGAATTGCATGATGAATATAAATTAATTATGTTTTTTTGAAATAAAATTTAATTATGGAATAGTGGTTCCATAAAAAAAAAGTTAAAATATTGATGATAAAGTATTCCAAGAACTAAGAAGTGATTGAACAGAAAAAAAAAAAATTAGAGAGTTACCTTTCCTCTAAGGATAAAAGTACATCCCAGTGAGGAAAAGGGGTTATCTTTAGTGACTAAGGATAGGAAGGGAGAGAGTGGAGAATTCCTGAGCTATGTTGAAAACAGAAGAAGAACTGGGCCAAGGGTCTTGAGGTCTCTTCTGGAAATTCTGTCAACCTACTCGACTCAGTGTGGAGCATGGGAAGAGATGAGGACGTAGTCGCCTCTCTCATGGTAGGGAGGAAATCATCAGCTAATTTTGGAACGAGATAAGTAAACAAAACTTCAGAGACATTAAGTATTGTTAAACTGTGTAGACAAGGATATTATTCTTTTCAGTTCTTGTTTTATAAAAATATGAAAATGAATTTCTCATATCGAAATGAAGTTAATTTATTCATTTCGTATTTTTTTATACACTCGAAAAAATTACAGTAGAAGCTAAGGGGAGTACATGAAGTGTGTTGAGAGGTTGTGCTTAAACTTTTACTATTTTACATAAAAGAAATAGTATTTACATTATTATTTAGAACACGAAAACTACAATAAATCTCTACTGTAAATTAAAAGCAAAGAATTGTTAGTCCAGGGTCCGTGGCCAAAGCCTGGACCCTAAACTGGTCGTTGTCTGCTGACCTATGATATACAAGAATAGTAGAGTTGTGGGAAGAAACTCTGTTATATGGATGGTCTGGTCATCCCCTTAAATTGTAGATTTAAAAATACTAGACGGATATAAAATTCCTTTATTGAAAAAGAGATAAAACTGTTGTTGAAAAGCAGGAATAACCTTATGCATGTAGCCGATAGAATAAGCACAGAGGATAACACGGAATCTACAATTGATATGAAATATAATAAAAAATGTTATATATAGAATTCTAGAACTAAACCATAAATAATCACGCAAATGGCGAAGCTACCAAAATAAATAAACCAGAAATGATACGAAAGCTCTCGAAGGGAGCTATATTTCACACACACACACACACATATTTCCACCAAAGAGAAATGTTACAGTCTACAGCTTCTAGAAAAAGAGAAAACTATATATAGGCAAAACCGAACAATTCACTGTAAACATTCGACTTTCTTCTAAGCTCAGTCAACCCAGGAATCCATTATCAGTCTAGACGTAAATATACAACACAACATGTAGTTGTTCATTAGGGTGAATCTCTTAAATAAAAACAAATAAAACAAGTGGAATGATGGTGTTTGGAGCCTTAATAGGCTAGTTGTCGAAACCCTTAAAGAATACATATCACCGAAGAACGAGAATGGAGAAAATAGGTTCACCTTCATAAGGAAAACGAAAACCACATCTGAGGAGAGGGAAGCTCACAAGCCTCGGCGCAAGTATTTCAAACCCGAAGAAATTATTTCCCGAAACATAATTTTTTTCCGCAAATGATGAATGTTTTTTGGACGGCAGAGAACCACCATTAAAACCTGTGATAAAACCCAAGTGACGGAAGTTACATAATTCACCATGAACACTTAAAAAAAAATTGCAATGAAATGAAAATCCCACATTTAACCTTGCAAGGATTAAATTACCTATGTGGTACACCCATGGCAAGATAGGATCGTAGCCGGAGGACCATCTGTGGCGCGACCGAGCAAGGTTCATGATGGAATTGTAGAGGAGATGCTGATGGAGCTAGATTCATGGCAGAGATGCAGAGGAAACGTCGACAGGGAAAGGAATACCAAAACGAAAAGGTAGTTAGGGTTTCATGGAGGAGGTCATTACCCTAAAACGGGTATCGTAAAGATCTCAACCTTAGATATCGCAACCCTAATATATGATGGCCAACATATGTGCAAGTGCCATCATGCAAAACCAAATCCCCATGCAAGTACAGTACATCAAATCTAACTATTAACTTTTAAAACTCCGAATGAGATTTGATAACCATGGATAAGACCAATAAACCGGTTTTCAATTATGCCATTTTGGTACCAATGTCTAACACATTAATCATCGGTGTCCTGTGCATTAAAAACGAGCAATCTCAATCAAATGTATTCCAGCTCATATATGATGACTCGACATAGCTCACATGCCGAGGAGAAAACCAAGTGGCAAGACCATGTGTACACATAAGCACACTCATAACACATGGTATAGGCACAGACATATTTAACTTCATTATGCGTTCACAAATTGGTCTAAACTTAGGTAACAAAGGGTAAATGTATTTTTTTTTTTTTTACTGTGTTGCATTTTACAAGTGGTATCAGAGAAACATTCACACATTGGGACCCTATGGGTCACCTAACATGATAAATTGTGTATGTAAATGATGAAAAGAAAGGAAATTAGATCGTAGAAGACGATATGAGGAGGGGATTGACACAGCAAACACCTTGGAATACAGGGGAAACTACACCCCAATCTCAACCAGGAATGAATCCTGAAATGTGGATTTAGCTAAGTATGGATCAACACCAGCAGTCTAGTAGGCTACTAGAGGAATAGCAACACCAAACCAGCATACTGCTAAGCACTGTGCAAAATTTATAGGAAGAAATGGTCCGTGTGAGGAGTGACAATGAGTGCCTGATGCAAGAGCAGGAAAGGATACTCAAGATCCTTTCCAATAAACAAAATCAAGGGGTGTTACAACCCAGTCCTGATAGAGACATGCAGGAAGAAAATGAACGACAAGCCAAGGACCAAACCACTCAAAGAGTGGAAATAATCCATTCATAGCGAAGTAACAAGAATCGAAACTACAATGATGTTGAGTCTGGTAATGTATCAGAACAGCAAGAAATTAAGAAACAAAAAGTAGAATTACAAGGTGAGTTCTGAAAGATTAAACCACCTATGTTTCATGGAGAAGCGGAGGAAGTGGCTGAAGCATAGTTGATTAATATGAATAAGTACTTTCAATTCTATGAGTACAGAAACAATCTTAAAGCCAGACTGCCCATCTATCAGTTGAGAGAAAAGGCCACCCTGTGGTGGGAGGAAGTCAAGAATGTCTGCAACATTGAAGGTCAGGACGTGACATGGGATGAGTTCCAGCAATACTTTAAAGACAAATATCTAACAGAACATTTCTACGACAAAAATTCCAAAGAATTCCATGATTTGAGGTTGGGTCAAATGGCAATGGATGAATACATAACCAAGTTCACTTCCTTATTGAAATATGTTCCTTATCTAAGGGATGAAAAGGCTAAGGTCTAGTGATTCTTGAGTATTTTTCCAACCCACATGAAAGAAAGAATTGAGTTCATGAATCCAAGGACCATGGATGAAGCAATTCGAAAAATAAGGAAGTCATACCAACATTCCAAGGCTAAAGGAGAAGTGGGCAAAAATTGGCAGCCAAGAAAAGGGTAGAAAAGAAGTTCAAATTTCAAAAATTCTAGGACCAATAATTCTAAGAATTCTGCCAAGAACACAATGAGCAAACAGTTTGGAAGAAACCATCAAAGAACCCGGTGGCCTATAGAAGAAAGGCCTATAGAGGCTTCCAACAAACCTGAACAAGGACAACAGCAGAAACCACCTCTACATTGATGGGGGTGTGGCGAGGCTCATTAATACAAAAACTTCCCACAACGAGGAAGAAGTGAAATAGTAGCCAATCTATAAGAAGCTTCTACAGTGGGAGATGTAGCTCGAAATATAACTAGAATTAATGCATATTTGGAAGATCGTCAGGCAAATTATCAACCAATGATGATAGAACTAGAAGGTAAACTAATCTCGCAACTTGTTTCTATTTTGGTTGACCCAGGTGCCAGTTTAAGTTATGTAAATCCCAGAGTAGTAGAAATATGTAAATTACAAAGTCAGAAATTCAAAAATCCCTGGTTGGTATAGCTAGCCACTGGGGAAAAAAGAAAGTTTTGTGCCAAAACTCCAAATTGTACATTGGAAATTGGAAACCAATAGTTAAACATGGATCTGAATATACTGTCGTTGGGATCCTATGATGTGATATTGGGCATGGATTGGTTGGAGAAACACTGAACACTGGTAGATTGTAAAGAGAAGATTATATACTATAGAATGCAAGATGGAACTCGTAAAGAGATACAAGGAATCAAGAAACCCCTAAAGTTGCATCCTATTATAGCCTCCCAAATGAGTAAGTGTATTAGAAAAGGATTTCATTTATATGCCATTCAGACGGGTTTTGCTAATTCTAAGGAGAAGACTCCTGTGATGGAGAAAATACCAGTAGTACAAGACTTCATGGATGTGTTTCCAAAATATGTACCAGGTTTACCTCCTAGGAGAGACATTGATTTCACTATTGAGTTGATGGCAGGAGTATCACCAATTTCAAGGGCCTCATATCGAATGAGTGTACTGGAGCTAACTGAATTGAAAATGAAACTGCAAGAGTTGTTGGATAAAGGGTACATTTGACCAAGTGTGTCCCCTTGGGGAGCACCAATGTTGTTTGTAAAGAAAAAGGATGGAACCATGTGACTGTGCATGGACTATAGACAGCTCAATAAATTGTTCATCAAAAATAAATATCCATTACCACGGATTGATGACCTGTTTGATCAGGTGAAGGGGGCCACTATATTCTCGAAGATAGACTTAAGATCGGGATACCACCAGATTTGGATTAAAGACGAGGATATCTATAAGACTGTGTTTCATACCCAATATGGGCATTACGAGTTTGTGGTTTTACCATTTGGCTTAACTAATGCACCAACAACATTTATGAGGCTGATGCAAGGCATATTTCACCCCTTTTGGACAGTTTTGTTGTGATATTCATAGATGATATTTTAATTTATTCAAAACGCATGAAAGAGCTCAAGGAGCACTTAAGGATAGTGTTGGAGGTGTTACGAAAACATTAGTTGTACACCAAGTTCAACAAATGTGACTTTTTCAAAGAGCAGATATAGTATCTAGGCCATGTCATTTCTGCTGAAGGAATAGCAGTTGATCTAGAGAAAATTAAGACTATTATGGAATGGCGAGTACCCAAAAACGTGTTGGATATCTGTTCCTTTATGGGGTTGGCTGGATACTATAGACGGTTCATTGAAGGGTTCTCAAATATCGCTTTTCTAATTACCTCTTTACAGAGGAAGGGAAAAGTATTTAAATGGACTAATGAGTGCCGGAACAGTTTTGAAAGGTTAAAAATATTGTTAACCACTACCCCGGTGTTGAGGGTAGCCGACCCCAACAAATAATTTGAGGTTTGTACCGATTCTTGTAAGGAAGGAGTTGGGGTAATTCTATCAGAAGAGGGAAGAGTGGTTGCCAATAAATCGAGGAAATTAAAAGAGCATGAACAACGTTAGTCAGCCTATGATCTAGAGCTGACAGCAGTAGTGCATGCACTCTGAGTATGGAGGCACTACTTGTTAGGAAAAATATTTGTGTTAAAAAACGATCACAACAGCCTAACCAGCTAATTTAAGAAAACTGATTTAAACTCTCGTCGAGAAATATGGAATGCCTTCCTAAGTGAGTTTGATTTTGATATTCAGCGTGTAAAAGGTAAAGAAAATTATGTGGCGGATGCCTTAAGCAGAAAATTGCATTATGTTTGTGAACTTTGCTATAATCAAGTTGAATGAAAATTTTTAGATCAGATAAAGGAGGAAGCCAAAAAGGATCCGGAATACCTTTTTCTTATGGTAGCAAGTGGTGGAAGCCAGAAGACAAGGAAAACCTTTTAACTATGGGGTTAGCAAAGATCAATTACTAACCTTTAAGGAAACGATATATATTCCAAATTGAATGGGTTTAAAGGAACTGATCATGAATGAGTATCACCACGATAATTACTCGGGACACCCAAGATACCAGAAAATGCTAATAGAAATTATAAAGGTCTATTTCTAGCCTAGTATGCGAAGAAATATTGCGGAATACTTAAAAAAATGTTTGGAGTGTCAACAGGTTGAGGTGGAGCATCAACATCCAATTGTATTGATGCAGCCTATATCAGTACTTGAATGGAAATGGGAAGTTATATCTCTAGATTTTATTACTGGATTACCCATATCAAAAAGGCATAATGACTCCATTATGGTGGTGGTCGATAGATTGAGTAAAGAAGCACACTTCATACCTTTACAATCAACTTACAAAACCATGCAAATAACTGACATCTTTATGAGAGAGATTTTTAGATTGCATGGCATTCCAAAGGCTCTTATATCAAATCGGGATGTGAATTTTACTTCAGCATTCTGGAAGGCCCTATTTACAGGGTTAGGAACCCAAATAAACTTCAACGCCGCTTATCATCCCAAGTCGGATGGAAAAACTTAGCGGGTGAATCAAATCTTGGAGGATATGTTGCGTATGTATGTGATGCAACAACCAACGAAATGGGAAGAATATCTACACTTGGTAGAATTTTCCTACAATAATGGTTACCAGGAGTCTCTTAAGATGAGCCATTTTGAAGCTTTGTATGGGCGACAGTGTCGTACCCCCATCAATTGGAGCAGCCTCGAAACTAAGTTGATGCTTGGAACAGATATGTTGGCTGAGATGGAATCAGAAGTAAGAAATATTAGACAAAATCTAAAAGTGACTCATGATCTGCAGAAGGTATATGCAGATAAGAAGAGGAATTATTGGGAATTTGAAGTAAGTGATCATGTATATGTAAGGATTAAACTGAAGAGGAGCACACTAAGGTGGACCTCCTGTGCCAAGTTGGCTCCTAGGTTATGTGGACCTTTCCAGATATTTGAGAGGGTGGGACCTGTGGCTTACTGATTGGCTTTACCTAGCCATATTTGGGTGCACAATGTGTTCCATGTATCCTTACTAAAAAGATATATACATGACCCAAAACACATAATCCACTGGTAAAGCATTCAGGTAGAGTAAGATTAAAAAATCTTATGTTAAAATACTAAGTTTTATGAGAATTTAATTCAAGTTTTGCTGAATGCAGGTCAAACTGCTGGACGACGAATTTCTGGTCGAACCTCAACGTGTACTAGATCGGAGAGAAATCATGCTCCGGAGACTAGCCATCACCTAGGTTAAAGTGCCGTGGAAGCACTTCAACTCGGATGAGGCTACCTGGAAAGATGAAGGATTTGTTCGTGAGGCTTATCTAGAATTGTTTGTTGAGCTGGAGTGAAACACCGAGGATGGTGTTTACTTCCAGGGGGGGAAGTTGTGACAGCTGGCTTAAGTGCTAACTAGTTGTTATGTTAATTTATTTTGAAGAGACTAAAACATGTATTTCCTTATGAGAAAAAAATTTCATGATAAACATAAATTAATTATTAAAATAAATCTTCCGGGAAATCACATGAGAAATTTTTTGGACTGATGTGTTTCAAACTACTGAATGTAGTTCATCATTATCCTGATGATGAACTACATTCAGTAGTTCGAAATGCATCGGTCCAAAAAATTTCTCATGTGATTTCCCGAAATATTTATTTTAATTTGTTATGGATCACAGAAGTTTACACTCTCAAATAAATTAATTATGTTTTTTTGAAATAAAATTTAATTATGGAATAGTGGTTCCATAAAAAAATTTAAAAGAACGATGATAAAGTATTCCAAGAACTAAGAAGTGGTTGAACAGAAAACAATTAGACAATTACATTTCCTGTGGGAATAAAAGTACATCCCAGTGAGGAAAAGGGGTTATGTTCTGTGACTGAGGATAGGAAGGGAGAGAGTGGAGAATTCATGAGCTGGTAGTGACCAGTGGAAAGCACTCAACATTCCTGAATCGTGAAAATAGAAGAAGTACTGGGCCAAGGGTCTTGAGGTCTCTTCTGGAAATTCTGTCAACCTACTCAACTCAGTGTGGAGCATGGGGGGAGACGAAGACATAATCACCTCTCTCATGGTAGGGAGGACATCAGCAGCTAATTTTGGAATTAGATAAGTAAACAAAACTATAGACATTAGGTATTGTTAAACTGTGTAGACAAGGATATTATTTTTTTCAGTTCTTGTTTTATAAAAATATGGAAAGGAAGTTCTCATATCGAAATGATGTTAATTTATTCTTTCTATATTTGTTTTTATACACTCGAAAATATTACAGTAGAAGTTGAGGGGAGTACATGAAGTGTGTAGAGAGGTAGTGCTGAAACTGTTAATATTTTACATAAGAGAAATAGTATTTACACTATTATTTAGAACATGAAAACTACAATAAATCTCTACTGTAAATTAAAAACAGAGAAGTGTTAGTCCAGGGTTCGTGGCCGAAGCTTGGACCCTAAACTGGTTGTTGTCTGATGACCTATGATATACACGGATAGTAGAGTTGTGGGAAGCAACTCTGTTATATGGATGGTCTGGTCATCCCTTAAACTGTAGATTTAAACAGAGTAGACGGATATATAATTTCTTTATTGAAAAAGAGATAAAACTATTGCTGAAAAATAAGAATAACCTTATGCATGTAGCCGATAGAATAGGCGCTGAGGATAACACTGAATCTACAATTGATATGAAATATAATAAAAAACGTTATATATATAATTTTGGAACTAAACCATGAAGAATCATGCAGATGGCAAAGCTACCAAATAACTAAACCAGAAATGTTACGAAGGCTCTCGAAGGGAGCTATATTTCATATATATATATCCACCAAAGAGAAATGTTACAGTCTACAGCTTCTAGAAAAAGAAAAAAGAAGAGAAAACTATATATAGGAAAAACCAAACAATTCACTGTAACATTCGACTTTCTTCTAAGCTCGTTCAATCGAGGAATCCATTATCAGTCTAGACATAAATATACAACAGAGCATGTAGTTGTTCATTAGGGCGAAAATATTAAATAAAAACAAAGAAAACAAGTGGAATGATGGCATTTAGAGCCTTAATAGGCTAGTCGTCGTAACCCTTAAAGAATACATATCACCGAAGAATGAGAATGGAGAACCCTACTCCAGAAAAATCAATTCCTTGCGGGAATAGATGCAAATACCTGTTAAAATAAATAGCAGTGACGGTTCAAAATTCGGAGTCACTTAGAACAAATGCTCAAAGAAAAATTTGGGAATCCTGTACAGATGTTCAGGGTATGAATTACCTACATCAAAAGAAGGATATTGTAACTAATTAGTACACGAAACCCTTTAAATCCAATTGCAAATGTAAGGACGGAAGATTGACAGAGGGGAACAAGCCACTATTACCTGGTCTGGAACCCTTGTCAGTATAAAAACTGAAACCCTGTAATAGAGGAGTTTACAAAGGGGTTAGGAGGAGCTCAAAGAATGAAGACTAATAAAAGAAAAAAAAATAACAGCAATGTATTTCCGAAGATAACCATAAGCCATGGGAAAACCTGTGCTTAGAGAAAATAGGTTCACCTGCAGAAGGAGAACGGAAACCGCATCTAAGGAGAGGGAAGCTCACAAGCCTCAACACAAGTATTTCAAACCCGGAGAAATTATTTCCTGAAACATAATTGTTTGCCGCAAACGATGAATGTTCTGTGGATGGCAGAGAACCACCATTACAACTTGTGATAAAACCCAAGCGAGGGAAGTTACATAATTCACCATGAACACTTAAAAATTTATTGCAATGAAATGAAAATCCCACAGTTACCCTTGCAAGGATTAAATTACCTGTGTTGCACACCCATGGCAAGACAGGACCGTAGCAGGAGGAGCGTCTGTGGCGCGACCGAGCAGGGTTCATGGCAGAATTGTAGAGGAGACGCCGATAGAGCTAGATTCATGGCAGATTTGCAGAGGAAACGCCGACAGGGCAAGGAATGCCAAAACAAAAAGGAAGTTAGGGTTTCATGGAAGAGGTCATTACCCTAAAACATGTACAACAAAGATCTCAGCGTTAGATCTCGCAACCCTAAGATCCGACGGCCAACATCTGTGCAAGTGTCGCCGTGAAAAACCAAATCCCCATGCAAGTACAGTACATTGAATCCGACTATTAACTTTTAAAACTCCAAATGAGATTTGATAACCATGGATATATCAATAAACCGGTTTTCAATTATGCCATGTTGGTACCAATATCTAACACATTAATCCTCGGTGTCATGTGCATTAAAAACGAGCGGTCTCAATCAAATGTATTCCAGCTCATATGTGATGGCTCAACATAGCTCACATGCCGAGGAGAAAACCAAGTGGCGGGACCACATGTACACCCAAGCACACTCATAACACATGGTATAGGCACAGATATATTTAACTTCATTATGCCTTCACAAATTGGTCTAAACTTAGGTAACAAAGGGTAAATGTAATTTTTTTTTTTGTATTTACTGTGTTGCATGTCACATTTTTTTTCCACTGAAGAAATCATTAGTAGCTCAGCTCTCAGGCTTACATATTTCTGCTCAGAATTGGATTGGGGGACTTGTGGCTACCAAACATCCACACCTAATCTTTGGACTACACCCTTGGGACTCGATTGTGGGGAGATTTTACAACTCAATCTTGTGATTCCAAGAAATCCATATCACATTCTAGACAAACTAGATAAGAAAATATGGCAGAAAACTTCCAAAATATAAGACAAATAAACTAAGACCTTAAAATTATATTACCTTTATAATAGCTTTCCAAAATGTAAGACAAATAAACTAAAACATTAAAATTATATTACCTTTATAACGTTAAAAATAAAACTAAAAATTGTATTGTTTTTTTTTATGTAATAAAAAAATACATATTAAACGATTTTAAAATTAGGTAAGAATATTTCCAAAAATATCATACTTATTTTAACCAATTTTACATTTGGAAATATTTAAAACTTTCTAGGTTTTGGCTTTTGTAATTCATAATGTTAATCATAATGAACAATTTTTGGATAGATGTTTTGAACCAACCAATATGGTTCATCATCAATATACTAATTTTGATCTATTCAAAAGAATAAATATTATAAAGATGCAAGAGAAAAGTACAAAAACCTCCAAAAATCGAACTCCCAAAAATGAAAAACCCAAGAAAAAAAATTACATCCTAAAATTAATAATATATATCATCAATAATAAAATATTATATTGAACTATATCGTCACATATAGAAATTTAATATTTACTAATTAATATTATAAAAATATATATAATCTATTATACTAATAATTATAAATTTAATAAAATATTAATAAATCTAATTATTAATATCAATAAATAAACTCAAATATTAAATTACGTCAAAACCTCCCAAAGACAAAATGGTGGAAAACTCGAGGAAAAAAATTACATCCTAAAATTAATAATATAATATATATCATCAGTAATAAAATATTAGACTAGATCATCACATATACGGATTTAATATTTACTGATTAATATTATAATAAATATATATAATTTATTGTATTAATAGTTATAAATTTAATAAAATATTAATAAATCTAATTACTAATATTAATTAATAAACTCAAATATTAGATTATGACGTAGATTATGTCATACTTTACTAATTTAATATTAATATTATAATAAATATACATCCTATATTAATATTTTAAATTTAATAAAATATAAATGATCTACTTTTATATATCCTATATTAATATTTTAAATTTAATAAAATATAAATGATCTACTTTTATATATATATATATATATATATATATTAAATTTTCATATGTTATTATGAATCATATTGGCTGATTAGAAAGATCAATTTAAAAATGGTTCATTGTAATTAATCCAAAAAAAATTACATCAAAATATTTAAAATTATTTAAAAAAATTCTTATATCTCAAATATAAAAATTATAAATAATAAAAAAATACTATATTAAATTTATAACTAATAAAATGATATATAATATAAAAATAAATTATATCTTTTAATAATAATAAATTATTATATTAAAATATTTAAAATAAATTATATTATTATTTTAATTAACATAAATTTTTCTTAAATTCAAATCTATCAAACTTCAAAGGGATGAAATCTCTTAAGATGGAAACTTATTTTTGAATGCAAAACCTCCAAATATTTTATGATTTGATTTCTCTAAAATGAATATATGTTGGTTTTTAGCAACACATTAATAAATTTAGAGTTGTCAATTTGTGAGGCTTTTTGGAGTTTTTAAGGGATTTATTGCCAGAATTAGAACAAAACAATTGTGGCAAAATCTTGATTTGTGTTGTTCGATTGTGAAGAGTTCACCCGTCAAACTTGTGATTTCAATGAATCCTTGCTGGAATCTAGACAAATTAAATGAGAAAATAAACCTGAAATCTTTTCAAAAAGACTCACATATAGACAACACCAATAATAGGAAATCTTGTTTTTTTTTTCACTTTTTTCTATAATATATACAACACCAATAAAATGTTTCAAGTATAGGAAATCTTGTTTTTTTCATTTTTTTCTATAATTATGGCCTAAGGCATTTTTATTTGAAAACGACTCCCTAACTGCCACTGTGTCCATGTATGAGCCATTGAATCAAATGTTAGACGATTGAAATGTTTTAGGCCATTAGATCCACAAGTATATATATATATATATATATATATATATATATATATATATATATATATATATATATTTTAATGTTTTTTTTTTTCATTTTAATAAGTTAGATTGAATTTAGGTTTTGTGACTTTTAAGTTAAAATGTTGTTATTAAAAATTTGTTATATTTTTGATATGCAAGAATACATAGTTTTATATATGTTTTAATAAGTTAAATTGAATTTAGGTAATAAAATAAAATAATAATAAACTATAAAAACAACCCATGGTATTGACCCATGGTATTCATGTGGAATATAGTTTATTTAAAGGGGGGAATTAAGATGGCCTAGATCAATCTTAACCCTGGATCTACCAAGAACCAAGAGAGATCAAATGTCTTGATATGCAAACCTCTTTTAGACTGAAAAGAGAATTGATCCCTCTCATAATTAATATATATCTAAACTAACTATTTAATAAAAATATTTTTAATTGTTTATAACCATTACTCTTTTAAAATTTTACTTAATAAAATGTATCTAAAGTTTCATACATCCAAATATACATAGTTTTTCTTGTTGTTCTATGTTATTTTTGTTACACCTATTTTATTATTCCAAAAATACATGGTTTGTTTTTTTATATATTATTTATGTTACAACTGTTTTATTATTCATGAGTAGTATTTCTTAATATATAAAAAATTAAATTAATAATGATTTTTTTTTAAATATGCGATATCTTTAAAAGTTTCTAAATTATTTCACAAGATGAGCAATAATGATGAATGTTCATAATTTTCAATTCCTAATTAACATTAAATTTACCTTTACTTACTTAATTGTAATAGTTGTAACTACATAACATTTTGTAACTACATACATACTCTTTAGAATTATTTTTTTAATGAATATCAAATTTCTTCTGTTATATATATATATATATATATATATATATATATATATATATATATATATATATCTTTAATTACCTAATTGTGGCTAAAAAACTTACATGTTTTTTACTTTATAATCATAAACTAATTTCACATTATATGATGTCAAACTTATTCAACTTTTTATTCTGAAATTTTAAACAAAGTTTTTCACTACATAATTTTAGCCCAATAATTAAACTATATTTCTTAGATATTTGTGCTTTCAAAATATATTTAAGAGTTAAGCTTGTGCTATGATAGATATACCTTGAAAAATAATTTTGATCACCTAATTTACTTTATCTTGAACTGTTCTTTCATGAATTAGTGGCCTCATTTCTTCAATTTTAGTTGATTCTATATTATCTAGAAAATTATCATCAAAGACAATTTCTGGCAACTTCTAATTATTTTCCATGTTTTTCTACCTGTGGTATGATCTTGTTGTAGGTAAGATGTTTTCCCTACATAAAAATATATAAATTTTTTATTTTTTATTTGAACTTGACATGTACATTGAAAAAAATTAAAATATTAAAAGGGTGACTTCATTTGTGTGGTCAATATTCTTATTGACAAGTTCCTCTACATCTCTCATTTTCTCATTATTTCCAGGTACATCCACATCTATTTCAAGTTCTTTCAATTTGGCATTCAATTCTTTATTAATAAAGTTGTTTTACTTAGTACGGAGTACAATAATTTTGTAATCAAATAATAGGATAAAACATATTCACAATATAATTTATTTGAATGAATAGATGTGTGTAAAATATTTTAATAAGAAACTAGATTTGTAATTATAAAATTTTTGTGTATGTGAACGGATTATGTTGGTTTACATATATGTTTTCACCCACAATTGTCTATTTCAATATCTATAACAAAATTTTCTGGTTAATAACTCTTATAATCAATATCTTTGAAACCTCCATGACCTGCTTCCATGGAAGCAAAATTTGCCTTTCATTCCTTCACGATGACTCCTTCTCTGCAACAACTTATTTCATTATGTTGGTTTACATATATGTTTTCACCCACAATTTCCTATTTCAATATCTATAACAAAATTTTCTAGTTGATAACTCTTATAATCAATATCTTTGAAACCTTCACAACCTGCTTCCATGTAAGAAAAATTTTCCTTTCATTCCTTCACGATGGCTCCTTCTCTGCAACAACTTATTTCTTCTAGGCTACTCTTTCCTATGCTATTGCCTTACGGCATTTATTTTGCAACATATGGTGCAATTGCTAGTGTATACATAATTAACATTGAAATATTTTATTTATGCTTCATATTCAACACATCAATGTTAATACATGCATATATCTAAACTAACTATTTAATAAAAATATTTTTAATTGTTTATAAACATTATTCTTTTAAAATTTTACTTAATAAAATGTATCTAAAGTTTCATACATCCAAATATACATAGTTTTTCTTATTGTTCTATATTATTTTTGTTACACCGATTTTATTATTCCAAAAATACATGGTTTTCTTTGTTATATATTATTTATGTTACAACTGTTTTATTATTCATGAGTAGTATTTCTTAATATATAAAAAATTAAATTAATAATGAAATTTTTTTTCACAAGATGAGCAATAATGATGAATGTTCATAATTTTCAATTCCTAATTAACACTAAATTTACCTTTACTTACTTAATTGTAATAGTTGTAACTACATAACATTTTGTAACTATATACGTACTCCTTAGAATTTTTTTTTTAATGAATATCAAATTTCTTCTGTTAAAAATATATATATATATATATATATAAACATATCTTTAATTACCTAATTGTGGCTAAAAAACTTACATGTTTTTTACTTTATAATCATAAACTAATTTCACAGTATATGATGTCAAACTTATTCAAATTTTTATTCTGAAATTTTAAACAAAGTTTTTCACTACATAATTTTAGCCCAATAATTGGACTATATTTCTTAGATATTTGTGCTTTCAAAATATATTTAAGAGTTAAGCTTGTGCTATGATAGATATACCTTGAAAAATATTTGTGATCACCTAATTTACTTTATCTTGAATTGTTCATTCATGAATTAGTGGCCTCATTTCTTCAATTTTAGTTGATTCTATATTATCTAGAAAATTATCATCAAAGACAATTTCTTGCAACTTCTGATTATTGCCCATGTTTTTCTACCTGTGGTACGATCTTGTTGTAGGTAAGATGTTTTCCCTACATAAAAAATATATATATATATTTTTTTATTTTTTATTTTAATTTGAACTTGACATGTACATTGAAAAAAAATAAAATACTAAAACGGTGACTTCATTTGTGTGGTCAATATTCTTATTTTCCTCTACATCTCTCATTTTCTCATTATTTCCAGGTACATCCACATCTATTTCAAGTTCTTTCAATTTGGCATTCAATTCTTTATTAATAAAGTTGTTTTACTTAGTACGGAGTACAATAATTTTGTAATCAAATAATAGGATAAAACATATTCACAATATAATTTATTTGAATGAATAAATGTGTGTAAAATATTTTAATAAGAAACTAGATTTGTAATTATAAAATTTTTGTGTATGTGAACAGATTATGTTGGTTTACATATATGCTTTCACCCACAATTGTCTATTTCAATATCTATAACAAAATTTTCTGGTTAATAACTCTTATAATCAATATCTTTGAAACCTTCATGACCTGCTTCCATGGAAGCAAAATTTTCCTTTCATTCCTTCACGGTGACTCCTTCTCTGCAACAACTTATTTCATTATGTTGGTTCACATATATGTTTTCACCCACAATTTCCTATTTCAATATCTATAACAAAATTTTCTAGTTGATAACTCTTATAATCAATATCTTTGAAACCTTCACAACCTGCTTCCATGTAAGCAAAATTTTCCTTTCATTCCTTCACGATGGCTCCTTCTCTGCAACAACTTATTTCTTCTAGGCTACTCTTTCCTATGCTATTTCCTTACGGCATTTCTTTTGCAACATATGGTGCAATTGCTAGTGTATACATAATTAACATTGAAATATTTTATTTATGCTTCATATTCAACACATTAATGTTAATACATGAATATATCTTTTTAATTATTATTAGTATTATTATCTAATTTTAAGGTCGTAGCCAAGCAAGACACCAAATTGGTGTATGAGACCCCTTATTTCTGGGACAAAGGACCCACCTCTGCCCAGCGATCTGACTCTTAAGTCTATAAAAGCATACATACTCTACTCCCCTCTCTCGTTCTAAACCTGTGACCTCTTAGGAGGAAACACATACTCTTAACGGTTAGGCCTACTCAAGTATGATATGTCTCTGATATGCTCTTAATTAATTTTTTTGAAATTATATCATTTAATATTATACATTGAAGGAATTAAAGCTTTTTCTCATACTTTGAATTTGAAAGAATCTATTGAATAAGAAGTTTTTGTTTTTTTCTCTATATATTTAATGTTAAAAGCATTTACTTAACATGCATATTAAAATATTTTATTTATAACTCACATTAAACTTACTCTTTTTTTATTAATAATTATTTCTTTTTATTAATAATTTTTAAATGATATATATCAAGAATGAAATAAATTACACATATTCTCAATTAATAAAATTAAAAATACAAGAATTTTTTTAATTTAAACACATAAAAATATGTTATTTAATATGAACATTGAAATATTGTATTTATGATTCACACATTTTTTTTAATTAATATATTTTTGTTTTAAATAATACATTTCAATTCAAAATATAATGGATTACACATTATGTAATATCAATAATATTAATTTTATTTTTTCAATTATTTTATTGATATTTTATATTAAATTAATATAAAATTAGATAAAAAAAATATTCCAAAAATATTATATACAAATTTTAAAATTATTAAAAATTATTCTAATATTTAACCTATTTATGTTTCTTATATATTATTCTTTCAATAATTTTTTTATTTTATATTACTCACCTGTCAAAGAAAAAATGAAATTTTCCAATAGAAATTAAACATGAGGTATGTCACATATGATCCGTTTCACATTATTAGTTGTGCACCACGATATTTCCAGGTACATCCACATCTATTTCAAGTTCTTTCAATTTGGTATTCAATTCTTTATTAATAAAGTTGTTTTAATTAGTAGGGAGTACAATAATTTTGTAATCAAATAATAGGATAAAACATATTCACAATATAATTTATTTGAATGAATAGATGTGTGTAAAAATTTTTAATAAGAAACTAGATTTGTAATTATAAAATTTTTGTGTATGTGAACAGATTATGTTGGTTCACATATATGTTTTCACCCACAATTGTCTATTTCAATATCTATAACTAAATTTTTTGGTTAATAACTCTTATAATCAATATCTTTGAAACCTCAATGACCTGCTTCCATGGAAGCAAAATTTTCCTTTCATTCCTTCACAATGACTCCTTCTCTACAACAACTTATTTCATTATGTTGGTTTACATATATGCTTTCACCCAAAATTTCCTATTTCAATATCTATAACAAAATTTTCTAGTTGATAACTCTTATAATCAATATCTTTGAAACCTCCACAACCTACTTCCATGTAAGCAAAATTTTCCTTTCATTCCTTCACGATGGCTCCTTCTCTGCAACAACTTATTTCTTCTAGGCTACTCTTTCCTATGCTATTGCCTTACGGCATTTCTTTTGCAACATATGGTGCAATTGCTAGTGTATACATAATTAACATTGAAATATTTTATTTATGCTTCATATTCAACACATTAATGTTAATACATGCATATATCTTTTTAATTATTATTAGTATTATTATCTAATTTTAAGGTCGCGGCCAAGCAAGACACCAAATTGGTGTATGAGACCCCTTGTTTGTGGGAAAAAGGACCCACCTCTGCCCAGCGATCTGACTCTTAAGTCTATGAAAGCATACATACTCTACTCCCCTCTCTCGTTCTAAACCTGTGACCTCTTAGAAGGAAACACATACTCTTAACGGTTAGGCCTACTCAAGTATGACATGTCTCTGATATGCTCTTAATTAATTTTTTTGAAATGATATAATTTAATATTATACATTAAAGGAATTAATTTTTTTTCTCATACTTTGAATTAGAAAGAATCTATTCAATAAGAAATTTTTTTTTTCTTTCTATATATTTAATGCGAAAATCATTTACTTAACATGCATATTAAAATATTTTATTTATAACTCACATTAAACTTACTCTTTTTTTATTAATAATTATTTCTTTTTATTAATAATTTTTAAATGATATATATCAAGAATGAAATAAATTACACATATTCTCAATTAATAAAATTAAAAATACAAGAATTTTTTTAATTTAAACATATAAAAATATGTTATTTAATATGAACATTGAAATATTGTATTTATGATTTACACATTTTTTTTAATTAATATATTTTTGTTTTAAATAATACATTTCAATTCAAAATATAATAGATTACACGTTATGTAATATCAATAATATTAATTTTATTTTTTCAATTATTTTATTGATCTTTTATATTAAATTAATATAAAATTAGATAAAAAAATATTCCAAAAATATTATATACAAATTTTAAAATTATTAAAAAGTATTCTAATATTTAACCTATTTATGTTTCTTATATATTATTCTTTCAATATTTTTTTATTTTATATTACTCACCAGTCAAAGAAAAAATGAAATTTTCCAGTAGAACTTAAACATGAGGTATGTCACATATGATCGGTTTCACATTATTACTTGTGCACCACGATATTTAGATTGTTCCACCAATGCAATACATGTTTGATTTATTAAATTATCCATAGGCATGCAAGGCTTTGGAAGATGCGCATTGTGCAAAATTGAAATGGAGACAAATATATATTTTTTTTGGAATGTCAGAGAAAATTTGATTGGCTAATATTTTATGTTTTTTCAAAAAAAAAATTCACTAATTTCTATTTTTATAAAAATGAATTCACTTAAATTTTATAGTATAAAATTATTTTATTTTAAAAATGGTCAATGTTATATATTGTCTAATATAAAATAATTAGAAATCTAAACATTTTTATAAAATTATCATCAAACACTTTAAAATTTGGATATTATGGATTAGTAAGGTTAGTCAAGGTCAAGGTTGCTAAATTTCTTTGCACTACAAGTTTGGACTTTAAAATAAACTTCCACCCTTAAAATTTTCTCTGCATTACAAGTCTAGAGATACACTATGCTGTAGAGTAATATCCTATATAAAAATTTCAGTTCCATAAAACAATGTCTGAAATGGTGGATGAACCAGGGACACATATTACAGGTTGTGCCACTATTCATTTTCTAGGATATATGGAAGGCTAGGAATAGCCTAATTTTTGAAAATTTTGAGATTGATATATACAAAATTATTAACAAGGTTAGTTCATGGTTGAACACACTGGAATCATGCATCTAACTAGTCAAGGATATTTTCATCAATAATGCACCTATTCCTATTATTTTTCTTGTAAATTTTTTTTTTTTAAAGAGCAGCTCAAAGAAGATATTGTGGTTGCAGTGCATGGCTAAAGATTAACAACAAGGCACATTACAAAAAAATACAAATACACGAGCTAAGATATTAGCACTCTAGAGTTACTTTGATTTGCAAGAAAAAATGACATAACAATCTTACACACTTTTGGAAACTCAAAAACTCTCATTACAACACCTCATTTGATGCTCCTCATCTTGATGAGGAGATTGCTCACATCAAATTACTCTATAAAACCTTTCCAGATCACTTTCCAAAAATATATATATATATGTGGAGGCAAATAAGATTACGACTCTCTATCGAAGAAACGATTGAGAGAGGCACCGAATTGCATATTCTACACTTATTAGCAGGGAGGAAGAACATATTATATTGCCATAAATTTTCCATTACGCACTATTTCTTTTTTATTTCTGAATTATACTTGGATGAATTAGTAGAGTTTTTTATAACTCCAAATCCGTCATACTTATTTTTTGTGTGGCTTCATACAGTTTGTGTTGATTCAATGGAAGAAAACTTATTGAATATACTTTAAGAGGATATGTAACTGTCTATTATAGCTATTATAATGCTATATGTACAAGTACATTACATAAACCACTGGTTTTCTCATCTGAAAGAAAAAAAACTTTGGTGAACTTGTTCCATGAACGATTGATCGAACTCCTGTCCTCCGACCGCAATCTGTGTTCATGTCTTTTCATTTTTACTGTTCATGTCTTTTCATTTTTACTGTGGTCCGTTTATTCATGGTAGTTGAGGCTAAAAGGTTTTTAGCGGGGATTTTAGAGTCCCGCAGGAGCCAATAATGCTAATGTATTCTGTAAACAGAGTTTTGATTTAAGTATGGTTTGCATTTATTATTTAATTAAATAATTAGTTGTTAAGGTATATATTTTAACATTGGAAAATATATCATATTTTGTTTGTAAAATTAGCATTGGATATAATCATTAATGGTTTCTATTCATGAATGTAAAATGACTCGTTATTGTTATTTAAGGAAAATCATGTTACTTAAAATTATTGGAATTATTTGTGGGTGATACATAAGGAACAGGATTTCACTCTTCCCAAGATACTTATAAGTTTTGGGTTGTTAATTTGTTCCCTTACCTCTCAACAAGATGAGCTCCTCACCAAATAAAAACTATTTTAAAATATATTCTAGTCACAAAATTGGTTAAGATAACTTTTTTTTTATAATAATTTTTATTTTTATTTTTAATCTTTTAAAATAAATTTTTATTTTTAACAATTTTATTAAAAAAATTAGTAAAAATAGTCACATTTTATAAATTAACCAATTAAAATATAAGAATTTAAATTTCCAATATTCAATATTTAAAAAAAAAATAAGTAAATTTTATAAATTATTTTAAAAAATATTGCAATAAAATATGTAACTTCAAGATTCAAGTGGTAGTATCACGACTTTTAGCTAGCGTATTTGATAAATGCCTAGGTTTGGCCAATTTTTCAAAAGACGTTTTTACAAGATCCCTCCATTAGGATCTTTTTTTTTTTTTTTGTAAGCTTAGGTACATCCTTCCCATTTTCTATTAATTTAAAATCGGGCATCAAAGATACAAAAATTAGACCTCAACCTGCCCGTAGGAAACCAGGTCTGTTAGCCATCTAAGTGCAAAGTAAGTCAACCAAAACATAAACAATCTTAATAACCTGTACAATATCTGACGATACTTAATATCTAAGTCTGGAAATACTATCATAAACAAAAAAGAGAGCTAGTTGCTAAAAAGAGTAACTGAAAACTTTAATCATGATATCCTTAATCATCTTCTGACTCCATAGGGGCAGGGTCTTTGGCACTTGAACCAGGTATTTCAACTTCAACCTGTTGCAATGACTTGATATCCTTCTCCATCCTTCCTAGTCTAGCATACTGATACAGCTGATAGAGGTTAATTTCCTGAATGTTTCTATTAATATCTACTAGAGTAGACTCCAGCTTAGATTCCGCTATCTCTTGAATCGACATGACTGCCTTTTCTAGCAAACATTTTATCAACCAGTAAGTTCTGATTGACTGTTGGAATAGAGAAATACGTCCTTGGGTGTGCCCTAGATCAGCTACAACATTTTGCATATCGTCATATGCCATATCATCCTCCATATACACTTTGTTTATAGCCTCAGTTTCCCAACCATAAATACGATATCGGACAGAATTAGGAACCTCTGATGCAAACATTTCCACTAGCGGCTCCAGGAGTTGTTTTGTTGATTTTCTTCCTCTTTTCAGAGGCTGTTGGGAGATAAGCTGCTTGCCTTTATCTCCATTTGGCTTCCTGCCTCGAGTTTTTTTAACCATCTTACAGAAACCAGGAAAGGATTCTTCTAATGCTAACAACCAAACAACATAACTATGACAAATACATATGAGAAACCTAAAAAAGTTTTGTAAACGAGCAGACAGATTTTTTCCATAACCCAGGTTAACCGGAGCCAGCATATTTGAACCCAGAAACAGAACCCATAAAGCATAACAGAGACACCGGGGTATATAACTCCTCCCCTCATAACCAGTGACCATCTTCCTATCCGAGCTTCTATAAACAAGCTTCAAAGCAGGTACCTCCCTCCCAGTTTTCCACAGCACCCGAATGGAAAGTAAACCACTTAAGGAAAAACAGTAGAAGACCCTAAACACTGGCATGAGACTCACAACGACAACAAGAAGGAAATCTATGTTATCATTATCCAAAAGACACTTCTTAAGATTATTCAATATTCTACCCAAATTCCCAACCGAGTAAATTTAATAAACTGGCAAGGCAAAGACATAGACTACACCGTACCCCATATTCCCAACAATTGCAGGACTTTTATAGAAAACAACCAAAAACCCCATGACCACATTTTGCAAGCAACGAACAACTGGAGCTTTCAGTATTTTCACAGACCAGGAATGAAATCGAGCCAACCAACATATATATAAATAATTGAAAACCACCATAACTTGTAGGCAGAGGACAAAAGCAGTTAGCAGAGACAGTAACCACATTCCCCAACAACATTATTCTTTCCATACTAAATGAAGACGATTTTTAGACCAGAAAACGAAAAACCTCTTAACGAATATCTGCATGTACCCAGCTTCAACAACTTTCAGCATTTGCCCAGACCAAGACCAAACAAACCCCCATTTAAACAAGTAATCTAGAAATACCATGACTACTTTTCGTATTCGACGATAATATGAAACCTTCGGCAACTGCACAGAGGAGAAATATGATAATACATACCAAAAAACCTCCCGGCCCGTCACCCTGCGCCTTCACCTCCGTTCTCCACTGACCGCGTAACGAACTTCACAGAAAATCCACATAACGAAAAACATTACCTTTCCATGCATATCCTTCTATCAGCGCTTTTCCCCAAGAGCCACTGACAACCTCGTTGGCTTACCTAGCTGGAGCCCACACCAACTGAACCTCATTTATTTCTTTAGGTGATGGATTTCCTTTCAACCCATCCACCGACCCGCCTCCTGCATGCGACAGCCACGTGGTGTCCTTCCTCCCCATGCGGCAAGGCACAACCTCCAATATGTGTAGTTGGCTCCCACACCGTCATGTTACACCCCGATCGGGGGCTCCATTACGACTTTTACTTTTGGTTCCAATGAATGAATAATCAATAAATTCTCCTCTTTCTAATTTTACAAAATAATTACGATAGAATGAATAATCAATGAATTCTCTTCTTTCTAATTTTACAAAATAATTACGATATACTCTACTGTAGAGACCTAAAATAAAAACAAAGTATTGTAAAAAGAAAAGAATAAATTGTTTATAACACTAGAATACAATTTAAAAAATGGATATAAAATTATTTATTTATTTATTTAATTAATTAAGACATCATTTAGTTTATAAATTAATTTACTTTTTTCACTGTAATTTAGTGATTAATTTACTTTTTTCACTATAATTTAGTGATACAGTTCAAGTAGAATTATGATTTGTTTGTTTTTAAAATATATTTTTGAATATATAAATAAATTTGACTAAAAAAAATTCTTTAAAACACTAAAATTATGTAAATTAACTCAAAAAAAATTCTTTAAAACGCTAAAATCATGTAAATTAGACAATTCAAATTTAAATTTTTAAAAATTCTAGTATATTTTGGTTAAATTAACGAGAAATATGAAATTATGATATGAAAAAGTTATTTTTTCTATTAAAAAAAATATAATATATTAAGATGAAAGTAATGATTACTATCCATATTAACTTGATAAAAGTAAAGAGATTGTTTTAAATTTTTTCATTATTATATTATTTTAATGATTTAATGTTTTTAAAATTTTATAATTATATTTAATGGAATTTTAGAACTATATTTATTTTTTATAAATTAACAAATTAGATTTTATTATAAATATTTCAAATAGTTCTAAGGATAGTTGAGTTGGTTGAGTTCATGTTTCTAAGTATTTTGCTTATCCTAAATCAATTCTCTTCGAAACTTTTGGAATTAGATTTTGCTAATTTGATTAAAAAGTGGATCCCTTTAGATTTATCTACATAAATTTTCATATGAATGTAGTCACTGCTTAATATTAATAAACCATCTAAAAAAATTATAAATATTTGAAATTTAAATATATTATCTTTGTAAAATAAATATTTTTATAAATTTATTACAAAACCATAGTCGTCGTCTTTTGTCAATCATCTACAATAATCTATTTATCATTTTATTTTTTAATTCAAGTTAAAGAGGAGAGCATTGATTTCAGATAGAGACGAATATGATGTTATTCATCTTTGGAGGATGACAATAAAGACCGAGTCAAATACCAACGATAATTAGAATTTATTTTATTTTATTTTTTCATATTAAATTTAAATTGATTGCTTATTAGGTAATAAACCAACCACCTTAATTATTATACACCAAATTGTTATATATATATATATATATATATATATATATATATATATATATATATATATTTTGTAATTATTTATATTAATAAAATAGTAAAATAAAATGAAAATTATTAAATGTAAAATTAAAATGGGATTGTTGTTATGAAAAGTTGTAAAATAAAAATAGAAGGGGAGTTTTCATTTATTTAGAATATATTATTTAATAAGATATAATACTAATAGTCCCAAGGGATAGCTCAACTGATCTGAGCTAGACGTGGGTCCTCTCCGTAATTAGGGAGGTCACGGGTTCGATTTCGAATTTGAGTCCCTTGGGGTCAGACGCCATAAAATAGCGCCGACGGTTTATCGCGCGTACCATCCAAATATTCTGGGGAAGTGCGCCCGGGTTCTCCGCGAGTTTATTCCTCGGAAAAAATATATAATACTAATAAAGTTAATTGTGTTTATTTTGGGTGGATAGAGTTAATTAAGTTTATTTTAGGTGGTAGGGAGGAATAATCGTCTCTTTTCTAATTCAAGTTCAATTCTTACCAATGATATATTAAATGAAATAATTTAACTTGATAAACAACAAGAAACAAAAAAGTTGTATAATATAAACATCTCAACTCATGTAATGAAAAAAATGTAAAAATAACAAAATAAAACTTAAAACAAGGTATAGAAAAAAATGCAAAGATAAAAAGATAACACAAAGACTCAAATGTAATATTAAAAATGATGCAATAGAAACACATAAAGATATCGAGATGACACAAACAAAAATTTTAATATGTATAATGAAAAATTATGCTCAATATTGCCATAATGTGATACAGTGGAAACACAAAAAGATGCAAAGAGAGGGTGTTAAAAGCACACAAGAAAATATGATATATTTTATTTGTTGTGTCTAAAAAACTAATAAATGCCAAAAAATTAACAAATAAAATACAAAGAGTAAAGGGAGCTCTGCTTGAATGGTTCATGAGACACAATACTTGCTAAGGTTTTGCAAATGGGGTAGCAAGCTAAGTGGGTTTGATTGTGGGGAAACCTCCACAGTTAAGCGCGCTTGAGCCAGAGGCGTTCTAGGATGGGTGACCTCCCGGGAAGTCCTGGTTACCGGGTGTAAGCTCTGGAAGTGATGATTGACGCTATGTGATTCATTTCACTAGTTTCAATCCCACTTCTTCACCCATGTGAGCATCACCTGATGCAATGAGTTTTAAGTGGACTATTCAAAAATCACGACAAATTAGTTAGTTACGACTACTTATCATGGAAATGGTCATAGATGAATGACTTGCTTAATGTAGTTGAATCCAAAAAATGATATCTAATATAATGTAGTGAGGAAATCCCTCATACTTAAATAAAATGGTGGTTAAGAAGTCACAAAATGGGTGTATTGTTGTATTTTATATCTTTATATCACTTAAATTAAAGAAGTTTAAATAATATGTATATCTTTTGAATGTTTATGTACCCTCCCACAACGAGGAATATTTTTTAGAATGAACTCTTAGTATGGAATTATGGGTCATCCAAAATTTGATGTGAGGGGATACCTAAACGTTACTTTGTATGAAATTCAAATGTAAGGAGATAATGCAAGTTAGAGTAAAATTTTAATCTCATATAGTTAAGAGAAATATATTGGTAAACATAGAATCTTTAGAACATTATGGCTCGAAATTTGGTGTTGTAGATATAAAGACTACACATTGTAAGGTATTTGTGAATGAAAATGTGTTATTTTATTTCGACTATTATGGATATTTCATTACAATATGAGGACTTAATTGTTCCCCTATAGTGTTGAATGTGAGAGTGGGAGGTAAAAAATTGACTTCCCCATTAAATTTCAACCACCACTATCTTGAGTATGAAGAGTTTTCATTTATTAGTGAAATAAAAGTGTGATCACTTCAATCTTGAGCGAGAGGATAAATATATGAAGTAAATAGAAAATAACTTCAAGATAATTAGGGAATTACAAAAATTTGGGTCAAAAAAACATTTAGTGAATTAGATCCATAGTTGAATGATATGGAGCTAAGGCATTTTGGGGTTATGTGATTGGTGGAGAAGAAATAAAGATTGATCCTATGAATATGGAAGCCATCATATAATCACTAGTGCTTAGAAATATCACTAATGTAAGGAGCTTTATGGATTAAAAAAATACCTTAGAATTTTAATTATATCCTCTTCAATTGTGGGTTTGCACTTTATGTTATAACATCCATTCAAAAATAATTTCCAATGGGAATATATTTTGCAAAGGATTTTGAGGAATTGAAATGGAAGACCAATCAAACACCAAGCTTCACATTTCCCAAATTTTAAAAGGCATTCAAAATGGATATAAATTCAAATTGGTGCACTATGGGAGCAATCATGAGTGTCAAGAGTAGGATGGATCCCTTAGGAAAAGCATGAAAACCTTAGTTCTCGCTAGCAATGAGGACTCTTGTTAAACGTATCGCTTCCCTCGCCTTCTATCCTATTGCTCAAATATTATGCACCTATATAACATCTTGTCTTGTCATGATAAGCCCCTCTTATCCTTCCCATAAAAACCTTGCAACCCTTTGCCTCAAACTAAATTCTTGATGGTTTATATGAGGCAAACCCTGAGCTCATATAGTGGTCATCCATCCTTAGACTTCCATCATTTGTAAGAAAAAATATAAAACCCTCAATGGTTCATATTATTCTATGTATTATCACATTGACGATTGATAACCCTCCCTACCACCCTCCCATAATAATTTTACTAGACTTCCTCCTTGTGGACCTACTATCTAGCCTCATCATATGAGAGGAATCTACATCACTTCATCAATGATCCTTCACAAATGCTATGGTAATAATTCCTACTTAGAAAATCATGTTGGTTAAAGATAATTGATCTGAATGACATATGTTAGTGTTGGTATGCTAATTACACTTTCAAATTTTGATTACAATGTCTTACGTGTGATTAAGGGTTCAAGTTCTCTTGCAAATTATCAAGTCTCATGAGTGATTTTCATGTTAATTTAATGAATAATTTAACATAAAATAAAGGTTGAATAGTAGCAAATAAAATTACAGTACATCACCATACAACACATCAACACAGTTATTTGATGAAGGAGTTCACCCCTCCTTGGCTACATCTCTTGTGTCCAGCTTCCATGGCTTGGGCCTCTATATTATGCTAAAATTTGAAAAATTACCTATTTTTAATGCTTTTCTTCTCTGGAAACTTGCACCAATGAGTCCATAATGCTAAAAAATGGTCATCTAGCCTCTTTTTGCACCTGATTTGGTCGAAAAATCCAAAATTTATGACCATTTACATTTTCTCCACAATTTTAGGCTTAAATTTAGCTAACTGGAGCTAAATTTGGCTAGCTGGAGTTAAACTGATAGTTTCCGCCGAAATTAGCGGTCTGCCAACTTAATCTTCATTAAGTTAATTAACTGTGGTTAGAGCTAATTAAGCAATTCTTAGCGCTAAACTCGTGCTTAAGATAATCCCAGATTAAATGTGGATTAGGCGTTAATTAATTACAAGTTTAGTATTAAACTTTGTGCTTAGGAGTTGGCTCCGCTGGTGGTCTTTGCATTGAGGTCATATGGATCGGGGGCTGGCCCCACGGGGCTGTCCCACACTTTCCCCATCGTTGAACATTATAAAATTTAAATACATATGGAACTGTATATAGTTAAGATCTAACCATGTGGTGGAATGGTAACGCGTGGTGCTGGCTTGTGGGAGGTTGCAGGGTCAAATCCCGACACCTTCGCTCAGTCTCAACCATAAATGTTTGATCCATGATCCACCAAGGGGGGGCGCGTGGCGGCCCTAGGCTGCACCACTTGTCCTCACCCAATTGGACCAAATTTAAACCAATCACAAATTGCTACATAACTCGAAAATTCAACCAATACCATGCTTCCACTTGGTAGTCCATTATTCACCAAAGGAAAATGATAAAAAATTTACCCTGCCTATTCATCATGGCACATCAGTAGTACGGACTGCTGACTGGGCACCTGTCTATCTTTTTTTTTTTTTCCTATTTAGAAAAGTGAACAGAACTCATTTACGGGAACATACAGAGTCCATTTTGCACAAAACAAAGTGTGCCAGATTTAGAATGCCAAGCACTACGTGGTCGTTCAGGTTTAGATCCATTCTGAGAACTTCTATTTTTGAGCATAAAACTAAGCCCCTAATCATTCCTCCCCACTGGAAGCTTTTGGACCCCAAAATATCATATTACGTTGTTGAACAAGTGAGGGTGCATTTCCCTCACCTTCCCAATTTCAATCCATTTGGCTTTTGAAGGATTTGTTCCTTTAAGCCCCACTCAAAGATATTCGACACTTCCTCTTGTCGATGTCCTTATCCTCCTATCAAGTATGGTGCCTTGTTGTAGCTCAACAAAGAAATCTGGATAAAAATATGCAATAGATGGCAGCTGAACATACTCTCATTCATCTTCAATCAGAGGAGGCTCGTACAATCCCAAATTTTCAACATTAACAACTGAATAAATTTGCATGTATGAAGGCAAATGAGGCTTGAAGGCATTTTTACCAATCTTTTCCAGAATTTTGAAAGGACAATAATGGATTGGCTTCATATTTTTACCTTCTCCTTGAAGCCTTTCCTTTCTAATGTAAAGCCAAAATTCATCACCAACTTCAAAACTTATATTCCACACGATCTTTTTCATGCCTCGCTTTGTACTTGCCTTGACTTTTCTCTAGTTGATCTTGCATTGTTTGATGAATAAACTGAATTTTCTCTATGAATTTATTTTATTTATCTATGTCGCTATGTCCATCGATAGCTACATATTTCCCAAAAATGAAATCCAATGGCAATTTTGGAAAGTATCCAAGACATGCCTCAAATGGTGATGTTTGAGTAGAGAAATGTTTTGCATGGTTGTAAGCATGTTGAATGTAATGCAACTGTTCATCCCTCAACTTAGGAAGTTTCTTGCAATATCCTCGAAGAAGATGAATTATTTTTATGTTGACCACCTCGGTTTGACCATCTATTTATGGATGAAAGGTTGTACTCTTCTTTGACTTAGTGTCCACTTACAATAGATGTAGTTAACCCAAAATTAACCCAAACATTTTTCAAGAGAAAATGAGTTGTTACAGTTTAGCTATAACTTGATTTTTACATGGCATCAATATACACATTTTTCTGAACCTATCCACAACTACATACAAATAATCATGACCTCTTTTTGACAAAGGAATACCTCCGACAAAATCCATAGAAATACTCTCCCATGAACGTGAAGGAACTATAAGTGGTGTGTAAAATCCTAACTTCCTATTACTATGCTTACTGACTGCACATAATGAACAACCTTTAATAAAACGTGACAAACTTTCAAGCATACGAGCCAATAAAAATGGCTTTAAATATTTTCCATTGTTTTTCTTACACCAAAAAGTCTCGTAGTAAGAGAGGTGTGTGCTTCCCTTATGACATTCACTCTCTCACCCTGTGGAATACAAATCTTGCCCAAATGATACAACAAGTTATTATGTACATGGTAATCTAATTCCTCAACTTGGTGACCTTGACTCAACTTTGCATAAACATCTTGAAATTCATTGTCAAATGCATATTGTTCAATGTAACTTTCATGTAAAACAGAAGTATTCTTGAGTAAAGTAGTTGCATTAATAATAGACCTAGAAAGAATATAAGAAACCTTGTTGTATATACCTTTATTATTCCTTATGACCAAGTGAAATTGCTGTAAGAATCCCATCCATCGAAAGTGCCTTGAATGTTGTAATTTAGTTTGCAATTGCAAGTATTGCAATGGTTGGTGATCTGCGTGAATGATAGTTTCATTTCCCATTAAATAATGTTTCCACTTCTTCACACTTTGAATCAACACATATAGATCCTTGTCATATGTAGGATATTTTATCACCGCACCATTAAACATTTATGAATGGAATGAAATAGGCTTACCATGTTGTAAGAGGATTGCGCACATGGCATAGTCACTTGCATCTGTTTGAATCTCAAATTAATGTCTCAAGTCCGGTAGTGATAGTATTGGGGCTGAATTGGTCTTCTTTTTCAAAGCATCAAATGATTCTTGCTGATTTCATCCACACTGGAAAACTTTCTTAACACTAGTCAATGCATGTAACAGAGCTACAATAGAAGAAAAATTAGCAATGAACTTCCTCCAATATTGTGTTGCTCCTGGAAAGATTCTTACCTCAGTCACTGATTTGGGTGTAGGCCAATTCACAATGACCTCAACTTTAGAGGGGTCTATCTTCAACTCACCTCCTCCAACAATATGTCCCAAATACACTAAAGAAGTTTTACCAAATTCACATTTCAACATCTTAAAAAACAATTGTTCTTTTCTCAAGACATCAAGCACCTTCCTTACATGCATGACATGTTCATCTTGTGATTTTCTGAATATCAAAATATCATCTAAGTAGACAATGGCACACTCATCAAGAAATGGTCTCAATACATCATTCATAACTATCATGAAAGTAGTCGGAGCATTGCAAAGTCCAAAAGGCATAACAAGCCACTCAAACAATCCTTGTTTAGTTGATGATAACCACTTCTTAAGTCTAACTTAGTGAAATAATTTTCATACCCAAATTTATCAAGCAACCCATCAATCCTTGGGAGCGAATAACAATTCTTTAGCGTGATTTTGTTGAGTGCACATAAATCCACACACATGCGCAATGTTCCATCCTTCTTGGGCACCAATACAATCGGTGAACCACATGGTGAGGTAGATGGGCGAATGATACCTTTATTCAACAATACTTGGATTTTATTCTTGATTTTTTCACTTTCCATTATCGATATGAGATACATGCCAATGTTAGGGAGTGGGACATCTTACTGCAGATGTATCTCATGTTCGATTCCCCTCTTGGGAGGTAACACCGTTGGTTCCTGAAACATCTCGCCATTCTGACTTACCACATCAAACAAATAATATTTTAATTTATCATCACAACCTTCAAAATATTCATAATCCTTATCATTCTTTTGTTTGGTCATAAGAAGCACAAAGTTTTTTCTTGATTTTACTAGTCTCTTCATTTTCCTAGCATTAACCAAAGAGAGGTTTAGCTTTTTTCGATGAGCTCTCACAATATATTCCACTCCATATTTATTCTCATGGCGATAGAAGACTTATTTCCTATCATAGAGATATGGACTACCCAAAAAAATTCCTGATATGTCAAGCGGTACAACATCTAACTCAACTTTATCAATGAAGTTTGCAGTAATTGCAAACTAGAAAATACATTTTTTTGTAACCTGTAAATTTGTATCCTTGGTTATCTCACCCAAGGGGCATTGCTTATGATTAGGTAATGTTTCAAGATTGATCTTCTTGACTAAGTCTTCAGATATTAAGTTCGCTTGAGACCCACTATCAAATAGTGTGTCAATTTTTGTATGTGTTGAGATCACTCTTACATGAAACAACTCTATTCTTATTTCTTCACTTGGAGTGTTACTGTGAAAATTTGACAAAATATTACTTTTTATGGCTTCTTTTACCTTTGTGACCATGGCTGAAATTTTAGTCTCATCTCCTGAGTTGGATCCAAGATCCTGTTGTGTGGTAGCGGTTGTCTTTTGTTTCCCCTTGTTGTTGAATTTCTTAGGCCTCAATTCTGGATGAAGCTTCCAACAATGGGCTTCATCATGACCCTCTTTGGAACAATGAGTACATGTGGTTTTCTTCCCTTATTTCTTAATGGAAGCATTCTTCTTATGTTCACCCTTGAAACCCTTTTCTTTTTCACCACCCTTGAATGGCTTCTTTTTACCCTCTTCTTGTACATTTTTCCCTCTTGCCTCAAGTTTTGTAACTTGCACACAGACCTCATCTAGACTAGTGGGATTAAACATGAGGATGGTATGTTTCAGGTAACTATGGAAACCCCATATGTACTTAAGCAAAGTTTCTTGGCAATGTAAATCAACACCTAACATAAGAGCTCTTCTCCTAAATTCATGAGTGTAATCTTGCACACTTTGACCTTTCAATTTTCTAAAATTTTTCCAACTCATAATATCTTTTTGCATGTAAGCTAGAGGATAAAATTTCCTTTTAATGGTAGCAATAGAATCTAACTAAGACATTAAGATCTTACTATTTTTCTTAATCTCCTCTTGTGTCTTTTCTTCCCACCATATAAGTGTTGCAACCTTCATTCTCAAGGAGGCTAATTGAATCTTTATGTCATCTTCTTAAAGGTTTTGGATTATGCAATAAACCTCCAATAAACAAATCCAATTATCCAGCTTCTCTGCATTCACTTTTCCATTATACATCGGAAGCTCAAATTTAACATCAAGTTTAAGTAAGGGTGGTTTACCGGATCCTTTTGAAGTATGTGTATGAACAGATGGAAGAGTTGTGGTAGTAGAAGATGATGATGAGGAAGGTGAAGTTGGTGGTGAGGATGATGGTGGAGTGGATGGTGGCTTATTACCATCTCAATGGCCTCCTCCTCCTAGAGAACCCTCTCCTCTTATAGGCCTTGAACTTTCTCCTTGCATCCTTAAATTCCTCTCCTCATAGAGGACTTTAACCATCTTAGTCATATCAAATGATTCATTCCTGAATGCTCTCTCATATTCTGTCATGGTAGGTTCTCCTTCATGAGACATGCTCACTAAATACTTAACTTCAACTTGAGGATGTGTTGGTGTTGAAGACTTTGGCAAACTTTCCCTTCTTCCTCTTGACTCAACTGCACGGCTCTCAACCAGATTCCATTCTCCTCTTTTGATTTTTAACCGTGTAAGCATGACACAAACTTTCAAAAAATTAGAAACCTTCTTGCACAAAAAAACCAAAACACCAAGATTTCTGATACCAAAATTGATGTTGTGTAACCAACTCCAAAAATAGAAGAAAAGAGATATCAACGCCTTAGAAATAAGCCACTTCGAGGGGGAAACCTCCAATACATTACATAAATGAAAAATTCTTGGATGATAAAATTTACAAAACCTCCTTTCTATATATAGGAGTCCATGTGGCCATAATGTAATCCTAGTGGGCCACAATGTAATCCTAGCCGACCTAACAATAATAATTTAAGGGCACAATAATAACAAAATGGGGGTTACAAGGGTACAATAATAACAATAAGGGGGTTACACTAACAACAATAAGGGACTATACTAGTAATATACGGACCTAACATGCCCCTCTTCTTCAAAAAAGTGTTTTCCTCAACGCTTGAGTAGCTCTGGGTGCTTCTGTATAAAATTCTCATCCTCCCATGTAGAATCTTCAGTGGGTAAGTTCTTCCACTTGATGAGATACTCTGAAATTGATCGATTCCGTATTTGTCGAGTTCTTGTTTCCATGACCGCTTCTGGTTCCAATATGATTTTTCCTTCCTCATCAAGTTCTGGCAATATTGTTTGAACTGGAAGATTTTCACCTATAACCTTCTTTAAGCATGAAACATGGAAATTTGGATGCACTCGCGAAGAAGCAGGAAGCTCCAATTTGTATGCCATAGTACCAATCTTTTGCAACACCTTGTAAGGACCATAGTACTTTGGCGATAATTTATTATCCTTCTTAGCTTGCTTGGGGGACATTTGTTTATATGGTTGTAGCCGTAAAAATACCCAATCTCCTACATCAAAACTTCTCTCGCTGCGATGTTGATCTGCCTGTTGTTTCATTCGATTTTGTGCCAAATTCAGGTTATCCTTTAAGAGTTGGAGAACTTCTTCTTGATGCTCGATGTGATCTTCCACTGCTTGAACCTTCGAATTTTCTCTTAAATATGATGTGATGGATGGTGGATGATATCCATAAAGTGCCATAAATGGGGTCATTTTCGCTGCAGTATGGAAGGAAGTGTTATACCACCATTCAGCAAGAGGTAACCACTTGACCCATTGTGTTTGTTTATCAGATACAAAACAACGAAGATATCCTTCCAAACATTTATTTACTATCTCAGTTTTACCATTAGATTGAGGATGATAAGATGAGCTATGAGCTAATTGAGTACCCAAACAAGAAAATAACTACGTCCAAAAATTTCCAGTAAAAATGGGATCTCTGTCGCTCACAATAACTCTTGGGCTTCCATGTAGATTTTGAATTCTATCCATAAATGTAGTAGCAACTGTACTTGCTTTAAATGGATGAGATAAAGCACAAAAGTGTGCATACTTAGTAAGTCTATCAACTACCACCATGATGACACTCTTTCCTTCGGACTTAGGTAAACCTGTGATAAAATCCATTGAAATCTCCTCCCAACGTTGACTTGGAATGGATAAAGGTTGTAGAAGTCCTGGGGTCTTAATTGTTTCCACTTTATTCTGCTGGCAGACCAAACATTCCGCCACAAACTTTCGAATATCAGATTTAAGGCCATCCCAAAAAAATTCTTTCTTCACCCTGTGGTAAGTTTTTAAAAATCTGAGTGTCCTCCTAAAGGAGAAGTGTGCAATTCCAGAAGAATCTTTTGTTTTAGTTGGGAATTCTTACAAAGATATAAGCGATCTTTGTACCATAAGGAATCATTTTTCCAACTAAATGTATCAGATGTACTAGGATCTTGCTGCAAATTTTGAATGAGTGTCCATACATCTTTGTCCTTCTTCCATTCCTCTCTTGCTTCGGTTATCCAATCTTGTTGGATAATAGAAATGGCACAAAGCAATGCTTCCACCTCTTCATTCTTTCTTGAGAGTGCATCTGCAACAACATTTAGCTTCCCTTTTTTGTAGATTATTTCAAAGTCATAACCCAACATCTTTGTGACCCATTTTTGCTACTCTTATGAAGATAGTCTTTGTTCCAAAAAGTGTTTAAGACTATCATGATCAGTTTTTACCTTGAAGTGTCTTCCCATTAGGTAAGTTCGCCATTTCTTTAGTGCATGTAGTATTGCTAACATTTCCTTCTCATAAATAGGTTTCTGTAAATACTTTCCTTTGATTGGACGACTTTCAAAAGCTATGGGTCTTCCTTCCTGCATTAAAACTGCACCAATTCCATTTCCTGAGGCATCACATTCCACAATAAAGGTTTTTGTAAAGTCTGGTGTAGCTAAGACCGGTGCTAGGCACATTGCCTCTTTAAGACGTTCAAAGGCCTTAGTTGCTTCAGAAGTCCATGAAAATGCATCTTTCTTCAATAATGTTGTTAGAGGTGCTGCTATTCTCCCATAATTCTTAACAAACTTGCGATAATACCCTGTTAACCCGAGAAATCCTCGCAACTACTTTATGGTTGTGGGGACTTTCCATTCCTTAATAGCTTTAATTTTGTTAGGGTCTACCTTAACACCCTCGTGAGATACAATATGACCCAGATATTCCACCTCTTGTACTCCAAAGAAACATTTGAATGTTTTTGCATATAATTGTTTCTCCTGCAATAGTTTGAGCACCCTGTCAACATGTTCAACATGATCCTTCCAAGACCTGCTATAGATTAGTATATCATCCAAAAATACTAGCACAAATTTTCTAAGGAAGGGTTTGAAAATGGAATTCATCAACCCTTGAAATGTAGAAGGTGCATTGGTAAGGCCAAAGGCATGACCAAAAATTCATAATGACCCTCATGAGTTCGAAATGCTATTTTTGGAATATCTTCAGTCTTCATTCTAATTTGATGATATCCTGAACGAAGATTCAACTTGGTAAAATAAATTTCTCCATGTAATTCATCCAATAATTCATCAATCACAGGAATGGGAAATTTATCTTTAATGGTGAGCTTATTGAGCTCCCTATAATCCGGACACATTCGCCATGATCATCCTTCTTGTGTACCAATACTACAGGAGCAGATAAAGAACTTTGAATAGGTTGAATTATACCCGCCTCTAACATTTCTGCAATCATACGTTCAATTTCGCTCTTTTGGACGTAAGGATATCTATAAGGCCTGATGTTTGGAGGAACACTTCCTGGAATCAAATGAATAGCATGATCATGATCACGAATAGGTGGGAGTCCTTTGGGATTTTCAAACACCTTGGAATGATTGTGCAAGACTTGTTGGAGATCTGCAGGAATAGATGATTTTGATGTTGGAACTTCTAGTGAGCATAATTGTGCAATGACGCCTCATTGTTCTTTTTTTAGAAGCTAGATCTTATTATCTTTCCTGGCTTCCCTGCAATACCCCGTAATTCAACTTCCTTTCCTTTTGAAAAAAATTTCAAGAAAAGTTCTTGAAAATTAAAAGCTACCGTCCACAAAGATTGTAACCATTGTACTCCTAGTACAACATCAGCACCTCCCATAGGAATGGAAAGAATTGGACTATTCAATACATATTCCCCCATGGTTAGCTTGATATTATGGCATTTTCCAGAGCAATTTATAGTTCCTCCATTTGCAACCATCACTTGACATTCTGGTGCTGGGTATAGGAAACAATTCAATTCCTTGGCTACCTTACAATGAATAAAATTATAGGTGCTACCTGAATCAATCAACACTATTACCTTTTTCTTCTTGATATGTCCTTCTATCTTGAGAGTTTGAGGAGTGGTAATTCCTGCCAGTGCATTACACGATATGGTCAGATTCATTTCTTCCTCTTCTAGAGCTGGTTCCTGGTGTATATCCTCTTCTTGTTCATTTTCTTCTTCTTCTTCACAATCTATGTAAAATAATTTCTTCTCAGCACACTTATGACCTATAGTGTATTTTCTATCACAACTGTAGCAAAGCCCTTTTGCTCTTTTTTCTTCCAATTTTTGTGGTGTCAACCTTGTAGGTTGTGGAAATCTAGGCGTAGCAACACTTCCTTCTTTATAGAATTGAGTGGTAGGCTTCCTTGTCGCCATTATTTTACATTCAACTTTTCTTGCCAACCTGAATGCCTTCTCCAATGAATCCGGTTCCAAAACGTGAACTTCATGTTGAATGTTATCCTTTAAAGTGCCTATGAAGATATCGATCCTGTGTTCCTCTGGAATATCAGTTACCCTTATATTCAATTTTTGGAAGTCCTCAATGTGCTGCCCCACTAAACCCTTTTGTTTGAGATTTATCAATTGTCTAAAGAAGGTGTTGCTCTTTGTATCCTCATAACGTGCTATTATTTCCTCCGTAAAAATTGACCAAGTGACAATTTTTTTACGGGAGCAAAGCCATCGATACCATACAAATGTATTTTGTTCTAAGTGTAAAGTTGCAATGCGTACCTTTTGTGTGTTTTGCACATTATGGAGATCAAAATATTGCTCCATCTGTAGTATCCATGTTACGGGATCCTTTCCATCAAACTTCCTCATATCTATTTTTGGAATATGGTGGTTCTTCCCACCAACATTAGAGTTTATGAAATAACGATTAACATTTATTTTGTTCTCATCATGAGGTTCTTCTACTATCTTTTCACCATTAGGAAATATTTCTTGTATCAACTTTGCCAAACCTTCTATGTCTGCTTTTAGATCATTCTTCATGTTTTCCATGTTGTCTTTCATGTCATCCATCTTAGCTTCCACGTCTTTCTTCAAACCGTCCATCTTCGCTTCCACGCCTTTCTTCAAAACTTCCATTTCATTTTTTGTTGCTCTTTGCGAGAGTGAAATTTGTTGCACTTGCTCTTGTAATTTTGATAGATCATGTTGCAATTCTTCATCTTCATGAGTCATAGTAGAGCCTTCTGAAGGCTTAATGGGTGTTGAATTATTTTTACGGGGAATATTTTAGAACCCAATACTGATATCTATTCTACAATATTCCCTTGGAATCAATTCAAATTGATTCTTCAAACAAGACTTATGCAATTCGGAAAAAGAAAAAAAAAAACACACCTTTTTCTTGCTTTTGAGGAGCTCGATATTGAAATTGGATTATCTATGTGATTGCGGCTCTTCAATATTTGAAATTCAGCATTGAAGTATCCCTCTGAATTCTCTTTTGAATGCCACAGGTCTGACCTAATTTGGATTCTCCAAGACAAAGTTATGTCCAATCTCCCACAATGACCTAATTATGGACTGGTTCAGTAGAGCGAACTTGTACGACTTGCCACGTGTCACTGTTTCATCCTTCGCCTCTGAAATTGATAGCAAAGAAACCAAAGTATGTGTACTTGCAACCACTTTTTACGGCACTCCAATCCGATGCTCAAAGAGAGAGTTATTGAACTTTTCCCACGATCACCTCTTTGTGATGAAATTCGAGAGCCTGACAAAGCACTACCTTCCATAGATCATATCTCCAAAAATATTACGAACCAAGCTCTGAAATGTTTTGAAAAGTTTCCTTAGGATTTTAGCTTCGCACCCTAAAAATTTCAGATTCTGAACCTTCGTAGAAAAAAATTTATAGCGCAAATGCCACGATGACCTGTTTTGGAGCCTGAAAAAAGACCTAACTTCCACAGATCATATCTCCGAAAATATTGCGAACCAAGCTCTGAAATTTTTAGACAAGCTTCCTCAGGATTTCAGCTTCGCACCCTAAAAATTTCAGCTTCTGAAAATTCGTAGAAAAAAAAGTTATAGCGAAAATGCCACGATGACCTGTTTGGAGCAGCGAAACCCTAGAATCCAAAGCTCTGATACCAAATGTTGTGTAACCAGCTCCAAAAATAGAAGAAAAGAGATATTAACGCCTTAGAAATAAGCCACTTCGAGGGGGCAACCTCCAATACATTACATAAATGAACAATTCTTGGATGATACAATTTACAAAACCTCCTTTCTACATATAGGAGTCCATGTGGCCATAATGTAATCCTAGTGGGCCACAATGTAATCCTAGCCGACCTAACAATAATAATTTAAGGGCACAATAATAACAAAATGGGGGTTACAAGGGTACAATAATAACAATAAAGGGGTTACACTAATAACAATAAGGAACTATACTAGTAATATAGGGACCTAACAATTGATCTGAATGAAGTATGTTAGTGTTGTTTTGCTAATTACTCTTTCAGATTTTGAATACAATGTCTTATGTGTGCTTAAGGGTTCAAGTTCTCTTGTAAATTATCAAGTCTCGTAAGTGATTTTCATGTTAATTTAATGAACAATTTAACATAAAATAAAGGTTGAACAGAAGAAAATAAAAGTACAGTACATCACCATACAACACATCAACATAGGTATTTGGTGAAGGATTTCACCCTTCTGGGCTACATCTCCTTGGTCCAACTTCCATGGCTCAAGCCTTTATATTATGCTCAAATTTGTAAAATTACCTGTTTACAATTCTTTTTTTCTCCTGAAACCCGCACCAATGAGTCCAGAATGCAAAAAATTGGTCGCATAGCCTCTTTCTACACCTTATTTGGTCGAAAAATCCAAAATTTATGACCATTTACATTTTCTCCACAATTTGAGGCCTAAATTTAGCTAATTGGAGCTAAATCCGGCTAGTTGGAGTTAAACTGGCAGTTTTCGCCGAAATTAGCGGTCTGCCAACTTAATCTTCATTAAGTTAATTAACTATGGTTAGTGCTAACTAAGCAATGCTTAGCACTAAACCTGCGCTTAGGATAATCCCATATTAAATGTGGATTAGGTGCTAATTAATTACAGGTTTAGTATTAAACTTTGTGCTTAGGAGTTGGCTCCGCCGATGGTATTCTAGTTGAGGTCATATGGATCGGGGGCTGGCCCCCACGTTCCCCACTGCTGAACATTATAAAATTTAAATACATATGGAACTGTATATGGTTAAGAACTAACCGTGTGGTGGAATGGTAACATGTGGCATTGACTTGTGGGAGGTCGCGGGGTCGAACACCAGCGCCTCCGCCCGGTCTCAACCATAAACGTTTGATCCACGATACACCATGGGAGGGGGCACGTGGTGGCCCCAGGCTGCACCACGTGTTCTCACCCAATTGGACCAAATTTAAACCAATCACAAATTTCCACATAACACGAAAATTCAACCAATACCATGGTGCCACTTGGCAGTCCATTATTCGCTAGAGGAAAATGACAAAAATTAGAACCTACCCAATCATCATGTCACGTCAGTAGTACGGACTTCTGACTAAGCACTTGTCTATCCTTTTTTTTTAATTCTTGTTTAGCAAAGCGAACAGAACTCATTTCTGGGAGCATACAAATCAGTCCATTTTGTACGAAACCAAGTGCATCGGATTCAGAATGACGAGCAGTATGTGGTCGTTAAGGTTTCGAGCCATACTGTGAAATTTTATTTTTTAGCAGAAAAATGAGCCCTTGATCATAACTGGCCATAAAGAAAAATGTTATAATCAACTAATAAATCTATATAATACATGATATTCTTGTATGGAAGATCATATGTATTGAATTCTTGTATGGAAGGAGATTCAATGAATTTTCACATATGTATTGAATATTCAAATGATTTCCATTTCAATGGGTGGTGTTGATGCTGTATTAGGAATCCAATGGTTACTATCTTTGGGACGATAAATTTTAATTTTTAAGAATTTTTCTCAATTTTTTTTTGGGAAGGAAATGAAATTGAATTAACGGGTATCGTAGGGAAACCTAAGAAGATAATAATATCGAATGGCATGACAAATATTTTGAGGAAGGAACAATGAGGGGTAACTGCACAATTATTCTCACTAGATGTAAAAATATCAAAGTCATCCACTTCTTCAAATCTCCAAAAATTTCTTGACAATCATTCCAAGGTATTTGAGACTCCCAAAGGTCTCCCACCTATTTGTGATAATGATCATCCTATTCAATTGATTCCATGAAGTGTTCCTCCAAACATCAGACCTTATAGATTTCCCTGTGCCCAAAAGAGTGAAATTGAATTTATGGTTGCAGAAATGCAAGTGTAAAGTATAATTCACCTAGCCAAATTTCTTTCTTTTCTCCAATAGTATTGGTGCACAAGAAGGATGAATCGTGGCGCACGTGTCCGGCTTATAGAGAGCTCAATAAGATCACTATTAAAGATAAATTTCCCATTCCTATCATTGATGAATTGTTGGATGAATTACATGGAGTAATTTACTTCACCAAGTTGGATCTTCCTTCAGGATATCATCAACTTAGAATGAATACATAAGACATTTTGAAAACAACATTCAAAACTCATGAAGGTCATTATGAATTTTCGGCCATTCCTTTTGGCCTTACTAATGCACCTTCCACATTTCAAGGTTTGATGAATTCCACTTTCAAACCCTTCCTTTGAAAATTTGTGTTAGTATTTTTTGATGATATACTATTCTATAACAAGTCTTGGAAAGATCATGTTCAACATGTTGGCAGCATGCTTAAATTATTGGATGAGAAACAATTTTATGCAAAACCCTCCAAATTTTTCTTTGGGGTACATGAGGTGGAATATTTAGTCATATTGTATCTCATGAGGGTGTTAAGGTAGAATCTAACAAAATTAAAGCCATCAAGGAATGGAAAATCCCCACAAATTTAAAGCATCTTCGAGGATTTCTCAGGTGGACAGGGTATTGTCGCAAGTTTGATAATAATTATGGGAAAATAAGAGCACTTCTAACAACTGAAGAAAGATTAATTTTCTTGGATCTAGAAGAAATTAAGGCCTTTGAACATCTTAAAGAGGAAATTTGCCAAGACCCGGTCTTAGCTACACTCGACTTCACAAAAACCTTTATTGTGGAATGTTATGCCTTAAGAAATTGCATTGGTGTTGTTTTAATGCAAGAAGGAAGACACATTTCTTTTGAAAGTCGTTCGATCAAGGGAAATAATTTACACAAACCTATATATGGGAAGGAAATGTTGACAATACTACAGTCTCTGAATAAATGGTGCCCTTACCTAATGAGAAGAAACTTCAAGGTAAAAATAGATTAGGATAGTATTAAATTGTTCTTGGAACAAAGATTATCTTGAGAAGAGTAGCAAAAATGGGTTAGAAAGTTGTTGGGTTATGACTTTGAAATCATCTACAAAAAGGTGAAGAAAAATTTTGTTACAGATGCACTCTCAAGAAGAGATGAGGATGTGGAGGCATTTCTCTATGCCATTTCTAGTATCCAACCTAAGTGCATAACTAAAGCAAGGGACGATTGGAAGAATGACAAAGAAGTGTGGACACACATTCAAAAGTTGCAATAAGATCACAAAGTATTTAATATGTTGTAACAACCCCTGGTTTATTTTCCATGTAAAAAAATATAAGACCAAAGTCATGGGACATGTATTCAAAGCTGAATGGTGGGAAAAAAAACCTATTGGATGTTCATTTCATCTTGTTATGGCTAAGAAAATTGGAAAAGGCATTGGCAAAGGAAAAGAGGCACTAATTGGAATTTACTTATGAAAATAAAGGAAGATAGGAGAAAAGGAATATGAAAGGTCATAGGCTTGCATAGAGGGAAATTCAAGGAAAAATGAAGGAAATAAAGAAAATAGAGGCCTCAATTGTAAAAGGGAATCTAAGGATCATTTCACAAACTTTTGGTCAGTTCAATATTTAGCACTCTAATTCTATTCTCTCTCTCTCATAATCTTGCATACTTAGAGAAATATTGGAGCATTGTTATATCATTCTTGGAGCACTCCATTTTTCATTGGATTTGGAAAAGAAGGAAATCATAAGGGTACAATGGGATCAATAGTTACATCAAGATTGCTTTGCAGGTATCAAGTTTCATGTATGATTTCCTTCCTAGTTTTGACATGCATGGTCTATGCATGTATTTATTTGGTTATGATTTGTCATTGACATGGAGAATTTCCTAGATTGACAGTGGTTTTTCCTAGCCTTTCTATTTCCTAGATAGCCACGGTGTTGTGGATTTTTCCATTTGTTGTTTATGATTGGTGCTCAGGTTCCTTAGGGTTATGGGTTGAGTTATTAGTTCCTGGAGTCATTGATTGGAACAAATGCTCCGGAGCCCTAGAAAAACTTAGGTTGAGTTATTAGTATTGGGGCCTTGGTTTGGAAAACACTCTAGAGCCCTTATTGGGTTGAGTTACTAGTCCTGGATCCTTTGTTAGAAAAATGCTCTGGAGCCATGGAAGGTTGTTGGTTAAGATATTAGTTCCTAGAGCTGTGGTTGGGATAAATACTCTAGATACATGGAAAGCTTAGGTAGAGACCTATCTGATTGGTGTTAGTGATGTTCGACCGTGAGGTGGAATCATTGGTTAAGGGTTGAGGAGGTTTGGCCTTTGGGAACCCTAGTTTACTTTTGCTTGGTTTATTCCATGAAATCCAACATTCACGCTTGGAATATAGCACAAGGGTGATTGGATGAAAGAAAGATTTTTTTCGGTCCAAGATATGGTCCGATGGTACGTGGAAGTCCCTGACCTCATTTCCTTTTGCATCATTTAATGAGAGTTATTTCTATATGGTAAGATATGAGCACTTGTACATGTTATTATGATTATTTTATGGTTGTTATTTCATGGTTAATATGTTGGTTATTTATTGGTTATAAGCATGGATATGTTATGTGCTCTAGCTATGGATGTTCATCAATTGATATGTATCGATTTGGTTGATGAGTGCATGGGCTAACAAATGTTATTGCAAATATTATGAGATAGAATTAGGCCTTCTTGGTAATTCTAAGATAATTTCCAGACTCCTATGTTCAAATATGCATTCATGCCCTATAGATTACATGTTCACCATATGTTTGACGAAATGACTATCATGGTTAGGCCTGGTTAGCTCAAGTCATTGACCAAGTTTTATATGAATGGATTTGTCTCAATGTTATTTATCATTTTGGAAAGTCTCACTAATTTTCAGGTAGTGGTCTAGAGACAAGCCCTGAAAAGGTGGCACTAATTTTGGGGTTGCAAGCTTAGAACTGAGAAATTAGGACTACAGTCGCTATCTTGTAGGCTTATGCATGCGACTGGAGGCCTATAGTTGCATGGATGAAATGTTATGCATGTGATTAGAGGCCTATATTTTTATGGATGCAGTGTTATGCATGTGACTGGAAGCCTTGGTAAGTGAAAGAGAGCCCCAACTCAAGATTTGGGCATAGGGAATGGTTTTCTATCCTATGAGTGCCTTATAAGTTATGTAGGATGTTAGTTTGTGGTTGATAGGTTAATTTGTCGGCCTCACTTCCATAATTTAAGCTTGGAGGTCGGGTCATGTCTTAGTAGCTCTTCCTCTCATGTTTACCATGGTAGGTTTGAAACTTGGTATATATGGGAGGGGGTGTCACAGGGTGGTATCAGAGCTTCTAGGTTTAAACACTTGGAATGGATGGGCGGAATTTGTTTTCCATGCATGCATGCTAGTTGTTTATGTGAGTGTATGCACGCATTATGATAGTCATTGTTTCAGTTTCCATCATCATGATGCTAATGTGTTGGCTAAGATAGAGCAGGAGAAGTAGATTATCAAGGTGAGGTTGCAGCACTAGACCTTGGGTTAAGAGCATATATTCATACAAGTTTGTATGTTTAGCATGCAAGTATGTTGATTAATGATTCTTATACACATTATGGTTATGTACATGCCTATCATTCTATTTTTATTGTGGTTAAATGCATGATAGATGCTAGCTAATCAATGTGGTCATATGCACATGCATCAGATAATCATGAATGATAGTAACTTGTTATATGCATGATTATTATGACATTGTAGTTAATATCTTGATGTTATATGTATCATGCTAATATGGAAATGCATGTGCAAATGATTATGGTTATGATATTCATGTATGAGTTGATATATTTGTGATATTGTGATGATACTAATCTGGACTGAGTTGTGCAGATGTGATAGCCTCTCATGAGATACATTGAGTTTTGAGTTTGATTATGTTGTTTATTTGGTTTATCTAACATGATATGTTTACAAGTTGTTTAAGTGTTTGATTAATTACATGATATTAGTATGTGTCTATAATATTGCATGAAGGAATGATCTTGTTTTAATATGGTTATACTAACATAATATGTGTTGAGACAACTGATATGTACATGAGTAGTATTATGACTAATGACTGTGAGTTGATTTTGGCATGGTTGTAGTCTTGATAAAGGTTGATTTCAAATTAATAGACATGATGTCTTTATCTTTGGAATGTGTGATTGACATGTGTGAGCAGTTGTAGGGAAACATGTTTGGTATTAGCATGACAAGGTAGCAGTTGATTTTTTTATATAACTAACAATTGGATGATATGATAGCACATAGTAAGACTTGATTTTAGCAAGGTCAAAGGTAAAAGAAAGGAATTGGGTGATAATTCCTTTGGCTATGTTTGAAAACCATAATTCCAAATAAACAGGTGCTTTAAATATAGGAAGTCTTCTTAAATTTGATTTCGTCTGACATTATGTGGATATGTGTTATATTCTTGAACATGTATTTGACATGTATATTAGCTAGTTTCCAATTATATTTGAATCTGTAAAGGGTATTGGAGTCCCTTGAGAGATGGCATGGATGTGTTCAGTTACAAGGAAACATGCTTGGCATAATGAGGGAAGGTAACTAGTATGTTGATATGATTATTTAGGCACTGAAAATTGTGTGTTTATGGAAATATGATGTAGGGAATTGCATGGAAAAAGAAACCACCATGAAATATTGAAGAAGGATCAAGTTTAATTTTCCCTTGGAAGCACTAGGAAATTATGGGGTTGAGTCGTGATGTTTTTTTTTTAGTTTTTTGCTTTCAGTACTTTTTGATTTGTTTGCACTTTATTTGTAGTTCTATTTATGTATGGTGCATGGTCGTGCCACTTTGTTTATGGTGTCATATTTCTATTTTTTTTCATGGTTTTCTCCTTGTTTGTTTTTTGTTCTTGTATTTTATGTTTTATGGATATTGGTAATTGGTTGGGGAAGAGGAAGATTAATGGAGCTTAGGGAGATTTTAATGAAACCCAATAGGTAACGTAAGACCCAGATGAAGCCCGGTGCATGAGTAAAGGGAAGTTGAAGAAAATAATATGATAGACATTTGTACTAGTTGGGTCCATTGAGATATATGGATGGTGGAAGGAAAAACATGTGAAAGGTAACAGGAAAGGTAAAGTAAATGTATTTGATGCGTCAAATGCCTTGGCTATGTTGTGAATTTTTGTTCGCAATGTTGTGCATGTTGTGCATGGATAGAGGGAGTTCTCTTAACCTTGACCTTATGATATCTGTTAATTGTATTGTGATTATTATTATGTTCATGCATATATATGTATACATGTATGTATGTATGTATGTATGTCGTATCTGACAAGGTCATCAGAGGTCATCATTAGAGAATTTATTTTAGACCTCCTAAGAAAAATGTACAACCAAAATAAAATTTATAAGAAACAATAGAATTCAAGATGATGATGTCAACCATGGGGGATGATTCACCATTTTTGGGGTAAAAAAGTAAAAATATTAAAAAATAATAAAATAATAAAACTATTTTTTCAATTTGTATTTTCAACTTATCTCCCAAAGGCTTTAGTCAAATTTCAAGTGGGAGTACTCGTTGGATGAAAAAATTAATTCCCCATCCTAGGAGTACCCATGTTGCATACTTTTGATGGACTCTGATGTAAGAAAATGAGAAATACATGAAAAAAAAATTATTGTAATCATGTTTTTCATGTATTCCTAATTTTTCATGTAGGAGGGTCCATCGAAAGTATGCAACATGGGTACTCCTTGAGGAATCAAATTCTACATCCAATGAGTGTTCCCGCTTGAAATTTGAGTAAACCCATAGGGAGATAAGTTGAAAATACGAGTTGAAAAATTAGTTCTTACTTTTTTCCCTGTAAAATTTGATGATATAATCAAATACTATTTTATTATTTCCTTAGGAGGCCCATTTTAGACCTCAAAATTTCCCTAATGGTTTATATATATGTGTGTGTATGTATGTGTGTGTGTGTTTGTGTGTGTGTCGTTGTTTGATAGGTCTTCAGGGATCATTCTTGTGGAGGAATGATTGCTTATGCAGGTGAATGGCATGAAGAGGTTCCTATTTTCATGAGAAATCAAGTGGGAAGAGTATCCTTTGACAGATCTATGAGGTTAGTATTGTGTGGATGTGAATTTATATTATGTGCTTATATTATGCCTATGTTTATGATATGATAGGTAATTTTGAGGGATGCATCGACGGAATGAAAGAAGTGTGATTTTTGGCATGTCGGGACAAGCATGGATAGCTGAGAGACACCAGAAACAAGGTTTCTTGGTAGAGACAGTGTGTTCTCCAGTTGTACAGTACTGGTATTGTGTACTTGTTGTATATGTGATGTTGTGTACATATGGTGTTGTGTGTATGTTGGATATGCGATGTTGTGTACATATGGTGTTGTGTGCATATTGGATATGCGGTGTTGTGTACATGTTATATATGTGATGCTCTGTACATATGGTGTTGTGTGCATTTTTTACATGTGGTGTTGTGTACATATGGTGTTCTATGTAGGTAGTGTTGTGTACATGTCGTGCATGTGGTGTTGTGTACATGTGGTGTTGTGCACATGTGGTGATGTGTACACGTTGTACAGGTGGTATTGTGTACACATTGTGCAGGTCGTGTTGTGTACATGTGGTGTTTTGTACATGTTGTGTAGGTGGTGTTGTGTACAAGTTATTCATGTGGTGTTGTGTAAATGTAGCATTATGTACATGTTGTATAGGTGGTGCTGTGTACATGTGGTGTTGTGCACACATTTTGTTGGTGGTGTTGTGTACATGTGGTACACATTGTGTTGTGCACATATGGGACTGTGTTATATGTATTATGTAGTCGTTGTATCATGACATGTGTATTCATTGTGTTATACTATGTGTACGTATATGTGTTGCTGTACACCGAGTGTAGGAGTATGTGTTGTGTTATACACCAGGTTTAGGTGTATGTGTTTTGTTGTACACCAGGTGTAGGAGTATGTGTTGTGTTATACACCATCTGTAGGTGTATGTGTTGTGTTGTATATTGGGTGTAGGTGTATTTGTTGTGTTATATACCAAGTGTAAGTGTATGTATTGTGTGGTACACCATGTGTGGATGCATACATGTGATGTACACTATGTGTATGTTTACATAATTGAAAAAAAGGCATTTGGTGATTTCTGGGTGTGGCAATTGATCCAACGTGTGTATGGAAAAAAACAAAGAACAAAGGCAGAAGAAAAGAGCCATTTAAAGGATAAGTATCAATATTTTATTTCAGTTTTTAATTATGCATGTGATCTGTGATTTTGATTTATGATGGTTACATGTAATCTATGATTCTTATTTATGGTGGTTGTGTTTTGAGCTAGCCCGATGCCATATGTTTATACATGATTATTTGATCGAAGATCTAGTTTGGCTTGTTGTGACAGGAAGTGAACAAAATTGCAAGGGTACCATAATGACGAGCCACCAATGAGGTATTGTTTGAATTTATTTCAATTTATTTTGAATCTAATGGAAATTATGTGCTTGGTACATGAAAGCATGGGAAATTCCTAGTTTGGGTGGTTGGAAAAATCATTTTGTGTGGTTTAATCCAACCGCAAGAATTAGCAGCATCGGTTAAAGGAATTGGAACATGGGGTAGTATGTTGGTAAAGCACTTAAGGAGTAGGGACATTTTGGGACACTGGTACCAAATAGTGTCCATTGATTTCCATGAGCATGCTATGGCTGGTATGATGGTTTTGAGGCATGGATATGCCTTGGTTTTTGGACCTTCCAATGCAAGGAAACCTTTCCAAGGGATAGATTGCCTGAGGGACTGTGTAGCAGAGAAGGGGATTCCAGCAGAACTTAGAAGGTGTGTGATTGCATGAAAGGGGGTGATCGGATTTCCTGAGGGATTTTGTAGTAGAGAAGGGAAGGTCTGGGAATACATTTGTTTTTTTCATTTCCATTTCCAGATGGGATCAGAAGCACATTGGGAGTGTGCCCTAGAACAATGAGAATTAGAGGAAATTTTAGCCTAAAAGTGCCCATTAAATTTTCACATAATTTCCATGTCATAATATGTAAACCAATCAAAATCCTTTAAATTTAAAAAGAGGTATATGTAAATATTTTGGAGGGAAACGAAGAAAAGCTAATTTTTTAATTGTATTTTTAGTGTATCTCCTTATAGGTTTACTCAAATTTAATGTGTAGACACTCATTGGATGCGGAGTCAAATTCCGCATCCAATGAGTACTCATCATGCATACTTTTGAGAAGACCAACATTGATAAAAATTGAAGATACATTAAAAAAGTGTGTTCAAGACACTTTTTTAATGTATCTTCAATTTTTATCAATGTGGGTCTTCTCAAAAATATGCATGATGGGTCCTCGTTCAATGTGGAATTTGATTCCGCATCCAACAAGTGTATACACTTGAAATTGGAGTAAACTTATAAGGAGATAAGCCAAAAATATAATTAAAAAAGGAATTTTTCTTATTTTCCTCCATAATTCATAACTCTTATTTTATTATTTTAGCTATTATTTTATTATTTTTCCTTAGAAGGCCACTTTTAGGCTGAAATTTCCTCTAATGAAAGTAATTGTTCACTGAGAGAACAAGGAGCGCTAGGATCGTAGCATTGGACATTGGATGTAGGTTTGAATTTGGCAGTGGATTCTGGACTTCTTGGGAAATAGGTGAATCTTGGTACTACTTTTGAGCGCGGAGGTGTGAGACTATGGATTCCCTTGTTGCTAAGGCAAACATTGTATCCTTTTATTTTCTCGTTAGCGCAAATGTGCATATGTGTATGTTATTGTAAATACTTTAATGAGATGGGTTTATAATGCTCCATATACAATATGTTTATTTTTTGGTTGACGCAAATGTGCATGAGTATATATGGTTGTTATTGTAAATATCATAATGCGTTGCGTTATAAAGCTCAAATAAATGAAACAATTGTCATGTTTTCAGCAGTGTTCATTATAAATACTGCAACAATCTATGTTATAAATCTCCATGGGAAGTATGTTTTGTTTCTACAGTTTGTTAGTCATAGGTTTCATAGAACATCGAGGACGGTGTTCCCCTAAGGGGGAGGGTTTTGTAACAACCCCTGGTTGATTTTCCATGTAAAAGATAATAAGACCTAGGTCATGGGACATGTATTCCAAACTTAATAGTGAGAAAAACATCCTAGTGTGTGTTCATTTCGGTTTATTGTGGCTAAGGAAATTGGAAAATTCAAAGTGGAATTAATTGACATTTATTTATGTAAATAAAGGAAAATAGGAGAAAAGGAATATGGAAGTTCACATGTTTGCATGAGAGGTAAATTGAAGGGAAAATGAAGGAAAATGAATAAAATAGAGACATCAATGATAAAAGGAGTTTTGAGGACCAGTTCAAAAACTCGTGGTTAGTTCAATATTTAGCACTCAAATTATATTATCTCTCTCATACTCTTGCATACTTAAATAAATCTTGGATCATTGTTGGAGCATGCTTGTAGCACTCTAGTTTCATTGGATTTGGAAAAGAAGGAAAAGGAAAAGTAGAAAGCTCAAGGGGACAGTGGGATCAACAGTTACAATGGGATTGCTTTGTAGGTATCAAGTTGCATGTATGATTTCCTTGCTAGTTTCGGCATGCATGGTATATGCATGTATTTATTTGGTTATGATATGTCATTGGCATGGAGGATTGCTTGGATTGATAGTGGTTTTGCCTAGATTTTCCATTTCTTGTATAGCCATGGTGTTGTGAGTTTTTCCACTTCTTATTCCTTATTGGTGTTCATGTTCCTTATGGTTGTGGGTTGAGTTATTAGTACCTGGAGCCGTTGGTTGCAACGAATGCTTTGGAGCCTTGGATCAAGTTAGATTGAGTTATTGGTCCTAGAGCCTTGGTTGGACAAACACTCTAGAGCCCTTGGTGGGTTGAGTTACTATTCTTGGAGCCTTGGTTGGACAAACACTCTAGAGCCCTAGAATTTTGTGGATTGAGTTATTAGTTCTTGGGACAACCGCTCTAGAGCCCTGGAAAACTTAGGTAGAGACCGATTTGGTTGGTGTTATTGATATCCGATCGTGAGGTGGAATCATTGATTGAGGGTTAAGGTTATTTGGCCTCTGGAAGCCCTGGTTTGGTTTTGCTTGGTTTATTCCATGAGATCTTGTAACATATCCAAATTTAAATTTTTTGGATTAAAAGTTAATAAAGGAAAAAATATGACCACGGTTAAGGGACACTTAGCTAAATGTTGGAAAAAAATTCTAGTGAGGGTGTTCATTGGTTTATTATGGCTAAGGAAATTGACAAAGGATTTGGAAACGCAAGAGGCATTATTTGGCATTTAATTATGAAAATAATGGAAAATAGGAGAAAAGGAAGGTGAAAGGTCATAGGCTGCATGTGAGGAGGAAAATGAAGGAAAATAATGGAAAATGAAGAAAATAGAGGTTACATTAATAAAATGGCTTACGAGGATTAGTTGGCAAGTTTTTTTTTTTTTTTAGTTTGCATTGGGCCAAGAAAGAGGAAATCAAGCAACAAAAGGACAAGGAAATGAAAGGAAAGGAAATTTCAAGCAAGGAAGAGTGGAATCTAACAGCTCCAATAGGATACTTTTAGGTAACATATTGTATGTGTGATTTCTTAACTGGTTTGGACATGCATGGCTTATACATGTTGTTATTTGGTTCTCTTGTTGTCGGTAGCATGGTTTTTTCGGGTTTTTATAGTGCTTTTTAGCCTTGCCTTGCCTTTTTTCCAGATTCCATGGTGTGTTGGGATTTTTTCTTAGTTTTGAGCTTTGGAATTTCTAGATGGATTTCGGAATCCAGGGTGGAGGTGGTCTGAAGGAAAATTCTCAAAGGCATAGGAATCCCTTGACCGGTTTTGGCAGGATACATGGTAAATCCTGAGGGTGGTGTCTCTGTTTAGGGCCTAATGATCTAGTGTGGTTGCGGTAAATACTGAGAGATAAGAAGATGAAAAATTACTCAAGAATATTGATGGATTCAGGAGGCATTCCAAGCTTGGTTCAGTTTCGTGATATCGACACCAGTTTAGGTATGATCACAGTGTGGTGAGGGTGGAGGTGGTTTAACCTTTGTATTCCCTTTCTTTTTTTTGGATTGGTTTATCTATGATATCCCACATTCATGCTTGGAATATGGCACAGGGGTGACTTGTTGAACAGAGATTTGGCTCAGCCATGTCTATGGTCAGGTGGTACATGCAAGTCCCGAACCTAGTTGGCTCTTGCCTACATTTAATAAAAGCTAAGTTCTCTTTCTTTTGTGCATGTTAATGTGTGGCTTTAATGGTTGTTATCTCATTTTTATTTACATGGTTTTATGTTGGTTATAAGCATGGTTATATGACTGGTTCAAGTCACAGTTATTTCATGTATTTACTTGTAAATGTTAAATTAATGGATGCAATACCTAATTGATGCTATAACAGTTCAAGGAAGAGGGTAGTGATCCTCCTTGTCATGTCTCATAAAAAATTTTAGTCATTTATGCTTTTTTGTGTATCCTAGACCTATAGATTTCATTCATGCCAAGTGTTTGACAGAATGTCGGACTTGGTTGGTGATGGTCTGGCCTAGTCCTGGAGTCAGTTTTTGGTTATTTGGCTTTTCCGTCATGTGTTTGATGATTCCTGAAATCTATAGGAAGTTCTACGTAGTGTCCAGGATTCTAGGCTTAAAAAGTGCCTTAAATCCAGCGGACGCAGGCATGGGTCTGAAAAATTGAGTCCTTGGATGCACACATGCATATGTTGTGGGCGATTCCAAAGCCTCATAAATGAAACCTTGCCGATATCAAGGGAATTTCTGAGGGATTTCTTTATCAGAAGTCAGTGGGACCCAGGGACAAGTCATTTTGTTGGTTGGGAGAGCCACTAGGGGTCCTGTAGTAGGTGTACAGAGTCTGTGTTATGGTTTTCCGCGTCGATTCCACTTCCTTAAAGTCACCATGGAGGTTAAGTATACTCTTTACTCCCCTCAGCTCATGGTTACCCTGGTTGGTTGGTTAAATGGTGTACATTATAGATGGTATCAGAGCGTGGTTGCGCTCTCCTTGGGTGGTGTGTGCTGATCATGCATTAATTTTGATTGCATATGTGTTCCTCATGCTTATTTTCTATGTTTGTCGCATATGCATGGCATTGGTCATAGTTGCAGTGGTGTCACCATGTTAAATTTGATGGCAATTGGATGTGGTCTCCATGAGTGGATGTCGGTTTTATATGCATTTTTTATGCATGTCAGTGTCGATATGTTGTTATGCATGCATTTTTATGGTTAAGGTTGTTGTCCATAAGGTCATTATATGCATTTTATGTCATCATGATGTTATTGATAAGATATGATGTTGAAATTGCAGCACTAGACTTCGGGGTAAGAGTAGATTGTCATCCAAGTTGTATGTTTGGAATGCAGGTATGTTGGTTAATGGTTGTTATATAAATTAGGGTTATATTCATGTTTGTCATTTTATTGTTGTTTTGGTTACATGTATGATAGATGCTAGTTAATCAGTGGTGTCATATGTACATGTGTTGGTTAGTCATGCATGATAGTGACTTGTTGTTATATGCATTGTGGTCATAGGCATGATGGTTATAGTAATTACAACTAGGTTCTTGATGTTATTATGTTTTTTTCTAATTTTGATCGACCTATGAAAATGATTATGGTTATGACATTCAAGTATGAGTTAATAACTTGTTATATTATACTAATCTAGACTAAATGTGTATATGTGATTGCTTTGCATGAATGACAATTGTTTATGAGTTTATGATGTGAACATGTTAGCTAGTTACTGTTATGGATATCATGACCTTATTTATGTTTGAGTTGATATGTTGTGAAGTTATGTCATGATAATCTATATTGATTGTGCAGATAAGATAGCCTCCCCTATGATACATTAAGGTATGAGTTTGCTTATGCCATCTATTTGGTGTTAGAATGTTTGATTATGTCGTCTATTTGGTGTTTGAATGTTTTATTATGTCATCTATTTGGTGTTTGAGTGTTTGGTGTCTATTATGTCGTCTATTTTTTGTTTGAATGTTTGGTTAATTACAAGATATGAGCATGTGTCTATAAGATTGCATGAAGTAATGATCTTGTTTTTAAGATGGTTGTACTAACACACTATGTGTAAGTAGGTGATAGCTATATAATTATGTGTTATGATTTATGACTATGAGTTGATTGTTGAATATGACATGGTTGTTAGACTTGGTATAGGTTGATTTAAAATTGATAGATATGTTGTATTGATCTTTGGAACATGGGATTGACATGTGTGTTCAGTTACAGGTCAGCATGCTTAGCACAATAAGTTAAGATAATTGGTATATTGTTATATTTGTTTATGCACTGATAGTTATATATCTATGGAAGTATGATGTAGGGGATTGCATGGAAAAGGAGGCTACCATGAAATCTTGAAGAAGGTTCAGGTTGAGATTTACTTTGGAAGCATTAGAACCATGGGGATTGAGTCATAGTGTTTGTTTCTATTCATTTTATTTTGACCTATCATGATTTGTTTGTGTTTTTCATGGTTTTACTCTTGTTTGTTTTTCTTGTTCTGTCGTTTTATGTTTGGAGAGTCTTGGGAATTGGTTTGGGAAAGAGGAAAGTTAACCAAGATCAGGAAGGGATGAATGGAACCTGATAGGTAATGCAAGACTTAGATGAAGCTTTGTGCATGAGTAAAGGGTAGTGAAAGGTCAGAATATGAAAACTAGTTGGACTAGTTGGGTCCATTGGTGTAAATGTACGATGGCAGGACAATCATGAGAAAGGTAATAAGAAAGGTAAAGTAAATGGATTTGAGGCGTCAGATTCCTTGGCTATGTTTAGAATTGTTTCTCTCAATTTTGTGCATGGTGTGCATGGATAAAGGGCGTTCTCTTAACCTTGACCTTAGGTTATCTAGTAATTATGTTGTGATCATGATTATGATGATGTTTATATGCATACATGTACGTATGACATGTCTTACGGGGTCGTAATGGATCATGATTGATTAATGCCACTGTCTGACAGGGTTGCGAGGGATAATTCTTGTGGAAGAGTGATTCCTTATGTAGGTGAATGGCATGAAGAGGTTCCTGGCCTTATGATGAATCAAGTGGGAAGAGTACCCTTGACAAATTTATGAGGTCACTATCATGTGGATATAAATTTGTGTTATATGTATGCACTATGCCTATGTATATTTTATGAATAAGTAATGTTTAAGGGTACATCAGCGGAGTGAAAGTAGTGTGATCTGCGGCATGCTAGGATAAGCATGGATAGTGGAAAGACACTAGAAGCAAGGTTACTTTGTGGAGTCAGTGTGTGGTCTATGGATGTGCATTACTACTATTGTGTATATGTTGTGCATGTTGTATATTCAGTTATTATACCTATGGTGATGTGTACATGTAACTTATGTAATATTGTGTAGATATGATGTTGTATATATGGTGTTGAGTGTATATTTCATATGCAATGTTAGGTATAGATGGTGCTATGTACATGTTGTATATGCAGTTCTATGTACACATGGTGTTGTGTGCGTGTTGTATGTATGGTGCTATGTACATATGGTGTTGTGTGCATGATTGTACATGTGGTGTTGTGCACATGTTGTACATGTACTGTTATGTGTTGGTGGTGACATGTACATGTCGTGCATGTGGCGATGTGTACATGTGATGTTGTGTACATGTTGTGCATGTGGCGTTGTGCCCATGTGGTGTCGTGTGCATGTCGTGAATGTTTTTCTATGTACATGTGGTATTGTGTACACATTTTCCAGGTGGTGTCGTATACATTTGGTGTTGTGTACACGTTGCGCAGGTGGGTACTTGTGATGCTATGCACATGTTGTCCAGGTAGTGTTGTGTACAGGTGGTACTATGTATATGTTATGCATATGGTACTAGTATACATGTGGTATTTTGTGCATGTCGTACATGTTGTGTTGTGAGCATGCAGTACTATGTATATGCATGGTGTAGTCGCAGTATCTTGACATGTGTATTTTTTGTGTTGTACTTTATATATGTATATGTATTGTGTGGTATTGTACACCAGATGTAGGTGTATGTGTTGTGTTGTATTGTACACTAGGTGTAGGTGTATGTGTTGTCTGTTAGTGTGGGACTATGTATTGTGTGGTGTTGTACACCAGATGTAGATGCATGTGTTGTGTTATATTGTACATTGGGTATAGGTGTATGTGTTGTATGTCGACATGGGAGTATGTATTGTGTGGTGTTGTCCATTGTGTGTGGATGTATGTGTTGTGATGTACCTGTGTGTATGTGTACATGATTTAAGGGAAGCAAAGGCACTGGGTGCTTATTGGGTGTGGCAACCAATCTGGTGTGTGTACAGAAATAACAAAGGCAAAAGTAAGGACCAATGAAGGATAAATATCGATATTTTATTTCAGTTTTATTATGCATGTGATCTACGATTCTGACTTATGATGGTTACATGTGATTTATGATTATGTTTTATGATGATTGCATGGGATTCATGATTTTGACCTGTGATGGTTGTGTTTTGATCTAACTAGATGTGATATGTTTATACATCATGATTTGATCAAAAATCTAGTTTGACTTGTGTGACAGGAAGTAAACAAGATTGCAGGTGTACCTTATTAAAGAGCTATGAATGAGGTATGATTTGCGTTTCTTTCAATTCGTTTTGAGTCTAATGGGAATTATGTGCTTGGTATAGGAAAGCATGTAATACCTGGTTTGGGATAGTTGAAACCAACTACAAGAAGTAGCAGTGTTAGTAAAAGGAATTGGAACATGCAACAATATGTTGGTAAAGCACTCTAGGAGCAGGGCCATTGTGGGACATTGGTACCCAATAGTGTTTGTTGATTTCCATGAGCATGTTATGACCTGTATGATGGGTTTGAGGCAGGTAAATGCCTTGGCTCTCGTATCTTCCTATGCAAGGAATCCTTGCCAAGGGATGGATCACCCGTGATAGGGGATGTCGAGGAACTTGGAAGATGAGTGACTACACAGAAGGGGATGAACAGATTGCCTGAGGGATTGTGTATCAAAGAAGGGAAGGTTGTGGATGTATTTTTTTTGGTCATTAGCATTGACAAATGGAATCAGATGCACATTGGGAGTGTTCCCTAGCAGGGAAAATTTTAAGGATGGAAAATTATTTTGAAGTTTAAAAAATTGGTGAATCTTACTAGTCCCTAATATGAAAAATATAAAATTTTTATTGATGTATTTGTAAAATTATTCAAATTTATAATGATATTATATATATTGTCTATATAATTTTGGTGATTTTTAAGTTAAAATAATTGTATATTGTAAAATTTGGGCCAATCACTTTTATAAAAAAATGGAAATTGGCGAATATTTTTTTTGCAAAAACCATGGAAAATTAGCCCACCTGTGAATATTAGCCCCTAAATTTTCCATGTTCCCTGGAAAAATGATCAGATAAATGTTCACTACGAGGAAAAGTGGCGCAGGATTGTAGCGCTGGACATTGGATGTAACTTTGACTTTGGCAGAGGATTATGGACTTCCTAAGAAGGAGGTGAATCCTGGTATTACTTTGAGGGTGGAGGTGTGAGCCTCTAGATTCACTTGTTGCAGATACATGCATTTTATCCTTTTATTTGTTGGTTGAGAAAATGTGCATATGTGTATATATGTATATCATTATAAATATTATATTGACCTATATTTATAAAGCTCCATAGACAATATGGTTATATATATGGATGCCATTGTAAATATTGCAACGAGCTGTGTTATAAAGATCTATAGGCAGTATGTTTTATTTTCACCGGTTACTAGTTTGTAGGTGTCATTGAACATCGAGGACGGTGTTCCCCCAAGGGGGGGTTTCTATAACAAAACTGGATTAAAAGTTGATGTACTAAAAGTTAATGAAGGAAAAATAAGACCACGATTAAGGGACACTTATTCCAAGTTGAATGTTGGGAAAAACATCCTAGTGAGGGTGATCATTGGTTTATAATGGCTAAGGAAATGGAAAAGGCTTTCGAAAGGCAAGAGGCTTTCTTTGGCATTTATTTATGAAAATAATGGAAAATAGGAGAAAAGGAAGGTGAAAGGTCACAGATTTCATGTGAGGAGGAAAATGAAGGAAAATAATGGAGAATGAAGAAAATAGAGGCCACATTAATAAAAAGGCTTTTGAGGATTAGTTGGCAAGCTTTATTTCTAGCTCAAGCTTTGCATTGGGCCAAGAAAGAGGAAAGTAAACAAAGGAAGGATAAGGAAAGGAAAGGAAAGCAAAGATAAAGCAAGGAAGAGTAGGATCTAGCAGCTCCAGCGAGAATACTTGTAGGTAACATATTACGTGTGTGATTTCCTAACTAGTTTGGACATGCATGACTTATGCATGTTGGTATTTGGTTCTCTTGTTTTCGACCGATCTGAAAATGGAACTATTTTTAATGTTATGCAAAGTATCTATTTCCATATAATTTAATGTGCAAAGTGTTCTCCATGACTTGTAGGTTAAACAAAGTGGTTTTGGTAATGTTTCTGATTTTTATGTGTGAGGATTTGTTAACTAAATTTACTGTTTAACATATAACAGTAGAAATACATAGAAATTAAACTTCACCATATCATAACACAGAAAAATGATGAGGCATTTCACCCCTCCTGGGCTACATCTACTGGTCCAAGGCTCCCCAATGGCATGTCCTTGCTCTATTAATTTGCTCAAAATGGTTACACGGTGAAAAATATGCCTAAACAGGAAAAAAAAGCAATGAATTTTACTTCAGAAGACAGATTTAAGATAAAAATGGCTTTTGTTTCATGTCAAATAGTGAAGTACAACCCAATACAGCTCCATCTCCCTGATGGCCCTGATATCTCTTTCCTCTTCCCTAAAGAAAACGTGGCTGAAGAACACCTCTGTTTGCTCTGAAACCTATCCCAAACACTCCATAATGCTCAAGAAACCCAAAATTGACTAAAATTTCATCTCATTTGGTCGAAAATTGAGAAAGTTATGACCAAAACGAATTTTTGCCTAGTGTCCCCCAAAATCCTCCTCCAACACTGGAGGAAATCTAGTTAACCCGACCAAACTGGAAAATCCACAAAAAATAGTGGCGTGCTCGTCCAAATCCGATGGAACCGTTAAATGCCAAATTTAATGTTAGGCGGTCACATGTTGTCCGTTGAACCCTCCTGCGAAATGGACGTTAACCCCGACTGTGGTATTAAATGTTATATAGACCACGTTCACATGTGGTGTTATGGCTAATGGTTAGCCGTTGCCAAGTCTCCCGCCGGTGCTAGGCCTAGGGTACTTTTCTGCCGGTCATATGATGTGTGGGGGCTAGCCCCCATTTTCCGCTGCCCAAAACTAATTCAAACGACAAAATTGCATTGCAACACTAGTTTGTTAAGAACTATTAAGTAGCTCCGTTGGTCGGGCCTGTGGGCTGTTGGCCAGACCACCCGCGATCAAAACCTGTAGCTTGACAAAAAATTCAATGCCAAAACCTCTTCGACTTTGGGCCACGTGGAGGCCTCTGGGCCTTCCATGTGGCAACCCGTAATTGGCCTAAAATTAACAAGTAAAACTTTCAACCAATTATCCATTGGCACATGTAAGCATTCCATTCGCCCACTTGAAATATTCTAGGGAATATTTCGAAGAATATTCCAAGGAATATTTTGAGGAATATTCCAAGGAATATTCTCAGAATATTCCTTTTTAAATTTTTCCACTTTCGAAAAGTCAAACTTGGTCAACTGAAAAATGGAGTTTACTGGAGACTTCAAACCTTCATAACTTTCACATACGAAGTCGATTTTGAGTCTCGTTCATGGCACCAGAATCACAGCGACAAGACCTTTCTGGTCGTTCTAATTGAAACCATTTCTGAGCACTTCCATTTTTGAGAATTTTTTTTAACTTGGACATGATCTCCTGATCACACCTCCCCAATGGGAAGCTTTTGGACCCCAAAAGCTCTCTAAATTATAGAAACTAAAGATGAGGAGACTGATTCTCCACTCTTCCAACCTTGAACCACTAAAATCTCCCTGATTTCATCAAATTGAGCTTCTCATAAAAAGATAAATTCTTCCTTGAATTTGTCGACCGACTGTTGCTAACCTTGACTGTGTCATGATGCAAATTTTTGGAATTTGCAGAACAACAACTAAAATTTACAGAAATCATATTGTTCCTACAATTTTCTACCTTCAAAGAAGACTGAAAATAAGATTCACCTTGCCAACTGTCCTTATGGCAATTTTTTTCCAAATGAGCCATGTACTTGTGTCGATCCCCGATCAAGTTTTCTCACCATAGTACCCTGCCATTCTGAAACCAAAAATGACCCTTGCTGAACTTTGTGCCCTCTTTGCTTGTATGCTTTTCCCTCTCTTGTATTTTTGCACCACTTTGCACCGACACTTTGTTTTCTGCACTGATTGACACCAAAGAAACCTTGTGCAACATCTTGTCATCTTCTTCCAAAGACGACCTGCTTTCAGACTGAAACATCTCATCATTTACATCAGCAATAACATGAAAAGGATTTTGTACAAAATATTTTTGTTTAATCATCAACAAAGTCAAATTTTGACTTGCATTGACAAGCCTTTTCAACTGCCCTGCATTCACTAAAGAATATTTTCGCTTCTTCCGATGTGCTCTCACAATAAACTCCTTTCCATCCTCGAATAGATGATACTTGTTCTCATGGCGATGGAATATCACTTTTCTGTCATATAAGTACGGACTACCCAACACCACACCTGTAATGTCAAGAAGTACCACATCTAATTCAACCATGTCAACATAATGAGCTGTTATGGTGAAGCGCAACATGCACTTCCTTAAGACTTGTAAATTAGCATCCTTGCAAATCCAACCAAGTGGATATGGCTTTAGATGTGGAATGGTCTCAAGTTTCAGCTTCTTGACTAAGTCTTCTGAGATGAGGTTTGCTTGAGACCCATTGTCAAATAGTGTGTCTATCTTTGTGTGTTTGGAAATTATCCTCACATGAAACAACTCAATCCTCCTCTCTTCATTTGGAGCTTCCATGTGACAATTTAAAGTGCTAGAACTGGGATTTATTTATTTTACAATATCTTTCCCCCTTATGTTCTTTAGTGCCAAAGCTATGCTTTTAGTTTCATCTCCTGATTCAGACCCTAAGTCTTGTTCATCTATTGCAATCGTTTTGCCTTTTTCTTTGGCCTTATCTTTGGTTTTAAATTATTCTAGCTCCAACTCCGGATGAAGTTTCCAGCAATGGTCTTCATCGTGGCTTGTTTTGGAACAGTTTTTACAAAAGAATTTTCCTATTTCTTTCCTATAGTTTGCATTTCTTTTTCTCCCTTTGCCTTTAAATTCAATACCCTCATTCCCATCAAAATATTGTTTACCTCTAGCCTCTAAATGTGTGGCTTGGACACAAACCTCATCTAGACTAGTAGGATTGAACATAAGAATAGTGTGTATAAGATAGATGTGTAAACCACCTATATATTTCAGCAAAGTCTCTTGGCTATGCAAATCAATTCCAAGTAATAAAGCCCTTCGTCTAAACTCTTGGGTGTAATCTTGAACACTTTGTCCCTTAGGTTGTCTAAAACTTTTCCAATTCATGATAGCCTTTTGTAAATGAGTTAATGGATAAAATTGTTGTTTAATTGCAGAAATAAATTCAGCCCATGATAAAGTGATCTTACCATGTTTTTTAATTTCATCCTTAGTCTTGGCTTCCCACCATACCGATGTTGCTCCCTCCATTCTCAAAGAGGCTAACTGAATCTTGGTGTCGTCTTCATGAAGGTTTTGTATCCTCAAATAAACTTCCAACTGTCTTATCCAATTGTCAAGTTTCTCTGCATTGACCTCACCATTAAACATAGGAAAATCAAATTTAACATCAAGCTTTAAAAATGGAATTTTACCAGTGGTTTTAGACTTGTGAGATTGATTTACCGAAGTAGAGGATGACGATGTAGAGGAAGAGGATGAAGATGGGGATGGTGGATCACCATTTCCTCCATGTCCTTTCTTTGAATTGTCATCACTTTTCTTTCCTCCTGAAGAACCCTCTCCTTCTTTCTGGTTTCTAGAACCTTCTCCTACAAGCCTGTCATTCCTTTCTTGGTAGAGTTTCCTCACCATCTCTGTCATGTCCAAGAAATCCTTTCGGAACACCCGTTCCTCTTCTTTGGGATCAATGTCTTCAGGAGCTTCTCCTTCCCTTGAAGACATGCTTGAGGCTTCTTCTATGGCTCTTGGAGGTGGCTCTCTGGTCCTTCTTGGTTGAGGATTACTTTGTGCTCTAAAAAAGTGTCCTTCCCCTCTCTTGAGTTTAAGCCTAGTAAGCATCAAAACTTGCAAACAGTCAACTATATCTTTGCACAAGAACAAATGCAGAGTAAAACTCTAGCTCTGATACCATCTGATCTAAAAATGGAACTATTTGTAATGCTATGCAAAGTATCCATTTCCATATAATTTAATGTGCATAGTGTTCTCCATGACTTGCAGGTTAAACAAAGTGGTTTTGGTAATGTTTCTAAGTTTCATGTGTGAGGATTTGTTAATTAAATTTACTTTTTAACATATAATAGCATAAATGCACAACAAGTAAACTTCACCATATCATAACACAGAAAAATGATGAGGGAGTTCACCCCTCCTAGGCTACATCTTTCGGTCCAAGGCTCCCCAATGGCATGTCCTTGCTCTATTAATTTGCTCAAAATGGTTACACAGTGAAAAATATGCCTAAACAGGAAAAACAAGCTGTGAATTTGACTTCATAAGACAAAAATAAGCTAAAAATGGCTTTTGTTTCACCTCAAACAGTGAAGTACAACCCAATACAACTTCATCTCCCTGATGGCCCTAATGGCTCTTTCCTCTTCCCTGAAGAAAAAATGGCTGAATAACACCTTTGGTCACTCTGAAACCTGTCCCAAACACTCCAGAATGCTCAAGAAACCCAAAATTGACTAAAATTTCATCTCATTTGGTTGAAAATTGAGAAAGTTATGACCAAAACAAATTTTTGCCTAGTGTCCCCAAAAATCCTCCTCCAAAACTGGAGGAACTCCAGTTAACCTGAACAAACTGGAAAATCCGCCGAAAATAGTGGAGCACTCCTCCAGATCCGGTGGAACTGTTAAATGCCAAATTTAATGTTAGGCGGTCACATGCTGTCCGTTGAACCCGCCGGCGAAATGGACGTTAACCCCGACTGTGGTATTAAATGTCATATAGACCACGTTCACATGTGGTGTTATGGCTAACAGTTAGCCGTTACCAAGTCTCCTGCCAGTGCTAGGCCCAGGGTTCTTGTCCGCCAGTCATATGATGTGTGGGGGTTGGCCCCCATTTGTTGCCACCCAAAACTAATTCAAACAACAAAATTGCATTGCAACACTAGTTTGTTAAGAACTATTATGTAGCTCCGTCGGTCGAGCCTGTGGGCTACCAGCCAAACCACTCCCAATCAAAACCTGTAGCTTGACAAAAAATTTCAATGCCAAAACCTCTTTGTCCTGGGGCCACGTGGTGGCCTCTAGGCCTGCCACGTGGCATCCCGTAATTGGCCTAAAATTAACAAGTCAAACTTTCAACCAATTATCTATTGCCACATGTCAGCATTCCATTCGCTTGCTTGGAATATTTCAGGGAATATTCTCATAATATTTCTTGGAATATTATTTTTAAAAATTTTCCAATTTAGAAAAGTCAAACTTGGTCAACTGAAAAATGGTGTTTACTGGAGACTTCAAACCTTCATAACTTTCACATACGATGTCGGTTTTGAGTCTCGTTCATGGCGCCAGAATCGCAACGACAAGACCTTTTCGGTCGTTCTAATTGCAACCATTTTTTAGCACTTCCATTTTTTAGCATTGTTTTTAAGTTGGACATGATCTCCTGATCACATGGCATGGTTTTTCTGAGTTTTGACAGTGGTTTTCAGCCTTTCCTTTCCTTTTTCCGGATGCCATGGTGTGTTGGGATTTGATCTCAGTTTTGAGCTTTTGGATATCCAGATGGATTTTAGATCTAGGGCAGAGTTGATCTCAAGGAAAATTCTCAAAGGCCTAGGAATCCCTTGACTATTTTTGGAAGGATACACGGTAAAGCCTGAGGGTGGTGTCTCAGTTTAGGGCCTAGTTATCCGATGTGGATTGCGGTAAATCCTATGAGACAAGAAGATGGAAAATTTCTCAAGCATAGTGATGGATTCCAAAGGCATTCCAAGCTCAGTTCAGTTTTGTGATCTCAGCATCGGTTTAGGTGTGATAACGGTGCGGTGAGGGTGGAGGTGATTTAACCTCTGGATTCCCTTGGTTTTTTTTGGATTGTTTTATCTATGAGATCCCACATTCATGCTTGGAATATGGCACAGGGGTGACTGGTTGAAGAGAGACTTGGCTCAGCCATGTCTATGGTTGGGTGGTTTGTGGAAGTCCTAAACTCGGTTGGCTCTTGCCTATGTTTAATAAAAGCTAAGTTCTCTGTCTTTTGTACTTGTTAATGTTTGGCTTTAATTGTTGTTATATCATTGTTATTTACATGGTTTTATGTTGGTTATATGACTGGTTCAAGTCATGGTTATTTCATGTATTTACCTATAAATGTTAAATTAATGGATGCAAGACCTAATTAATGTTATAACAGTTCAAGGAAGAGGTTAGTGATCCTTATTGTCATGTCTCATAAGAGTTTTCAGTCATTCAAGCTATGTCTTGTATCCTAGACTGTGGATTTCATTCATGCCAAGTGTTTGACAGAAAGTCGGTCCCGGTTGGGGATGGTCAAGCCTAGTCCTAGAGTCAGTTTTTGGTTATTTGACTTTTTCTTCATATGTTTGATGATTCCTTAAAGCTACAAGAAGCTATGTGCAATTTTTGGGATTCTGGGGTAAAAAAGTGCCTTAAATCCTGGGGACGCAGGCATAGGTCTGGGCAATTGAATCCTTGGGTCAAAGTTAGTGGGACCTAGGGACAAGTTAGCTTGATGGATGAGATAGCCTCTGAGGGTATTATAGCAGGTGCAGGGAGCCTGTGTTATGGTTTTCTACACCGATTCCACTTCCTTAAAGTCACCAAGGAGGTTGAGTCTGCTCCTAACTACCCTCAGCGCATGTTTACCCTAGTTGGTTGGTTACTTGGGTAGATGTGAGGGGAGGTGTACATTACAGATCCCTCATTCATGCTTGGAATATGGCACTGGGGTTATTGGATGAAAGAATGATTTGGTTCAGCCCAATCTACGGTCAAGTGGTAAGTGGAAGTCCCTGACCTGGTTGGATTTTGCATCATTTAATGAGAGATATTTCTTTATGTTAATCTATGAGCACTTGTAGTACTTGTTATTATGATGATTTGATGGATGTTATGTCATGGTTAATGTGATGGTTATAAGTGTGGATTTGTTATGTGCTCTAGCTGAGGATGTTCATTAATTGATATGTATTGATTTGGTTGATGACTGCATGGGCTAAAAAATGTTATTGCAGCTATTATGAGAGGGCATTAGACCTTCGTGGCGATTCTCAGATAAATTTCAGATTCCTATGTTTATATATGCATTCATGACTAGTAGATTACATGTTCACCATATGTTTGACGAAATGACTATCATGGTTAGACCTGATTAGGTCAATTCATTGATCAAGTTTGTATGAATGGATGTGTCTCAATGTTATTTATCATCCTAGAATGCCTCATTAAGTTCTGGGTAGTGGTCTAGAGACAAACCCTAAAAAGGTGGCACTAATTCCGGGGTTGCAGGCTCGGAACTGAGAAATTTGGACTGCAATTGCTACCTTGCAGGCTTATGCATGGGACTGAAGGCCTATAGTTGCATGGATGCAGTGTTATGCATGCTACTAGCAGTCTTGGTTAGTGAAGAAGAGCCTGAACTAAGTATTTGCACACTGGGAGTCCTCTAAGTCCTGTAGGATGTTAGTTTGTGGTTGATAGGTTCAGTTGTTGGCCCCACTTCCATAAGTGAATGTTGGAGGTTGGGTCATGTCTTACTATCTCTTCCTCTCATGTTTACCTTGGAAGGATGGTGAAACTGGGTAGATATGGGAGGGGGTGTTACATATGTTTATCTGGAAAAAATATTCACTATGGTACAATGATCACTTATATCTATGTAAGAACTCCAAACTCAAGCAAAGGGTTCTTTTGGAATTTCATACCTTTCCTATAGGAGGGCACTCGAGATTTTAAAAAACTTACCACAAGATCAAGAAGTAGTTTTTTTAGGATGGCCTTAATATAATATTCAAAGTTTGTGGCAGAATGTTTGTTTTACAAACAAAATAAAGTCAAGACAATTAAGACCCCGAGTATTTTATAACCATGATCCATTCCAAGTCAAATTTTGGAGGAGGTCTCAATGGATTTTATCATATTTCTACCCGTTTCTGAAGGAAAGAGTGTCATTATGATGGTAGTTGATACTCATACCAAGTATGCACACTTTTATGCATTATCTCATCCTTTCAAGGCTAGTACAATCACGAGTGAATTTTTGGAAACAATTCAAAAGATACATGGAAACCCAAAGATTATTGTGAGTGATAGAGATCCCATTTTCACTAGATTTTTTTGGACATAAATATTTTCTTTTCTTGGTACTCAATTGTCTCATAACTCATCTTTTCATCTTCAATCTAATGGGAAAACTGAGATAGTGAAAAAATGTTTGGAAGGATATATTTTTTGCTTTGTATCTGATAAAAAAACACAATGGGTCTAGTGGTTTCCTCTAGTAGACTGGTTGTATAACATTTCATTCCACACCACAACAAAAATTTCCCCATTTATGGCACTTTATGGATATCATCCATTGTCCATCACATTGTATCTAAGAGACAATTCTAAGGTTCAAGCATCGGAATATCGCATCGAACATCAACAAGAAGTTCTCCAAATTTTAAAGGATAACATGACTCTGGTGCATAACCGAATTAAACAACAAGCATATCAACATTGCAGTGAAGGAATTTTTGACGTGCGAGATTGAGTATTTTTACAGCTACAACCATACAAACAAATATCCCTCAAGCAAGCTAAGAAGGATAATAAACTATTAGCCAAGTACGATGGCCCTTACAAGGTGTTGAAAAATATTGGTACTATGGCATACAAATTGGATTTGACTACATCTTCGCGAGTACACCCAGTTTTTCATGTTTCATGCTTAAAAAAGGTTATAGGTAACATGCTCCCAATACAAACTATATTGTCGGAACTTGACGAAGAAGGAAAAATCATATTGGAGCTTGAAGCAATCATGGAAACAAGAATCAAACAACTACATAATAGATCAATTTCAGAGCATCCCATTAAGTGGAAGAACTTACATGCTGAATATTTCACATGAGAGGATGAATATTTTATACAAAAGAATCTAGAACTACTCAAGCATTAAGGACACATTTTTTTTGAAGGAGAGGAGCATGTTAGGTCCCTATATTACTAGTGTAGTCCCTATATTGTTATTATTGTGCCCCATAGAAGGTCACTATTTCTATTATTGTGCCCTTACATTATTATTGTTATGTATGCCCTAATTATATTTTGACCATTTAGACTCCTATATATACCAAGGAGGTCTTGTTATTTGAATCATCCGAGAATTGTTCATTTATTTGATGTAAAGGGAGGTTCCCCCCCCCCGAAGTGGCTTGTTATCTAGTCGTTGATGCTATCTTTTCTTATGTTTATGTGTTATTTTGATTTGGATACACAACATCAAGGCTAATTAACATATCATATTCCTCCACCTTCCAATCCTTCATCATATTCACCATATGTGTCAATACTTTAATAAATGAAGAATTTGTACCTATAAGAGGTTAAGTTTCCTTGCCAATTACTTCACCAATTCATGTGTGTGGGAGCCAATTGTGTAGTTAATAGGTCTTAGGGGAATGCTAGTTTTATGATTATTTTTGCAAGCCATAGATACATGTCATTAAAAAATTTGCTGAGGTGATTTTTTTTCAAAGGGTCCTCTAAAGAGGAGTTCTCGACGACCAAGGAGGCACTTCTTACAACTTTGTTCATGGATCTATTTGTACTTTCTAGTAGCTTCCACTAGCCAAATGCTCATTCTTTTTTTGTTATAGTCTTCTATCTTCATAACCACAATTGTTTGCCTCTATTTTCCTTAAGGATTATGTTCTCCTTCCTATCCCTTAGCATTTTTACAGAAACAAGTTCATCTTTTGTTATATTCCTTTTTGGAGTCTTAGCATTGTTCAACACCACAATGCATTCTTAGTGGATGTCCTCAATGTTGTTTATTGACAAATATTTTATAAAATTTTCAACAAGGACTATAAAAAAAAAAGATGAAAAGGTGAGATTAGGTAAGAGATATGAGACAACAAAAGAGCACTTGATATTTGCTACATGAAACATTTCTCAAATAATTTGATGCAACAATGAACACTACATCCTACCTTCATTGTGCTCTTGATTAAGATTGTCCATATAAAGTCAAGCAATAACCAACCGCTATGAGATGCTTTTGTCAAACAACAAATAGCTTATGCGACAAGAAATATACATTAACACATTGAATTGTTAAAAGAAAGAGAATCACCATTATGACTAAATTAGAAGCTCAACTACTTAGGACCAAAACACCAATCATTCACATAATAAAGCCAACTTTGAAGACTATAGTGAATTCACATTATATTAGAAATTGAATATACACATTATATTAGAAATTGAATACACAAAAATATAGTTTGTTTTATTCCAATGTTGAATAAAAGCAATCAAAATTTCAAATATATTTTGGTTGTTGAAAAGGAAAGACGTGAACAAATAAGGAAGAAAGGAATTTAATAATTATGTTTTTTCCTTGTAAGTTAAGGTTGTTGCAAAGCATAGATAAATATGTTACACATTATGTTCAATGATAAAATTTCATAATTATTAGAAAAATTAACCAAATTTTTTATTTGAATTTTCTTTAAAAATAGAATAAGATTTTATATAAAATAGAAATCTAAAATCTAAATAAAATAGAAAGATGATTACTTCTCCAAGTAAGTCTTTCAAACTCTTCATCACATACAAACAAATTAGTAGACATCACACTCTCCCTCCCACATATTATATTATATTATACATATATAAATTTTTAAATTAATCTTATTATATTTATGTTATGACCTCTAATAAGACAAAATATATATTAGGAATTTGGTTTCTGTGATCCATAAAATTGTGGATAAATTTTTTTGGTGAAAATCACATTCAAGCAGGTTTTGTCAACGCTTTTCGAACCAGCCAGTGTGGTTAATCATCTTGATGACGAACCAGCCAGTATGGTTCATCATCTTGTCCCAATGATGAATCACAAAACGCGTCGACAAAATCTGCTTGAATGTGATTTTCACCAAAAAAATTTCTACACAAAATATATAAATTGTTGTTTCGTATTTATATATTTATCTATTCAACTCAAGAAGAAATAGAATGGAAGCCTGGATAGCTTTTTCAATTTCAATGGATCATCACGACTTTTCAATTGTAATTACAATTTTCCTTTTTAAACTTAGCTTGTACCCAAAGCCTTTCCTTATATTTATTCTTTGACAACAGTACTCGAATCTCTTGTAATGTCTCTGCACGTTTTCCTTCATCGGTTGAGGAGTCATTGTTAATGATAAGAATTTACTGAATTTAGTCACAATAGTAAAACATTAAAAAAATCGCTGGAAAGCACTGTCAGGAATCCAACAATAATAAAAGTTTCAGCAGAAACCCATAGATTAGTGTAAACTTCAAGCGTGGTTGTGGATTGGTCATCGATGAACAACCGGCGAATCATTGGACCGTCCACGCTTTCCAAAGTCAGTGTGTCCGTCTGTGTCTTCTTGGAAATGACAGTGAACTGCCATGATAACGACCTTGCCTTAGATAGCAAGCTCCTCCATCATCTTCTCCGGACCCATTTCATGGCGCCGTTAATTTCCATCGAGGATCAGATGCGGAAACACATGGCCCAATCACAGCAATGCAGCAAGTAACTGGAACTCTCACTTGTCCTTTATACGGAATGGATGTGCTCTTACATTCAGCGCAGGTCTGTACTTGTTTTGCCCAAGTATCTAATTGAATGAAGGTGCAAACTAGCTGGTAACACAAAATATTTCACCTGGGTATTTGGGAAAAAATGGGGAGGAGGAGAAACATGGAAGAGGAGGTGGAAGAGGCCAATCGGAGAATCGTGGAGGCAGAATCGGCTGCTATAGAAGCTCATGTAAAGGTATGTAAATTAGCGTATGCCCAGGTCTCTATAAATTTTAGGGTATGCCCAATTTGCTATGTGGCTCTGGGACAACCAGTACTAAAGAAAATCCTAATCAGAAACTTTGCCCACCAATTCTGAAACCACCCAAAATCTCACATTCTCTGCAAATTAATGGTCGATGAACACTTTGATTGCTGAAATTTGACAGGATTTTGTTTTCCAGTTCTGAACATTGCTCACAAATTCTGAATGGATCCAAAACCTCCTATTTCTGTACTCTATAGTCTATTTGTTAGAGGTTTTAGAAGTTTTTTTGGTTTAATTTGTGAGTTATTTTTTGGAATCAATCAATTCTCTATAATCAAGAATTATAAATTCATAAGTTTGAGTTGTGAATTCTCCATAATCAAATTGTATCAAAAAAATTTCAAAGATTTTTCAGGATAGTAAATCCATATATGTAATAAAAACCCAATTTAAACAACACAAATCAATATTTGAATCAAAAAATTTAACCAAATTTCCAAAAAAAATTCTGGAAATTATGAAAACATTCTCAAACTCAAATGTTTCTGATCTTTCCCAAACTCAAATGGATTTGAATCGACCCAAAATTTTATATTTAGCAAACTCAATGGATCTATGAAAACTTTACTGTTGGAGTTTGACCATTTTTTTCTTTCCAATCTGAGGTGCCCCTCATCAAGCTCTACCTGTTAGTGTAGCTTAGTGATGCCCACTAGTCTTCAGCTGTCAATGGATCTATGAAAACTTTACTGTTGGAGTTTGACCATTTTTTTCTTTCCAATCTGAGGTGCCCCTCATCAAGCTCTACCTGTTAGTGTAGCTTAGTGATGCCCACTAGTCTTCAGCTGTCAATGTTGTTTTTGATACTGATAATCAGGTTGAAGAGTACGAAGCCATCTGTGAGCAGCTCACGACGCTCATCAAGGAGAAAGAAGATGCCATACAACAGCTCCAGAATGATGCCAGAAATGCCATCAAGGAAAAAGAAGATGCCATTAAAGAGCGTGATGAAGCCAGGGAGAAGCTCAAGAGGGGAGCGCCGCCGGGAAGGAGATTTACGCGCTACACCATCCAAGAACTCAAGACTGCAACCGACAATTTCTCGGAGGATGCAGTAATTGGGGAAGGGTGCTACGGCAAAGTTTACAGGGGCCAATTTCACGTTACTCCAGTAGCCATTAAAGTCTTGAAACTCAATTGGTTTCCGGGAAGCTCCCGATTTCACCGAGAGGTAAGTTCTGAATCCCTGTAGCTTTAGGCATTCCGTCAAGAAAAAAATCGGGGATTTAAATTGTCAATTTTAAGGCATATTGAATGGGGTTTTGGAATAGTTTCCTTGGAGGGTTTGGAGGGTTCCGTTGTGTTAGGAGTCACAAATCTTTTCAGGGTTTGGATTGATAAGATTCTGATGATTTTATGTTCATATTTAATTTAGAATGGGGTGACACTCCAAAACTTTAACCCTCTCTAAATTTCTGACGGATTGTGTCAAGTTTATTCCCAAAGTCTATTAAATTTGCCATTAGATTAGCTTACAGCGTTGTGTAATATTATGTCAATTAGATGGATCGGTTGAGCAGCATCAAGCACCCTCGTTTGGTGATGTTAATGGGGGCCTGCACTGACGGAGGGTTCATTGTCTACGAATATATGCCCCGAGGAAGCTTAGCAGATCGGCTGCTCTGCAAAGATGGAACTCCCCCGATTCCATGGTTCGACAGAATGCGCATCGCGGCAGAAGTCTGCGAGGGTTTGCTGTTCTTGCACAGCTTACAGCCGGAGCCGATCTTTCACCACGATTTGACACCCTCGAATATACTGTTAGGCAATGATCTTGGCAGCAAAATCAGCGATTTCGGGCTCGTCCGTCTCGTTTCCGATCGTTCTCGGCTACAGTACCTTACTCCTGAGTCGGATGTTTACAGATTCGGAGTACTCATCCTGCAGCTTCTAGTCGGGGAGCCCACAATTGAGCAGGTGTACAAAATACTGGTGGAACGTGTGGGTGCAGCGCTTGCCGAAGAGGACGAGGAGGAGTTCAAGTATGTACTGGACGAGGATGCAAGATGGCCGCTGGAACAATCGAGGAAACTGGCTGAGATCGCTTTAGAATGCACGGCCGAAAGCGGAAGGATAACCCTTCCGCAGGCAATGCAAAATTTAGAGAAAATTCTTGACTCTGTCAACAAGCTCGAATCTCCGCCTAAGCGATTCCTTCAAGTTCCCGAGGGTTTTCGCTGTCCGATCAGTTGGGTAAGCGATCATGACCCTCCATCAGTTTTCTTTATTTTATTTATGCATACAAGGACAATGATACTCACCAGGTTTAGAGTTGAGAATGGGATTTTTTGGGGTGGGAATTAAACAATCTAAAGGGAATTCAAGCTATTAACACAATACTGGCAATAAATATCCATGACTCAGACCTAAACTCAACTCAATTTTAAATATCCCACTTACATCTATCTTCCATTAAACATTGAGACTGACTCAGACCTATTACTTTATTTATTTATACCAGGACAATGATACTCACCAGGTTTCAGGTTCAAATTTGACGCAGGAGTTGAGAAGAGCCATTTTTTTTAGAATTTTGGAGAATTAAAATATTTTAAAAGAATTCAAGCTATTAACACAATATTGATTATAAACCTCCCACCTACATCCATCTTCCATTAAACATTGGCAGACTCAGACCTAAAGTTAACTTAATTTTAAATATCCTACCTACATCCATCTTTCATTAAAGATTCTTCCATTAAACATTGGCAGACTCAGACCTAAAGTTAACTTAATTTTAAATATCCCACCAACATCCGTCTTCCATTAAAGATTGAGAGTGACTCAGACATATTATTTTATAAAGATTGAGACTCACTCAGACCTATTACTTTATCTTTATTTATGAATAGCAGGACAGTAATACTCACCAGGTTTGAGGTTCAAATTTGATGGAAAAGTTGAGAATTGGAAAATTAAACTATCTAAAAAGGAATTCAAGCTATTAACACAATACTGGTGATAGATATCCAACCTATATCCATCTTCCATTAAACATTGGCAGACTCAGACCTAAACTCAACTAATTTTAAATATCCTACCTAGATCCGTCTTCCATTAAAGATTGAGAGTGACTCAGACATATTACTTTATAAATATTGAGACTCTCTCAGACCTATTATTTTATATATGCATATTAGGACAATGATACTCATCAGGTTTCAGGTTCAAATCCTACAGAGGAGTTGAGAATGAGAACTATTTTTGGAGAATTTTGGGAATTAAATAATCTAAAGGGAATTCAAGCTATTAACACAATGCTGGTGATAAATATCCCACCAACGTCCATCTTTCATTAATCATTGAGACTGACTCAGACCTGAAAAAGAAAATTCCCAAAATAACTAGCAACCAATTGAGAAATTTTAAGGCAATTTGGCTAATCAAATCCAGTGTGGAAGATGTTGAAATGGATGAAATTGAAGGTTTTAAATCACAAAACAATGATTCATTCAGAATCATCCAAATTTTCAATTACAACACTACAAAATTAATTCAATAAACAAATTATAACTTTGCAAAAATGGTAAAGAAAATGTCTAACAGGACTGTTTATCAAACTTCCAAAAGAATTACAGCCAGAAATATCAATAAGCATGTCTGTATGTATGCCTTTACAGATTCTGAGGTGCTGTTTGCTGGTTGTTGTGCAGAACATTATGGACGACCCTTATATTGCTGAAGATGGACACTCATACGAGTTTGAGGCAATCAAAGCATGGCTGGACGAAGGCCATGACACTTCACCAGTGACTTTAGCCAAGCTCAAACATAAAATTCTTGTTCCCAATCGTTCACTTTGCTCCGTCATTGAGTACTGGCGCAACAAAACACAATTTTTCAACCGCGGATAGAAGCATGCCTGAGAGAGAGAGGAATACCAACAAAATACCTAGTCCTGCCCTACATCTATAGGAGTAATGACATGCCAAAAAAACTGTTAAATTTTATGGTTCAGGCATAGGAGCAGAAGCTTTATATTACTCTGGATTTTTGTATAGTTTTATTTTTCGAACACTTTGTTTTAATATCTTCTGAACCAAAAGCTTGCCAATAAAATATGGAATTGGCCATCTGCAACATATACTCACAGATTCCGCACAATCTGGCTCTGATCATTGCTATCCAGTATTGCAAAACCCCACTGTAAAGATGGAGCCCTCCACGGAATACGCTGTATAATAAGATTACAATAATATTTAGATGTATACTTTTGAGTGTCATTTATGTGGAGGATGTGAAATATATATTAGACTTTTTTGGTTGGTGTTATAAAATATTCATTATTAATCCGAGTTATATATATATATATATATATAACTCGGATTCCTGCTCTGTGTAAGTGATTATTGGGTCGACCAGCATCATAGTGTTATAATAATCAGATTATGTTATAATTTTTTTGTCAAAGTGAGTGAGAAGCATCATAGTGCGATTTTTTTTCTTAATTATTATGTGAAATAATAAAGATATTTTATGTTATAAAAAAATATAAATATACCTCGTTAATCATGGAAGTAGGGAGGTTTTTTTCTTAATTATTATGTGAAATAATATAGATATTTTATGTTATGAAAAAATATAAATATAACTAGTTAATCATGGAAGTAGGGAGGTTGGTACGAGGGAAACCAATTTTTCTATTTAGAAAGTTGTTTATAATTTTGTACTGTTTATCAAATAGTAATAATAATAAAAAAATCTTCATTAATTAACTTGGACATCTGTGATAATAAATTTAAACAAAAAAATAAGTTGATATTATCCATGTTAAAGGTTAGAACAGGGGGCATGAGGGTTGCTAACTCTGGAGTAATTGGTTTTATTCTCATGGTTATGAACAAATATAGTGTGTTGGGCCTCATCCTCCAAAGAAATTGGGATGAGTTGAGTGTTTGTTGACTCCCTTGTCTTTCTCTGATTTGCTGCCTTTTCAGTATAAGAATACAAGGCCAGATACATCCTTGCAGATTGTTTCAAATTTCCCTTAAAAAATTTTGACTGTGCAAGGTCTCTTCTTGGTCAGACTTGTTTTTCTCAATAATTTTCTGCAATTTTAAAAAGCTTGGTTTCCTACATGTATGAATGAATAGGGTTTGAGACTCGTCCCTATAGGGATGCAATTTGACAAGAAAATTTCCCACACGAGTTGATTTTCTTGTCAAATATTGTCAACATGCTTCTTTAAATTTATGAAAACGGGTAATGAAGGTGTTGAAACTGCCAAATTTGATAGGTTGTTCCAGTGTGAAATTCCAACCTTGCATCCATGGACCTTCTCCATAATTTAGCATCTAGGAGACACTTCCTTTTCTCCTACACTTCTCTCTCTAACTTCTTCACTTCCTATTGCACCTCCTCCAAGCATTTACAACAAAATTTCTTCTCCTTGCTAAGCCCTCCCCAAGAACATTGGATGGGTGAATACAGTAAGTGTAAGAGTAGGCTCTACCAAACCTAGGGTCCTTTCTTTCCTCCCTCTTCCTACCCTACCAACATTATGTACCATGTGATTTGGATCACCTAAGACAAATTGCAAGACACATTCCAACCTAGCAAAGCCTTTGAACATGAGTAATGTTGAATTGAGGAGGAAAAAGTTGACTCCCACCAACCTTAGTTCCTTATATAAACTAACACAATTCAAGATACTCATCTCATACTAGACTCGACACCGGATTTAGATAGACCAAGACAAAAACACAGGGAAAGATCAAGTTGTCTAACAATGGAACGATTGGTCTGAGGATGGTGGGCCTACTTAGCTCATCGTCCTTACACTCACCTTCCATCAACGACCTCATAGCAAAATGTACCACTATCAAGCAACTAGCCAAGGGAAAGGTTGCATTTATGTCTCTTATAGAAACCTTGGTTCTCTTGTCGCCATGTCCCATGGTTTGTAATGATGGTTGAGTTTAACTCCAACTCATTCGAACCTTGCCCTCCAATTATACCGAATCTTCATTCCCTCATGTGTCTAGTACAACCCTCACGCTCACGCTTCTCCTCATTAATCTCCATTACTTTTCCCTTGATGGTTTCATCTCTATCCCCTTGTTGAAGTGATTGTGATAGTGGGCTAATTAGGGTGGTGACACACAACACATGTTACATAGTGCACCCCCATAAATTAGGATCTCATCCAAGTGGTGTGGTGTGTTGATTTCTTCATGTCCATGTGTCTTATGTTTGGTTATATGTGTTAGAAATTGGCACAACACTTCTCTTTCTAATGGGAACATTCTTGTTTTTTCTATTATCATAGAGTAAGGGGTTTGTAATTTAACTCAAGTTTGAATAATCTTTAAACTTTCAACTTTAATTTCAAGATTCTTTGGAGAAGGTTGGACCCTAAATTGGCCATAGAAAACTATTGTCTAACCAATATTCGAAAGAGGAGCTTCCATAATTTCCAGTTCCACACCTCTATATTTTTCATTTGTTTAGCATAGTCAAGCCTCCTATTATACATATCCACACAAGAATTTCAATTATAAATGGAATTGAATTCAAGGGTTTTGTACTCAAGTCAGAAATCACCTCCTATTTGTCATCATTGAATGTGATGACTATATTTTCCTATTTATTACCAATTACAATTGTCTTTGTTTTGTTTACATTAACTTTCATTTGCTTTGCGTTTTTAATTTAAGAGGAATAAAACTTAACCTCTTGTGTGTATACCTCCTCCCCATCCTTCATGCTCCAATCTTGTAACTCTATAACTCATTTATAATTACACTAAATAATGTCGACTAAAGGGAACACTTAATCCAAGACTCATTTAGTTAATTATTCCTGTCAATGTAAGATGGAGGCTAGTGATTAAATGCCTTATGATCAAGGTGTATGTAAGTTATATTGAAAATATTTAAGAGAATATCCCTATGAAGAACTACTACAAAAACAAAAACATTTTGCAAGAGAGAATGCCAATGATCTATTAGATTTGTTGTGTGTAAAATACATTAGAGTGTCTCTATATATAGCAATGGAAGATGTCCAACCTTTAGCAAAGGGATAACAATTAGAATTGGGTAGATAAGGGTACCTACATGAGCTTACAACTAATACAAGTTGTATCCATTAGAAAATACCAGTGCATTGGAAAACAATAGCACTAACACCCCCCTAAAGAAAAATGCAGGGAATAAACAAAGAAAACAAAATGGGTCCTAGAAACTATGTCTAATAAGGTACCCAAGCACAAACTCTCCTAAGCATAGAAAATGAGAAAAATATATAGGAAAAAACTCCTCCCAAAAGAAAGAAAACAATAAAAAACAAAGTAAAGGAGGACTTAAGATGTCCCCCAAGGAAAAGCTCCTTCATTCCAAGCATCAATCATAATTGAAGAAGATGAGATGATGCCAAATGTCTAATGAAAATGTCAACAACTTTCTCTTTAGTAGGAAAATACTCCAAGATGAGAACACCATCATGGTTGAGTTTTCAAATGAAGTGCATGCTAAACTCAATGTGTTTTGTTCTTTGATGCTTTACTAGGTTGTGACAAATGTGTATGCCACTCTAATTATCCCACCAAAGAGTGTCGTAGGATAATCATGATGAATGCCAAACTACATCATTAATTGTCGAAGCCACAAAAATCCCTAATTGGAAATAAATACAACATGATACTCAACTTTTCCAGAAGATAGTTCAATTCTTGATTGCTTCATACAAGACTAGGCAATAGTAGCTAATCTAAGGTGAAGGACAATGCTAGATGTCTACTTCCAATCATCAACTGAACTAGCAAAATTAGAATAAATGAATCCCACAAGCTTAGAAGCATCATAGGTAACTAAATGTCAAAACCATAAAACCCTCATCTTTTGTAGAAGATAGTACAATTTTTTATTGCTTCTTACAAGACTAGGCAATAATAACTAATCTAAGGTGAAAGACAATGCTAGATGTCGACTTTCAATCATCAATTGAACTAGCCAAATTAGAATAATGAAGCCCACAAGCTGAGAAGCATCATAGGTAACTAAATTCCAAAACCATGAAAGTAGCTTAGAATGTGCTTTGTAGACATTAAGTAACTCTCATGAGGATCTTGAGGGAATTGAGAGACAAGGGATATTGCAAAGTGATAATGAGTCAAATATGATAGAATCCCAACTAGTTATTGATACAATGAAGGATTAAAGCATGGTGTTAACAATTGGTAGAATAGGTAACATATGACTAAAATGTAATACGCATAGGCTTACAATTAGCCAATCCAAAATGCCAAAGTAAATCAAGTGCATACTTCTGTTAGAAAATTGAGATCCCTTGTGAAGACTAACACACCTACATGCCAAGAAAATAATGCAGAATTCCTAAATCTATCATATCCACCTATCTAATCAATTCTTATTAACACTCTTAATCATTGATGGAGAACTCTCTATGAGAATTAACCCATTGACATATAGAACTAGAATCAAGAGATTATTGCCCTTCGCAATGTGTGTAAACTGTAGGATTATAATGAAAATGATTAAAAATTGAAGCAATAAAGAATATTTATGTCTTCTCATATCGAGCAGTAGGATCTTGTTCAAGGCCATATATATGATGAACAACCAAGCCTACAAACAAGACAATAATCTTGCACAAAACTAGAAGTCCATTCCATGTAGATTTCCTCAAGTAGATCACTATACAAAAATACACCCTCCACATCCATCTAGTAGATTGACTAGCCTTGGGAGGCACCAAGAGAAAGCATAATATGTATAGAATTCATCTTGGCAATAGGGGAAAAGGTCTAAGAATAATTTATTCCTTCAACCTGTGAAAATCCCTTGGCCACAAGAAGTTCCTTATTCTTTTCCAGAGATACATCTGTTGCATATTTGGTTCTATAGACCCATTTATAGAGAACCAATTTTCATCCCTTAGGAAGAGGAACAAAATCCCATGTGTGATTCTTCATTAAGTAAGAGTACTCCTCTTTCATGCCAAACATCCCATTCATTTATCCCAACTTCATCAAAAATTTGTTGTGGATCTTCTAAAGTGACATGAATTAGAAAGGAAACACCATTAGTTGATGATTAAGTATGGTGAGGGATAGAGACATTATAGTTGAAATCAATTGGGGCATAGTGATACATTTCATTGCTCTTCACTTATGATTATGAAACTCCTCAAATGTTTTTCATGATCAAGTTGTTTCTATTCAGGTTACTCATTTTCTTTTGATTCTGATGGTTTATTTTGATATTCTTCATTATTGCCTTGGTTTACAAAAGAAAAACTATAAAACATCATGTGCACCATCATTAGTGGGACAATATTTGAGAGTAGAAGGGGAAAATGTGGGATTAGGGTGCTCATCAAAATAGAAAACCCTTCTAAATATAACATCATTTGAAATATGATCAAATCACCTATATGCTTGTGTATCCTCACAATAACCAACAAATATCAATGGTTGGCTCTTATTCTCGATATATTTGCACCTTTGATATGGAATTAAGGACCATTTTGGACTGCCAAGTACTCTAAAGGTAGACATCAAGATCACATGTTTTACTTGAATTTTTATTTCTTTACTTGGAGGAACACTCACTAGACTTGGAAGATAGAGCAAAAAATTGTTTTCTTCTGAGGCATGGAGGGCGACTCACTAGTTTCATAAGACTCTTTTTTTTCTTATATTGATTTTTTGGCTTATTTTTGTAGGTTTGAGCCACAACATCTTGATCCTTAGATCTAAAAAGTACATCTGGTTGCATAAGTTTAGACTGTGCCCTAGCAATATTCTCATAGAATAGTTCAAAAGAGGGCACTTTAAACTCATCTCCCAGTGCATCAATAGTAGAAAACAATGTAGACTATAATACCTAAAAAGGATCTTCTAGATTGTATAAAAGCTAGAAAATGCACTCTTAATTTTTTTTTTCCCACATTCTTTTAGATTTTCCATAAATGATTGGAATTTGGCAAGGTAGTCTTTAATGGTTATGTGCTTATTAGGTACAAGTGATGACAATTCTACTTCCAACTATAGGGCATATAATTCATCGACCTTGCCAAATAAGGATCCAACTTGTCCCAACTTATTTTTGGACTTTTACATTTAGCAACATGAAACAATAAGCTATTTGAAATATTCAAGCCAATCAAAACCATGGCTTCTTCAAGTTTTTCTATATAGGTAAATCCCTCAATTTCCTTACTAAACACTAGTTGATTCTCAACTAGCATTTGCTAAAGCCCTTTAAATTGCACAAGATATTTCATTTAAGTTTACAAGTTTCATAATTATGTGGAGTTAGGAGCTCAATGGTCCTTAACTCATCCATTGTATAAAAAAATGCAAGAAACCACTAGATCTATGTTTATGCAAAGCCAAATTTGTTTCATATAAATTTAAACAACACAATCAATGCACTATTGGAAATATTTGCACTTCAAAATGACACACTTGTATAAAATCAAATATATTTTTGTTTTAATTATTATTTACCATATACATTAGTAAACAAAAAATCCTTTCCCACAAACTTTGTAAATATCACACCATTTGAATAGGGCAGGTTACCAATATTAACTATTATTTGTGGAGAAAAAATAATAACTACATTTCTTGTGTGAAAGTAAAAGAAAACCCTTAGTGCAATCTAAATTCATTATAAATCCCCACTTGATACTGCCATCCTCCATTCCTCTAAATAGAAATACCTACTGCCTAATTTTTAGAGGGAAAAAATTGCAAAGGAAGTGACTGGAAAAGGGAGTGTGCTAGTTATTTGAGTAACAACAACAATATGGTGCATACAAGTTGTGATTGGTGTGGTTTTGTCGTGACTTAGGGAATGATTGGAGAAGGAAAAAAATTGTCTGTGAATACTCTAGGTAGAATAACCAATTGCACTGATAGATCCAAGTCCACAATTTACTCTATGATTTGTTAAATCTAGTGAAATATATGCTTCATGAATCACAGGTTGCACATTTCTATGGTGAAAATCCCACCTACATAAAAGTGAATCCTCCCTCGAATTTTCCTGTAATTGGATGAAAACTATGTTCAAAACACTATGCAAGAAATGAACTAAAATTGAAGCAAACAATCTATTGAGATACCTAAATGGAAAGTGAGGTAATCTTGGTTGCACCTTTTTAACAACGATCATCCTTATATGTTTTTAGATGACATAGCTCCAGATATCAAACGTTGTAGATTTTACAACCTACTTCCTACATGCAAAGAGACAATAGAAACTTTCACAAATATTTGTACGAAATAAATTGTTAGCAACAAGATAATTCTACCCTTCCTCATAGAGCCATATAAACATGCATATAGAAAATATAATCATAGAATAATCATGCATGAAATTGAACAACAATTATAGAAGGGGAAACTGCATAGATCGACTATATTAACCAACAATAGCTATTTAATAATAAATGAAGTTACCTTGATCCCATAAGCAATCCTCTCTGATTCTTTACCTTGGTCTCTCCTTGGGACTCTCTTGGAAATTCGATAGCATACTCAAGCTTAATTTCTTCCTCCAATTTCCTTTTGCTTGGCCTTCATTATATAGATGGAGGAGATCTAGTTTTAGTCAATGAGTAGATGCGCTTGAATGATTTAGTGAATTGGGTGAAGCTGAGTCAGTGGCCAATTTATTGGTGATATGTACGGAGTGTCCCTTGATTCTTGTGCCAATTCTCCTTGATATTATCCATTTTAGAAGCAAAGAGGGTGGTCATGGTTTGGTGATAACTCAAATCGCGACTGTCACACATTAAAATTAGTGCAACTTGTCACACTCTAGTAGTTAAGGTGGTCCCAACCGTACTCAAAATCATGTTATTAAGGGAAAGTGATGTAGTGTCGTCATTTGAAATATGATTAGATCCTTTAAGGCACGTATGGGTGTTTTTTAAGGCTATAATAGATGCCCCCTACTATTTGATATTAGAAGACGATTTGATGGCTGAAACATATTGTGAATCCATTATGAAGAGGGAACACAGAAATAGCCAAGGGTCTAGAACCTAAGAGTACTTGCAATTAGTCATGAGTTAGTATGAGATAAATTATCCCTAAGGGAGGAATACCCATACTCGATGAATGACTAATCAAGGTCACTAACAATGATTTGCATACTCATATTATGAAGTGTCACATCATGGGGTAGAAAGAAGCACATGGTGAATCATATTATAAAACAATATACAACATGAAGGTGGAAGGTATGAGGATGCCCCTGTAATCTTCATAGTACAACTATAATGCAGCTTCAGGGTGAAGAACTATGAAGCGATGAATTTTGATGGTGCTCCCAAGGTCTTCGTTGAAACCCTGATTATATGATACTGCCCACATGAATAGATGTGTCAAAGTCATACATGGGGTGGAACTCTTTGATTAGTGGTCAACGATGAAAGGTGTTAATATACATAAGGGAGGAAACAAATTAGGAAGATGATTCTGAAGGTACTAAGTACAAAATATCAAGTATGAATGAATGAGACAATGTCAAAAACTCATAGCATCAACCAAGTAGGATTTAATGAGAAAAACACACTATGGATTGCAGGTAAACTTGCCCCTGATGTTTTCAAATCTCAAGCTACTATCTATTTTCTAGACACACTTTCAAATGATGAGTTGGAATTGATAGGAAGAGGTCCATTTAAGGCCTTTAATAGGGTGGCCAAATGACCAAGATTTAAAGAGTTAGTGGATTTCTAACGAGACATGGACATAACGTAGGTGGAGGCACCTCCATAAACTACGATATTAAACACATTATTTCCCAAATTATAAACCTAAAACTAGAAAGCTATATTAGGGGGAAGGTGGTTTCAACCTAGAGTGGTGTTAAACATGATGGCGCCTAAATTGGAAGGATCCATTACCTCCAATTATTGTAAATAATGATTTGCACTACATGGGGTAGCTCTAAATAACTTCTAAGGTTGACATTACATAGGGTGCTTGAGCCAAATCTCCCACAATGTTGTAGTGGTGGGTGGCTCATGCTTTGGGATTGTGTGTTGAATGTCAAGGTATGTTCTTTTGGGGTCTTGATAGTAAGTCAAGATTTGGCTTCTCAATATGAAGAGAGTCATTAATAGGAGTATTTGAAGGAAGGTCTTACATGGAGGTTTAGGAGCTTCGGTTTCCATAATCAAGGGCCTGAGTGGAGAGGTAAATTAACTTTTTAACCATCTAAAAATTTTCCCTTGATGAAGAGCCCCCTTGGGGTAGGGGTGGGAAAACAACTCTTCACAAAGTATTTTAGTGGTAGCAACCATTTTTTGTTGTTGAGTGGGAAAGTGTTGGGTAAGAACCACATGCTGTTAGGGAGCTTTCTGTTGGTTAAAATGGTGGTGGATTTTGTCTATGTGAGAAAACTAATGGGTCAAGTGGTATTAAACACATATTTTGGAACGATATTTCACCTTTCTTTTATATTTTTTGTCATTTGGGGTAGCATCATGAGTTTTTGTCACATCCTGTTCAGAAGTTTGGTTTTTTGATTTGTCCTTTTTCTTCTAGCCTTCATGTTATTGGGATTTCTTTCGGGTCATGGACCAAACCATACGATTCTTAGAGGTTTTTTGCAGGTGCCAAATAAGGGGGGTGTACGAGGAAAATTGGTTGTAGTGGAGTAACACACTATCATTTGGATGAGAAAACAATTGGCCTATTGGATTAGTTGATGTCGAGCCCACCACATTGTCAAAGTGGAGGTTGGGTTGAGGTTTGGGAGTATTTTTTACATTCCTTGGAGCATTAGGGATGATTTCATGTATCGTGCCTAATTGAGAATAAATGAAATCAATGTTTTGGGCATGCAAGATGGCTTGTTCATCAATAGTGGTACTAGCCATGGCTACGTCATAGGTGATCTGCGAGAGTAAGGATTGGGTGAATTGATCCCATAAGAGGTTGTTGGGAATTTCCATGCACAAGAGGCATCAACATCTTATCCACTCATTACTATTGGAAATACTGAGGGGGGCGGGGGTGAATCGATATTTATTTTATAATTGTTATTTTATGCTAGTTAAGATCACTTAGTAAAACCATAACTTTACAACAAAGAATAGTTTTATTAACCAAAATAATGAGGACTCTAATCCTCTTTTACAACAGTAATATTTACAATTACAATTATAATTATTTCACGGATCCAACCCTAGACGAAGACTCCAATCTTCAAATTCAAACTACGCTCCAACCTACACTACACCAAGCTCCAAGTTGGTCTTCTTTGGGAATCCAATCCTCTTAACAATTCGGGCTCCAACCTAGTTTTCCATAAGGCTCCAACCTTGTGTGAGGACTCCAATCCTTTAGGGCTCCAACCCTTTGCTTCAATTCTTCAAAATGGTTATAGTAATACTTTAGGACTTCCAATATCTTCTTCAACAAGTCCTGAAAAACAACTCCAAGGCCTGCTTCAAAAATTTCTACAAAATGCTTTAGGGGCTAGTTCATCAAGGTCATCTTTGAAAATTATATATAAGAAATCATCTTCAAGGATACTTCATGAGGGATTCAAAAAAATTTCTTCAAAGATGTCCTTAATGATATGCATAACAATTTCTCTTCAATCTACTTCAATAAGTCGACAAGAGGTCTTCAAATGATCTTTAATGCATTGCTACAAGTGGCCTCCAAGATGCTTCAAGAATGTATGCTATAGGCTGATTAAAAGGTTAAATTAGAATGTATCTCCAAGACTTAATATTATTCAAATGTTCTTATGCAAATATACATCACTAGCTCCTCTACAAGGTCCTTCAACAATGTTATGGCAATGCTCCAACAACTTCTTCCAAGATGGTCTTCTAAACTCTTTTCAAGGATGCTTCGAGGCACATACTTAAAGATACTTCTTTAAGTTATCACATTGGTTGTTCTAATAGATGCCCAATATACCACTTCAAGTCTGTTCCAAATAATTCTCAATAGATTGTTCTTCAAGAGATGCCCAAACTTCATTCTTATCTAGATGCTCCAAGTAAACAACAACAAGTTTGTCTTTAGGTGTATATTTTGCTTCAATGGTAGCTCAATAGTCTGTCTTGATGCCTATATATTTTCTTGTAAATTATGCTCAAAATTCCAAATACAAAACAAAATCTCCAAGAAAATTTTCAAATTCCATTATGTGAAAACCATAGGTCCACATATCATAGTCACTGGTTCAAGCTTTTTCTCTTAAATGCTACAGGTTCGAAATAGATGTTTGCTAGTCCAAGCTCATATTCAAATGTCACATTTATCTTTGTCATGGGTTGAAGTCTTTATATATGTAGGTTCAAACATATTTTATGTCTAGATACAAGTCTAACACTAGTCTTCCACATGTCCAAAATATTGTTCCCAGATACAGGTTTGAGACTAGTCTTCCATAGGTCAAAATATTCTGCCCAGATCTGAGGTCTGGTTCAAGTTGCTGCAAGTGATTTGTGCTTCAAAGTCGAGTTGAAAGGAGGTCACAAAAATCAAGAATATAGCTTTATCTAAGGGGACGAAAAGTTTTATAGAAGAAGAATTTTTCTCTTGCCAAGGAATCCTTCACAAAACAATGATGTAATTAAGAACCCTAACCATAGAAAAATCCAAAAAATAAATTTTCCAAACACTAATCTTAAATCTTCATCCTCGACCTATCCTATTCTCTTTTCTAAGATCTGAACCTTTATTTTTGTACATCACTAAGTTTCATTGCTAGAATGAGGAGTTATTTTTGGTATTTATACTTGCTCGAGTATGTTGTGGAGAGACATGTCCTTTGGAGGGAGGCGAAATTAGGGTTGACTTATCAATCAATTAATTACATTTGAAAATGTTTATATAGTCTATGAACTTATCAGGTTTATAAATTGATTTTAATTACCAAAATAATATATCCTCCAAGTTCACTTCAAGGACTTGTAAGATCCATATATATAAGGACACCGAGAACAAAATATTTGGAAGAGATTCACCCTGCCTAGTAGCATCTTGATTCCTTCCTTTCATTTTCAACAACCTATTCTTTAGAAATTTGCAATGTGTTAACCGTTGGCTTCCCAATTTATTTTAAGCTTATATTACTGATTTGGTCTTCTCTGAAATTTCTAGAACCATTCCTATGGTTCCCTGTGAAAAATTATTCAACCTTGCTTTCCTATTATGCACACAACCATATATCATCTATTTAAGCACTTGATTTAGACTTAGAAGTTACATTTTTCTTGGGTGAGCATGAAAGGCATAAGAATTATTCCATGGGCTACATTATAATTATAGTTGCAAGCTCTATTAAATCAAGTTGGCCTCTTTGGATTTGCTAAGGTTAGAGGTCCATTCTACTTGTGCCTTCAAAACCTAACCTGCTGGTTACTTCTAATTGGGATGCCTCCGCCATTTTCTTGTAGTGCCCCATTGGCATATATTGCTAGGGTTTAAACCATGCACTTAAGGTTTCATCACCATCAACATATACATCTAGGGCTTTCTTGAACAAGAGCTTGCTTCAACAATTCTAGGACTTGAAATCATATTGACATAAATGACAAACTTATCCAACAATTACTATGGTAAATGATGTGAGTGGAGGCATATTAGTGGAAATGCTACAAAATGTTTGTCCCAGTAGCTTGGCATATTGACAATTGAAATTGAATGAGAAATACCATCATAACTATTGTAAAATATTGGTAAGATGGCCTATTGAGTTTGACATACCATTTGGTAGCATTGTTGACGATAGTTTGTTGGAAAAGGTGTAAACACATGCTATCATCAATGATCAAGTTGGATGAGCACCATAGATGGTATGTGGTGATGTGAGTTTTGGGGTTCTCACCCATTTTTCCATCAAATGGGTATGTAGGAAGGGGCCTTGTGTGGCATGGATGAAAACAACGGGTTATGAAAAATGGTGTCATTAGTAAGCTTATCCAAATTAGGAAGGTCCAAAGATGCGAGGAAGGGTATGTGAGAAGGGGAAACTACTAAGTATGTGGATTGGTAAATCCAGATTTAGAATTGGTTTCTCTAGTACGATAATAACTTGGTGTGGTAAGGCCATATGGTGAGGTGGAAACCTAGGGTAAGATAAACTAAGAATGGTACTGTGTCCATAGGGAATGAAGTTCCCTTGTGGGTTACCCCTAGTTGAAAAGGTTTTTTTGAGGTTGTATCCTCCAAAGAAAGGGTGCACGAAGCTTGATAAGTTTCCAAATGGATGTACATGAGGTGTTATAAAGGTGTCAGGGGTGAAGTTACCCTCGAAAATCGGATTTACTCCCAATGGTGGAGAGTTTCCATAATACGTGGGAGGTCTTGCAAAGTTATATCACTAGTGAGTGGTGTTTCCACAAACTATCTGGTGGGGGGGGTGGGGTCTTGATCTCATTGGGATGTTTAGGCAAGATGGTGGGGGCTAAGGGAAAAATACATGCTCATAGTAAATGGATTAGTAGAAGGCCCACTTCTATTGGTGGAAATGGAAAACATATATAATGAGGGAAGGTAATGGAAGGGGATGCCATGGATGGAATTGGTGTCAAAGCAAGCGGAAAAACCACCGCTGGAAAGGATGACATTGATTTTTGGCCCCATATAGAGAATTCAATAGTAATAGGATGAGTAGTGGAAGCGTTGATCCCGCTGAGTGAAGATATTGGAGGGAGTGAGGTGGCTCCTCCTGTAGTGATGGCCATAGGTGCTAGGGGCATTCCTACAAGTGATTTATTCATTAATATGGGAATGGTGGGGTAGTGAAAAAAGAAAGAAAATGAATTTGGCACAATCAAGTGTACTTGCTGCAGTACAAGTCCAAGTGGGTTTGTCAATGGAGGGTTGAAATTGGGTAAGGTCTTTTTGTCTATGGTTTTAATTTTAGGACTTCTTCCTGAAGAAGTGGTGTGTGTACTCAATTGGTCTGAGGGAGTATGAGTCAATGACCAAAATTTCTTGTGAATAATCAATGGCTCTTATGCAATTAGAGAGAGGCTACATGGCCTTCTATGACCGATGGGAAGTTGGATCATTCACGATGTTAGATTTTGATGGTGACCCAAAAAAAGATAAAGCTAGAGCTGACATATACCAAAACCAAAGAGCACATACTAGAAAATCCTAAGACAATAAGAAAACCACTATATACATGTACCTCATAAAAAACAAGACACTTGAGATGATGTAATCCCCAAGGACCTTTAGTTAACAAAGGATTGAGAAACAATTATTCCAACTCCCCAATATCAGCCTTGACCGACATAAGTTTCCTTGATGGAGCTAAGCATCACCCCCTAGGAGCATTGATACAATGATTTAAATCTACCTCAAGTACTGTGGGGAATTCACACCCATAGTCGCCTAGGTAAGACCTTTAAAATATAGGCTACTAAGGTCACCACTTCACTACCAAACGATCGGTGAAACATGTGGGGTTGGGACAATACTTGTAGGTAAAGCGTTAAAATCCTAAAACCTCCAGGGAGATAGTTCACAATGAACATCATGCCTCCTAAAGAGATCCTAAAATGTGCATGGTCTGGTGAACCCTAGAAATCAATGGAGTGGGGATGTCACTCCATGGGTCCTAATGCGACCTCATGCTCGAATCCTATGTTAGAGGAGTTTTCCAGCAAGAATTTGGAGTGGGAGTGGATTTATAATTCTTTAGTAGATCTATTTTTGGTTTGGTGGCCTTGGGGAGTTAACTCTCTAATCCTATTCCAAGGCCCTAAATGCTTATGCTTGTTGGTGTGCTATAAAAAAAATATCTAGTGAATTTTAATTATCATTTATTTGAAGGGTTGTTTCCTATTCAACAAGGTGTTGGTGTGTATCTCAAATGGTTTTTTTGATTCCTTTATGCACAATTAAAGAAAATCCAAAGAATGAAAATAATGAAAGTTTATACATTTGATGAACAACAAGTACAATAGAGAGGAGTATTTTCTTCTTTTTCTTTCAGGTTTAAAAAAATAAACAACACTCATATGTCATATTTCCAATGTATGTGACAACCAATGCATAAAATATTTTTGAAATGAATGTAAATGATTGTGTTTAATTTTTTTCCCTTTTTTAATGAACAAACTTGTAGGAAATGCTTAGATTCATATGGGTTTCACTATGCAAACAAATACTTTGTACACACCATTAATTCAAGCAAAAGAAACTCCAATCAAGTGCATCACAAAAAAAAATGTAACTTATGCATGGAAGCAAACTCAAATTAAGAGATCAAAGAGGAAAAAGCATTCAAACAACATAAAGATTTCTCAAGGACTAGAAAACATTAAATATATTTCAGGAAAACTTCAATAAAAACTAGTGAAATCATCAACATGCAACAATATTTGAATTTCATGTGTTTCCAAACAAGACTATTTTGCAACAAAGAAGCAAATTTTCAAGAAAGGGGGTTACAATAGATAAGGTCAATGCAAGGGGAACTTAAGAAACACATAAATCCAAACAACAAAACCTTGGAGTCAGGAAGACCTCTTTCGGTCACCTATAGGGGCAGTCACACCAGGGTAGTCCTATTTAGAGCAACCTATGCCAGACATACAAATATACAGTAGAAGACAACCTATGACAAACTACACTAATATAAAGACTTCGCTGGAAACCATGTAGTTAGATAGGGAAAATTCAAAATTTGAAATCTAAAATAAAATCACAAACAAAGAGAAAAGCAATCCATAGACTCAAGGATAACCATGTGCATGAGGATGAGCTCCTAGAGTAAGAGAATTATTTATTTCCCCATTGGAGTCACCAATTTTGATATGGAGAAAAATACAACCTATGGACATGTGATTTCCCCCCCCCCCCCCCAAGTGTTCCTGCAACTTCAGGCAGACTATGGTTGAAATACTATGCAAAAAATGAACTAAATTGAGGCAAACAATCTACTAAGATACATAAATGGAAAAGGAGGTATTTGAGGGTGCAACTTTTTAATGATGGTCATATTTACATATCCTTGGTTGATATATCTCTATAGATTTGATGCTTTAGTTCTTACAATGTCCTTCCTACATGAAAAGAGACAACGAACAATTTCCCAAATATTTGCATGAAATAAATTGTTAGCGACAAGATAATCCTAACCTTTTTTTATAGAGCCACATAAGCATATAGAAAATATAATCATTGAATAATCATGCATCGATTTGGAAAACAATTAAAGAAGAGGAAATCTAAATAGACCCATTATATTAATCAACAATAGCAATGTAGTACATAATGAAGTTACCTCAATCCAAAAGCAATCCTCTCTAATTCTTTACCTTGGTCTCTCCTTGAGCCTCTCTTGAAAATTCAACACCATATGCCTAATTTCTTCTTCCGATTTCCCTTGGCTTAGTTTTCATTATATAGATGGAGGAGAGGTAGTTTTAGGATGAGTGGATGTACTTGAATACTTTAGCAAACTAGGTGAAGGTGAATCAGTAAGTCAGTCTACTAGTGATACATATAAAGTGTGTCTTTAGTTTTGCATTGATTCTCCTTGGGAGGCTCATTCTACAACCCATTGTGAAGGCGATGTGTAAGTATGTTGGTCCCTCTTAAAATAAAAATAAAATATTCTCTAAATAGAAAAACAATGTCAACTATAATAAAAAAGAAAAACAAATATGCTATGCATATTTAATTAGTTGTCCATATGACCTAATATAATTTAATGTAAATTAATTAGAAGTAAAAAAATATATATGTGAGTCAGATTTTTAACACTTGATATCAACTTATAGAAACAAATGTTAAAAATAAAATATTTTAATGTTTTATAGAATGAAATATCCAATGCGAGTTATGAATACAATATTTTACTAGCAATTGCCCCTAAAGGTGCAAAGACACACCAAAGGAATAGAAGATTTGGGAATACGAGGAAAATTGTAAAGACAAATTGAACATTTTTTTTCAGAACTTTTCCACGAGGGACAACTTCAAAGAGCTAGAAAAGAAACTGGCCAAAGATCTAACAAATATAGACTAGGGAGGTTGGAGCCACTTTTGACTTTCAAATTGATGATTACAAATCTCAGTCACTTGCCCATGTCCAATGGAGCTCAAGGTTTTAGCTGAAGTGAACAATATTTTCCCACCCCAACCGGGCAGAGAAAACACCTTCCTTACAAATATATAATAATAATTAAAAAATAATATTAAACATTATTAATAAAATAATGAATTTTATTAAATTTGATTTAAATTATATATGTGTGTGTGTGTGTGAATAATATTGAACAATATTCATATAAATGTGGGGGGCATATAATTACACCGAAGGTGTTCCTATGATGGGTTTGGTTGAGTAGATTCAACCGATCACATTGTTCCATTTTCGTCCTCCTTCAACAAGTGATTTTATACCATGTGACACTTTTCTTTCCAGATCGCAGCCTTTGGTTTTTCAACCTGGAATAGCGGGTTGCGTAGTTGGAAAAACATATTGTGGCAATGAGTCAAGCTTTCAGTGGCGGATTTGCTGGAAAACAAAAGTGTTGTTGATTTATATTCCCACATTTTGCAAGAAGTTTTGATATGGCTTACAAGTTGCACCACAAGAAGTGCTGCTTTGGCTCATAGGGGATGAAAAATATCCAAGTGTGGAGTTTTCCATGTCTGTTGCTTGTGCGATGGCAATACTGGAAATATTGGTCATAATCCAAAGAGAATTGGTGATGGATACAACCAACCATGTGAAAATGAAAGGGAGGGCGACCATTGTCTCGCTGCGAACGCCTTTTCAGCCTTTGCATTTGAACACATTGACACTCCGATGGAGTACACGGGGAATATTACGATAATTGAGAGTATGATTGATAAGTTGGGTAAATGTGTTGGTAAAGTGGGTTTTCCTGAGGCACAAAATCTTTATTTGGAGGACGTTGCTCCATATTTGAGTTCCCGACATCAAACAATATTTGAGTGCTTTGTCATGCTGAGAGCCATCATCGTAGGTGGGTTAGCACTGCAACTTGCATGGGTAGCAAGGTTTGGGCGACATGTGGGGAAAACTGTGGAAAATCGAGAGAACGACCGGTGAGTGTCTCCAGATGAGAAAAAGAAGCTTGTGCAACAAACAAAATCATACATCTTGTTGTGTCTTCGATGTGGTATTTCAATGTTTGATCGAGAAAAAGCTGGTCCATCATTAGCACTTGTGAATTACCTTGGGTTTGAACAAAAATGATTTAGCATATAGAAATAAAAAAATTAGATATAACGTTTTTATTTATGTAACCTTGGTTCTGAAAAATTTCAAATAGATTTCGTTCTTTAATAAATGTTAATAGTTGTAAAGCATAGAATAATAAAAAAGCTGTGTATCACATATATAAATATACTAAAAATTTGTGAAAATAGGGAAAGTTGCTAAAACCAAATTAGATGAAATAAAATATACCAAAATAATATTGAGCAGAGAAAACACTCTATTCTAGATTTTCAATATAAATCTTTCCTTACCTTTGTATCTTTAAAAACAATTGCTAGTTGTTAACCATGATGATAAATAGATTATATAAAGAAATTAAGAAAACATCATCAGCAAAGGCAATCCAAAGTGAGTAGAGTGACAATGTGAATAGGTTATTGGCGGGCTCAACAAAGTCAACCAAGAATGAAAAATGCAAAAGGCCATACTTGGCATCCAAAGTGAGTAGAGTGAGCTGTGAATAGGTTATTGGCTGGAGCTACAAAGTCAACCAAGAATGAAAAATGCAAAAGGCCATACTTGGCAACCAAAGTGACTAGAGTGAGTTGTGAATAAGTTATTGGCTGGAGCGACGAAGTCAACCAAGAATGAAAAATGCAAAAGGCCATACTTTATAAAAGATTGCAGTACAGCCAATCATACATGCATCCAGCCAGGTTAGGGCAAGTCCCACTCTTGTTATAAAACAACCGAGTAGTTTATAGTGTGATTTTTTGAAGATTTTTATGGTAGTTTTTTTGTCTATTTTTTCTAAATTTTGGAAGGAATTTATTGAAAATACAAGTTTGATGGGTAACTTTGTATAATACAAGTGTCTTAAAATTTTTTAGAGTACTAAATCCATATATACAATAAAAAAAACCAATTTAAATAACAAAAACCAAAATTTTACTTCAATTTTTTCACCAAATTCCAACATTTAAAACTCCAAAAAATCACACTAAAAACAACTCCTAAAATAACACAATCCCAACCTTATTGTAACACGTAGACATTTGCAACTGCAAATACAACATCAAGAATTTAAAGAATGGTACAATTACTAAATACCATACAACGTCAAGACTTTAAAGAATGGCACAAGTACTAGATACCGAGCTCTGGATTTATTGATCAAATCAAAGTTCTTCCAGTAATTATTTTATTTTCACGAATAGTACTTACAGGTTGAATCCTTTTGCAGAAATTTCCCAACAAATTGTTCAGTGTTCACTATTGAATGGATGCAAGCTCAGATCCTATCAGCTCTCTCTCGAGTTTTTTAATGGATGGAGCAGTGACTTTCATGCTGTCAGCTCTCTCTCAAGTTTTTTAATGGATGGAGCAGTGACTTTCATTCTGCCATCGTATACATTATACGGAGTGCCTCCTGCCCAAGTCACGTTATTTCTCATCGATGGCTTCACGAATTCCCTGCACGAATCTCCTTTGGTAGTGACTGTGTTATAATAATGGTAATATCTTATGTTTCCCTCCTTGTGCTGTGTTTTCCCTACATGTGAACTCCAGTGGCGTACACGCTTATAGCTTGCACTGCGTACTTGAGATCTCTCCTTATGCTTCTTTTCACATCCCTGGATAATAGCTTTTCAAATCACTATTAATATACTTAAAAATATATTAATAATAAAATAATTAGTTTAATGTGTTAAAATGATTTAATGTATATGTTATATAATCTTTATAACATTAAAAAAAAAATAGAATTTAAATAATAAAAAATTACATTGTTTTTTCACTTTAAAATAAGTTTTCACTTCTTTAAAATAAGTTTTCACTTGAAGAAATTCGAAATTTAAATATGTGGTTAAAATAAATCTATGAAATTAATGTTAACAACAAGATAATTCGAACCTTTTTGATAGAGCTACATAAACATATAGAAAATATAATCATTAAATAATCATACATGAAATTAGAAAACAATTAAAGAAAAGAAAGTTACATAAATCCATTATATTAACCAACAATAACAATGTTGTACATAAATGAAGTTACCTCAATCCCAAAAGCAATCCTCTCTAATTCTTTACTATGCTCTCTTTTTGGGCCTCTCTTGAAAATTCAACACCATATATTTAATTTCTTCCTCCCAATTCCCTTGGCTTAGATTTCATTATATAAATGGAACAAAGGTAGTCTTAGGATGTGGATGTGCTTGAATACTTTAGCAAACTAGGTGAAGCTGAATCGGTAGGTCGATTTACTAGTGATACATCTAAAGCGTGTCTTGAGTTTTGCATTTATCTTCCTTGGGATTATCAAATTTAAACGCCAAGGGGTGGTTATAGTCTGGTAGCAGTGCAACTCGCGATCGTCATGTGCTACAAGTGGTGCAACCCGTGACCAATTACACTTTGCTAGTTAAGGTAATTGTGGCCATTCTCAAAATCATGTCGCCCAAGGGAAAATGATGCAATGTCTTAGTGTAGAATATGGTTAGATCTTTTAAGACACACAAGAGTGGCTTTCAAGGCTATAACACACACCCACAAATACAACAACACTACAAACATCTTATTAACAATTAATCTGGAAGATAAAATGCATAAATTGACTCTCCAATTTGAAAATGGATGGATCTTCACCATGTTAACAAGACCAAGACTTATGGTTAAAAGAAAAACATTTAAAAAAACTCGAAATTAGCTTTAAACAAATTAACCATATTTTAAACAATTATGTTTTCCACATGGCTTCAACCTTAAACATCAAAAAACCATGCTTTGAGATGTTACATACAAAGCGACATACTCCTATTTTCCACATAGCTTCAACCTTGAACATCAATAAAAAAAAAAAAAACCATGCTTTGAGATGTTACACACAAAATGACATATTCCTCTGTCATATCTATATAATATAGATTTGAAAATATGATATAGATCTACACCACATGAAAATATCTTAAAAAATAAAAAGTATTTGCCTACACAATTTTGATACCATGAAAATATTTAAAAGAATATCCCAAAAAACCTATCACAAAAACCAAAACAACCTTTTAAAAAAAGAATGCCAATAAAAATCTACCATGTATAAAATACATAAGAATCTATCTATATATAACAATAGAAAATGCTTAACGTTTAGTAAAGAAATCGCTATCACACGTGGTCAAATAGGAATACCTATATATGGTCAAATAGGAATACCTATATAAACTTATAATTAATACAAATGGTATTTATTAAAAAATAATCAAAATTTAAAGAGTGAATACACTTCTTGTTTTTTTTATAATTATTATAATTTTTTTTAGAGATAATTATAATAATTTTTAAATGTATGTTGATTAATTATTTTTATTCAAGGAAAATTAAATCACTTGAATTATCTATTAATGTTAGGTTAGAAGTAAATTTCATTCATGCTAAACATTTTTGGAGCATAAACTATTAACTTATTTATTTAAAAAAAAAAAAAAACTCTTAATCAGAAAAAACAAAAACAAATTTAAAACATACTCTAAACCTTACAGTAATACCAATTTTAATAAACCATAAATTATAAAATTCCATCATTTCCTTTTCGAAATCTTATCCCATGCCTCTATTCCACGGCTAGCGAAACTAAAAAAAATTAACCTTACTAATAGAGTCCAAGTACAAGCTGATGTCAAAATAAAGTAGGAAGTGACATCCACTTCGGGGAAGTTTGATGAGAATGGAGGTATGATTATAATAATATAAATGGAAAATTAGTTTTAAGCACTAGTACAGCACGTTGGTTTTAAATCAATGTGTTGGTGTAAGTCATTGATTTTAGGTATTAAAAAAGCCCAAACTTATTTTTTAAGGCTATAGAGTTATAAATATGTGGGGCAGTATATGTTTATGGTAGAATTTTATGGTGGGCATATATTGTTCTGGGGGTATTTATGATTCTATAACTTGAAAAATAAACTTTATTTTAGAAAAACAATTTAAATGATTAAAAATATAAAATTAATAAAAAAAATATGAGATAAATAACTTGAATGATTAAAAATATAAAAGTAATTAGAAGATATGAAATAAACAATGAAGATAAAGATGGGTTATAATGTTTTCAGTACTAAAACAATTATTCAAATAATTAGAAATACATTTAAAAAAAATACGAAATAAATAATGGAGATAAAGATGAGTTATATTCAGTATAGATCTATTTAATATGAGTAGAGAGGAATCAAATTTCCTCAGGTGTAAATTTATTTTAGATTGCAAAAAAATAATGTGTAATTTTTTATTGTTTAAATTGTATTTTTGAATGTCATGGATATTACATAACATGTGCATTGAGTCAATTGTTTAAATTATATATTTGAATATTATGGATATTACATAACATGTGCATTGAGCTATTTTATCAATGCACATTAAACTAGTTTTTTGTTATTAACATATTTTTAAATATAGGTCAATATTAATACATATTAAAATATTTTATTCATAACTCACACTGGATATTTTATTCTTAACTCACATTGGATATTTTATTCTATACAACATTAAAATATTTTCTTTCTAACATTTCTTTTATAAGTTGATATCAAGTGTTACTATATATATATATATATATATATATATATATATATATATATATATAACTTTTAATTACTTTCCATGAAATTATATTAGGTCATATGGACAACTAATTAAATATGCATATCATAAGACATTGTTTTTTTCTATTTAGAGAATATTTTATTTTTATTTTAAGAGGGAGTGACATACTTACACATCACCTTCAAACTGGGCTATAGAATGAGCCTCTACGCTCAATCATATGGACATCTAATTAAATATGCATAACATTTTTTTTCTTTTGTTATTATAGTCGACATTGCTTTTCTATTTACATAATATTTTATTTTTATTTTAAGAGGGATGAACATACTTACACATCACCTTCACATTGGGTTGTAGAATGAGGCTCTCAGCTCGATCGATTTTTAAATTATAAGAATGAACCATTAGGTATATGTTATATGTTAAGAAGTGTTATTAGTCCTTGTCTCTACTAGGGGCTATACCAATTTTTTTATAGCCAATGTCTCTTGACTCTTGATTAGTTTGTGGAGTTTTTGTAACTTTAACCAAAAAATTCAGAAAATGTTGAATATATTTATTTTCTCGTAAATTGAAAAATATTTTCCTAATTTTTGAAAATATTATTTCTAATCTTCCATTTCCTTTACGTGACATAATTCTAAATGATCATTTTGTCGGTGAGTGCTCTAACACTGACATGGTTAGCCTGACACTGTTAGGGCTCTGCCCATGTCCTTTATGTAAGTGAGGGGTGAGAGGGGGATGTCCACACTTTCACACATCCAATCACCTTCCACACAAGTGGGTTTGAAGATGATGGTAATATATTCGAATGTGTGGGGCCTGAATGAGGCTAGGCCCGAACAACACTATATTGGTTAGGTGAATTTCTCTATAGTTCAGAGCCAAATGTTTGGATTGGCTATGCTGGGCCTAAAATACCACCGAAGAACAATTAAAAGTAGTATTGAAAAGTTGTAGAGCTAGTTGGAGTAAAGTAAAGGTTGTTACAATCAAGATCGTTAACAATGTGGAAATTCTGCTGCTAAATGTTTCCAAATATCAATATCAAAATTTCCGGCTCTTAAGATGTAAATGCAAGACACACCAACCCACCAATATCTTCTTGATTTGATATGAATGAATTCTCTGGTTGTAGAACATATTTTTCCCTCCTACAAAGTTACAAGTAATACTCTGTGTTGAAATGACACCAATAAATGGCACTCAAAGGGGGCTTCTGATTTAATTTTCTCTTAATTAAATTGGAAGATACATTGTAATTTCATCTCACGACAACTTGTATTAGTTAACTAAGTCAGGAAGACTTAGTTAGCTTAGGAAATTCGAGTTGAGGGTCAGAGAGGAGGCATGTAGAGTTCTCCCATGATTTTAGGGGCTCCAGTTATAGTTATTTATGAGTTGTAATTAGTTAACTCAATTAACCAAGTTAAGATCAATTTAACTAGTTCTAACTGAGAGATGAGCTAGTGAGAGGTCCAGTGAATTAAATATGATTTAATTCACAAGTAGTGATCAATCAATTAACTGATAATTCACTATAAATAGTTGTTGCATGTCAGTTCTAAAGAATGCCCAGTGGAGATTAAGGTTAAAGGGAAGAAAACTATCATTTGTATAATTAGAAAATTGTACAGGTCATGCACGAGGTCATTATGATTCCTTGAAGGAATTTTGCAATCAATTCTTGGGAATTTCCTTATTAATAGGGACATAATTCCTCCAGGAATGCATAAGAAAGGCTGGTTAGACAGAGGCTGAGAACTGGTTAAGTATTTGACTGATTTTTCTTAGATCAGAGTGAGACAGTCAACAGAGTGAAGAGGTTTCTCAGTGAGGGAAATAATACTGTGTTGTTTCATGGTATTGACTTTATGAAATATATATAGAGCGGGATTTTGAGAAGTTTCTTTCCCCAGATACATCTTGTGTTGTGCGATTGATAATTATTGTCTCTTACTTTTTATGTGATTGTGCGATCTAATTTGGTTTCCACAAATTTGTAGAAGGATTCAATATTTTGTTTTAGTACATTACAAGAACAAATTGAATCCCTTTGGATAATTTTTACATGGTATCAAAGCACCAGGAATCACAATGGAAGAGAAAAACCAAAGTTTGTTTTGAACAGGTACATCGAATTTGTAGATTTATTCTCCAGAACCAGCAACAAATCAAGATGTCTTTCAATGGATTGAGACTCGAATATGCCCTTGAGGGCAATTAGAATTACATAGCATGGAAGGACAGGATGGAGGAAATACTAGAGGGTAACGGACTGAAGGCATTCATAGATAGTGATATTCCCCATCCCGTAACAACAGATGCTCAACTTCTTGATGCATGGAAGAAGAATGTAGCAAAGGCGAGAAGGATCTTGTTAGTAGGAGTTAAATATCATATTTTCTCGAGTATCCATGGAAAGGAAACTCCATATGATATGTGGAAGGAATTGAAATATCTGTTTCAGAATAACAACAACCATAGGAAGCTGGCGCTGAAAGACAAGCTTAGAAAGATCAAGATGGAGAAGGGCGACACGATCCAAAAATACTTGACGAAGTTCACTCAATGTCTAGATGAGCTTGGAAGTGTTGGGATAACAATTTCCCAGGATGATTAGGTGAGCCTAACTCTTCTTGGCCTTCCCAAGGGCTGGCATAGCTACCAGAACTCTGTGAATGGGAGGGAGAAGATACTAGACTAGGAATGTTTATGGTTCGACTTGGCACAAGAATAGATTCAACGAAGCACCATAGATGGATCCTCATCAAAGAATGACGATGAGGAGAAATGTGCCTTGGATGGAAAGGAAAAGAAAGGAAAAGGGAAGGCGTCCCATTCCAAATTGGAGTCCGACAAGGCAGACAAGAATCGAAACTTATCAAAGGTAAAATGTTTCAATTTTCATGAGCATGGATACTATGCTACAAATTGTCCACAAAAGAAGACCAACAAGAAGGCCTCAGGAGGAGTAGTAGGTGAAGTAATTGCTTCATAGTTTGAGTTGGATTTCACTCTCATCACATGCATGGTGTCATCAATGATGGGTTCTGTGTGGTACTTGGATAGTGGAGCTTCCTTCCATATGACCAACAACAAATAATTCTTCAGTAGCTTGGAGGAGAAGGATCTCCAGATGCACATCGATATGGGAGATGATAGGAGGTATAACACTATTGGTGTAGGTACAGTTACATTTTAGAGGGATCTAGGTAATCCATGGCACATTAAAATATGTCATGTATTTTCCTGGTTTAAGAAGAATTTGGTTTTTGTTGCTATGTTTGAAGATCATGGCTATGATGTGATATTCAGTGAAGGAAAGGTGTTCCTTCATCACAAAGCCATAGGATAGGTGAAAAATATTGGGGTTCGAGTAAATAACCTTTACAAACTAGATGTAGAAGATTGTGTTGCATTGAGCACACAAGCAGAGAAGGTGGAGAGCCGAGGCATTGGTGAATTATGGCATATGAGATTGGGCCATCTACACCATGGCGCTTTGAAGATCATGCAAAGGGTGCACTTGAGCAGAGAGATACATGCAAAGGGTGTACATTGGGGAAGTATACTAAAGCCACCTTTCATGATAAGGAAAGTCGATCCAAGATGATCCTTGAGACAACTCACTTAGATGTGTGTGGACCATTCTCGACAACTTCCAAAACAAAGCACATGTATTATGTGATTTTTTTTTTTAATTTTTCAAGAAAGAATTGGATTTTATTCATGCAGAAGAAAGATCAGATGTTCTCCATATTTTGTGAGTTCAAGGCACTTGTCAATAAATATACAAGGAAGAAGGTGAAGGCTTCAAGGAGAAACAATGGTGGAGAATATATCTCTAACGAATTCAAGAAATTTTGTGCCTCATAAGGAATTCAAAGAGAATTGATAGCACCTCATAACCCACTGTAGAATGGGGTTTCCTAAAGAAAGAAAAAAACTATTGTGGGAGCATCATGAACTATGTTGCATGATCAGGGCCTAACATTTCATCTATGGGAGGAAGCATGCAATACAGTAGTATTTTTGCATAACAGAAGTCCTCATCGGATACTTGGGATGATTACACCAGAGGAATATTTTTCAGGTAAGAGACCAGATGTGTCGTATTTTAAAAATTTTAGTTCATCTATTTATTGTCATGTAACCAAAGATTTCAGGAAGAATATAGAGCCAACAACATAGTTGGGGATATTTGTGGGGTACACTGTTACACATCAAAACTATCGGGTGTACTTGCCAACACACAAGATGATAGTGGTCAGAAGAGATGTGAAATTCGATGAAGAGAAAGCCATGCATATTTCCCTTGATAAGGAGCTTGAGTTACATGCATTTGAGGAGCTCTTAGCTCCAAAAGAAGGACTTCAGGATGTGGAGAATCCACAAGAAGAGGAACAAAGAGTGGTAGAAACCACTCATGAAGAGCCATCCACTAGAGATGGAAGGAAGCGCACCAGAGAAGTTGACATATTGTTGTTAGATGCGAGAGAGAATGTGGGAGCACCCACATCACAACGCAGGAAGAGAATGTCCCTAGAGTCGTACACTGGATACATGGCTCATATGAGCGAAGGTATTGAGATAGAACCATCCTCTTTTGAGGAAGAAGTGAAACAGCCAGTGTGGGTTGATGCCATGGTTGAGGATTATGAATCCCTTATCAGAAAAAGTGCATGGGAAGTTGTCCCAAGACCAGTGGGGAAGTCAGTTGTAGGATCTAGGTGTGTCTACAAGGTGAAGCAGGCAACAGATGGGAGTGTGGAGAAGCACAAGGCTAGATTTGTGGTTAGAGGGTTCTCTTAGGTGGAGGGTATTAACTATGATGAGGCTTTTGCACCAGTCGCAAGGTACTCATCTCTTAGATATCCATCCTTGCACTATCAACGTAGATGGGATGGAAGATACATCAGATCGATGTAAAGCCAACCTTTCTCAATGGAGTTATTGAGGAAGATGTGTATATTGAGCAACTGGAAGGTTTTGAGACCTTCGATAGGGAGTTTCATGTGTGCAGACTCAAGAGAGAAATGTATGGGCTGAAGCAAGCACCTCGTGCTTTGTACACCAATATCGACAACTATTTCACCGGGTTGGGATTCACCAAGAGTGAAGCAGATGCAAACCTTTATCATATTGTGGTAGATGGTAAGATTTTGATTATTTTAATTTATGTTGATGATCTGATACTAACAGCTGACGAGAAGCTCATCAAGTATTTCAAACTTTCAAGAGAATTTGAGATGAAGGACATGGGGTTCTTGCACTATTTCATGGGATTGGAAATATGGAAAATATATGGGGAGCTATTTGTATCTTAGGACAAGTATGCCAACGAGATCCTCAGGAAGTTCCACATGGAGGGCAACAAACCCATGGAGACTCCTCTAGCAGGAAACTGGAGGAAGGAGGATGGTACTTCGGGTGAAGTAGTGGATGCTACTATTTACACGAAGCTTGTGGGCACACTCATGTATTTGGTGAACACATGACCAGACATATGCTACACAGTTAGCCAACTTAGTCAAGCTATGGTTAAACCTACCAATATCTTTTGGAAGGCAGGAAAGCATGTGTTGAAATACCTCAGAGGCACTACAGAGTATGGGCTATGGTACATGAAGATAGAGGGAGTGAAGCTTCAAGGCTTCACTGATGCAGATTGGGTAGGGATTCCATCCGAAAGGAAGAGTACATCAAGGGGCATCTTCAACATAGGATCAGTAGCAGTTTACTAGTACAACAGGAAACAAAGATCATTTGCAATCATTTTAGCAGAGACAAAGTACATGGAGGCTAGTTAGGCAGCATGTGAGGTCATCTGGATGAGGAAGATACTTTTTGGTTTATTTGGTCGGCAAATGGATCCGAAGGTGATACATTGTGATAGCCATAGTTGCATCAAAATCTCGGTTAATCTAGTTTTTCATGACAAGAAAAAGCATATTTATATATGATATCACCATATCAGATTTTGTGTGCAGAGGCAGATTATGTCATTAGGCTACATTTCCACGAAGGAGCAGGATGCAGACATCTTGACAGATGCACTAGCAAGAAGAAAATTTGAATTCCACAAAGACATGATCGGGGTAGCAGATAATCCCTTTCTTGTTGAGAGGGAGTGTTGAAATAGCATCAAGAAATGGCACCCAAAGGGGGCTTCTGATTTAATTTTTCCTTAATTAAATTGGAAGAGAAATTGTAATTTCATCTCATGACAACTTGTATTAGTTAACTGAATCAAGAAGACTTAGTTATTTTAGAAAATTTGAGTTGAGGGTCAGAGAGGAGGCATGTAGAGTTATCCCATGATGTTAGGGGGTCCAATTACAATTATTTGTGAGTTGTATTTAGTTAACTCATTTAATTGAGTTAAAATCAATTTAACTAGTTCTAACTGAGAGATGAGCAAGTGAGAGGTCTAGTGAATTAATTCTGATTTAATTCACAAGTAGTGATCAATAATTTATATAATAATTCACTATAAATAGTTTTTGCATGTTAGTTCTAGGGAAGGCCCAGTTGAGATTAACGTTAAATGGAAGATAACTATTAGTTGTATAATTATAAACTTATATAGGTCACACATAAGGTCATCAAGATGCCTTGAAGGAATTGCGTAATAAATTCTTGGGAATTTCCTTATTAATAGGGACATAATTCCTCCAGGAATGCATAATCAAGGATGGTCATATAGAGGCTGAGAATTGGTTAAGTATTTGACTAATTTTTCCTAGATCAGATTGAGACAATCAACAGAGTGCAAAGGTTTCCGAGTGAGGGAAATAACATTGTATTGTTTCATGGTCTTGAATTTATGAAATATATAGATAGCATGGTTTTTAGGAGTTTCTTTCCCCAAATACATCTTGTGTTGTGTGATTGATAATTTCTTTCTCTTACTTGTTATGTGATTGTGCGATCTAATTTGATTTCCACAAATTTGTAGAAATATTCAATATTTTGTTTTAGTACATTACAAGATCGGATTGAATCCCTTTGGATAATTTCTACACTCTGAAGTTGGAGATAAAACTTAGCATTGTAATGGATATGTGCTTCTTCGTACTTATTCTCACTCCCACACCTCTGCACTTATTTGACGCCTTATGTCTGTGGAACCAATAGAAAAATATCTTGATTACATATATAAAATTTCAAACCCTCCTTGGATTGTTTCATAATTTTGTTAGGTAGGAAGAAACACACTCCATAGACAATGAGTGCACCCAATTTCCTCAAATTATATTGGTATTATAACATTTACTATCTGGAAATTACTTTGATAACTATCCCCATGGCTTCCATGTGCATGTGCAAGGACATGTATTGCTGTTGAAATCCAAATAAAATATTATTTGATGCTTGTTTTCTGTTGAGGCAAGAGTCGAGTTACTGAATCCATATATAAAATGATTGTCTCCCCTCGGTTTGGTTGAGTTTGTTAGCGGGCACAAAGAAACACTCTCCATAGAAAGGAACATACATGACTACCTTAAATTAAATTACCATTATCACATTTCCTTTCCATGATTCTTTCTATCTACCATGCTTTGTTAGCTATCGTTGTGTTTGTGATTTGGCAGACATGTGAAATCAAGTTGTATTAATACATACCCAATAGGTAAATCCCATGTGAGGCATCCTGATTGGCGATGGTTTTGTAAGCGAGGAATTTGGTCCCCGGAGATTCTAGGTTCAAATCCACCTTTTGTAAACAATGCAAAAAATATGTAAAAACACAATGTACTACCAACCTACAAAAAAGAAATACATACCTCATAGATACACCATTCCTAATTAAGATCTGTAGTGTACATGCACCATACTATTAATTATAGAGTTTTATCTTCTCGTTGATCGATTGGCTTTGGATATGTCCAAATAATTTGCAGACATAACATTTTTGAATTCCCTTCGAATATATATTTGTGTTGAACAATAATGGTAAGTTGAAAGATAATTCCATTTTTTATGTACATGTATTCATGGAAATCATAGGACGTTACTACTCAAGCTTATAAGCAAGAATAAATTGAAGGATTCAATACCGAAAAGTCACACATGAAATAGGTGATCTATAGGTGCCTCTACTACTATATTACCAATTTTGGCATGCTCTTCCACCATTCAAACACAAGGTCGTTGGTGAGTGTGTTGTCCTTTTTAACAAATTTTTTTTTCGCATGGATCCGACTTGAAAAAAATTTAGGAACTGTAAAAGATTATGCTAGTTCGGAAGGGGTCTAGACTAGATTATAGTAACCCTTCATTTATTATTGTAGTAAAAAGCATTCAAAAATGATGAGGAAAATCTTGTCCATCATATCTAATCAGAATACATGAGTTATCTGGATGTTCTGTATCCCATATATTATTTGTTGATTCAAATTTTATTTTTAACTTTTCAATCCTGTGGCATAGATACATAGTCTACTTAAAGAGATTTTTCACCACAAGAAACCGTAAACTCTGCCCCAACCACTCTATCGTACTTTTGACATTAGTTTTCAATTATAGTGAAAGACTGAGCACCCTAAAATCTGTTGAAGAATGTAACTAGGTTTAGTCTTCAAAAAAATGTATTTGATTCAATATGTAATGTACTTGTCAAAATAATAAAGAAAATAATTTTTATTATTGTAACAATGACTTATTAAAGCATGGGTTTCATGCTTGGGTCATCATTATATTAGTCAAAGTCCCCATTGTGGACTCCTAGGATTAATATTGAGTCAATAGAATCATTGTATATTTAAAGAGACCCTTCTTGGGCTTTTGAATCATGTAAAAATGTTTATTATTGAGTCAAATATGATTTATGTCACCTCCACATCAAGTTGGCCTAAAGGGGACCAATTCGACCTCAACTGGAGCCTATAAATAGACATATCGAATTCATTTGGAGCATCTCAACTCAATCTAGTTCAATATCTCAATTAGCCAAAAAATGTGCAAAGTGGGTCAAGGAAACCAAAATAAGTGTGAGTTGGGTCAAGGTCAAAGAGAAGAAAAAAATCAAAATTTTGATGCTACTCTCTCTCTTTCGTGCCCTAGTTTGGGAGATAAAAGTCTTCTTATGTTGTTGTTGTGAGTTGCTTCCTGATGCCATAAGTTTCTGCATAGTCGAAGTTTTTGGGGACACGTTGATGTTGTTATTGGGTCGAAGATCTGGAAAGTATCACTTGGTGTGGAGGAAATGTTTGGTCTACGTCTAGGGTGAAGAGTCCCAAAGAAAACTATTGAAGGAAGAGAATTTTGACTGGGTTTTACCCTAGAGAGGGGTTTTTCCCTGACATAGTGCCTACATCTTGTGTCGTGTGTTTTTGTTATCTTCATACACATATAATTTGGCATTTTTTTGATGAAAGATAATATAATAAAGAATTAAAAGAAGCCAGCATAATTCACAAGTAATTATCAAGAAAGAGGAATCAAACCCTAATGTACTTGCATTGATTTCTCAGCATGGTATCAGAGCTAAGGTCGGGAAAGGTTGGAGATCAGTTTGTTGGCGCGAAAGGATTGGATATGGATTCTACCTATTTGATAAGCTAGATGAGAATGGGTATAAACATTGCTGGAAGTTGGATTAAGAAATTCATCCACTACTTATCCAACAAGGTCAAAAGTCAAGGATTCTTGGCTTCTCTTACATGTTCTCTTAGTGACGAAAATGCATGAATCATTGATAGTGGAGCATACAGACACATGAAAAGAGAAATAAACAAATTTATACATTATAAAAGGAGCCATATTCACATGTAGTGGAATTGGGTGACACCAAAGCCTATGTTGTTAGAGTCTTGAGATCAACATCGTTGAAGTTGGAAAATGGATCGAAGCTGCACCTCAACGATATACTATATGTTCCAGGTTTGAAAAAGAATTTTATTTCTATTTCTTATTTGGAAAATAAAGGGGATAGATCTTATTTTGTTGATGGAAAGGTATTGGTTTGGGGAAAATACTCTAGCATTGATAAAGCTATAGTTATTGGAGTTTGTGAAGGAAGCTTATATAGAGTCATGAAACCACCTCCTCAAGCTTTGGTTCATATATAAATTAGTCAAATTGAGCCATGGAATAGGAGGTATGGTCATCTATGCTACAATTTTATTCCTAATCTCAATAAATTGGTTAATGGAATTCCCAATATCAAGGAAGATCATGAAGGTGTGTGCAAGGGATGCTCTTTGGGAAAACATACAAGAAATCCATTTCCAAATAATAAAACTAGGTCTAAAGAAATATTAGGCCTCATTCACTCTGATATGTGTGGGTCCATGTATGACACATCACTTGAAGGTCATCTATAATATGTAACATTTATAGATGATCATTCTAGAAATACATGGCTCTAACTTCTCAAGAAGAAGGATGAAGTATTTGAGAAGTTCAAGGAGTTTAGATTTGTAATGGAAACCCTAGCCGGAAGAAAGTTAAAGAATCTAAGATACGAAAATGGTGGGTAATAAACTTCTAAGTAATTGATTTCATATTGTAAGGAATCAAGAATTAATATTGTTATGAAACCAACTCCAAAAATATAAGAAAAGAGAGATCAATGCCTTATAAATAATCCACTTCGAAGGGGAAAAATCCTTTACATTACATAAATGAACAATTACTGGATGATACAAATGAAAAAACCTCCTTTCTATATATAGGAGTCCATGGGGTCACAATATAATCCTAGCCGACCTAACAATAATAATGTAAGGGCATAATAATAATAATATGGGGGTTATAGGGGTACAACGATAACAATAAGGGGGCTTCACTAACAACAATAAGGGGCTACACTAGTAATATAGGGACCTAACATGCCCCTCCCCTTCAAAAAAGTGTTCTCCTCAACACTTGAGTAGCTCTGGATGCTTCTGTAGAAAATTCTCATCCTCCCATGTTGAATCTTTAGCGGGTGAGTTCTTCCACTTGATGAGATGCTCTGAAATTAATCGATTTCGTAACTGTCAAGTTCTTGTTTCTGTGATTGCTTTAGGTTCCAATATGATTTTTCCTTCCTTTTCAAGTTCTGGAAATATTGTTTGAACTGGAATTTTGTCCTCTATAACCTTGTTTAAGCATGAAACATGGAAAATTGGATGCACTCGAGAAGAAGTAGGAATCTCCAATTTGTATGCCATAGTACCAATATTTTGCAACACATTTTAAGGACCATAGTACTTTGGCGATAATTTATTATCCTTCTTATCTTGCTTGAGGGACATTTGTTTGTGTGGTTGTAGCCGTAAAAATACCCAGTCTCCTACATCAAAACTTCTCTCGCTGCAATGTTGATCTGCCTGTTGTTTCATTCAATTTTGTGCCAAATTTAGGTTTTCCTTTAAGAGTTGGAGAACTTGTTGTTGATGCTCGATGTGATATTATAGTGCTTTAACCTTAGAATTTTCTCTTAAATATGATGTGATGGATGGTGGATGATATCCATAAAGTTCCATAAATGGGGTCATTTTTGTTGCAATATGGAAGGAAATGTTATACCACCATTCAACCAGAGGTAACCACTTGACCCATTGTGTTTTTTTATCAGATACAAAAAAACGAAGATATCATTCCAAACATTTGTTCACTATCTCAATTTTCCCATTGGATTAAGGATGATAAGATGAGCTATGAGCTAGTTGAGTACCCAAATAAGAAAATAATTCCGTCCAAAAATTTCCAGTAAAAATGGGATCTCTATCACTTACAATAATCTTTTGGTTTCCATGTAGCTTTTGAATTGTTTCCATAAATGTAGTAGCAAATGCACTTGATTTAAATGGATGAGGTAATGCACAAAAGTGTGCATACTTGGTAATTCTATCAACTACCACCGTGATGACACTCTTTCCTTTGGAATTAGGTAAACCTGTGATAAAATCCATTGAAATATCCTCCCAACATTGACTTGGAATGGATAAAGGTTGTAGAAGACCCGAGGTCTTAATTTTCTCAACTTTATTTTTCTAGAAAACCAAACATTTTTCCACAAAATTTTGAATATCAGATTTAAGGCCATCCAAAAAAAAAAATTCTTCACCCTGTGGTAAGTTTTTAAAAATCCTGAGTGTCCTCCTAAGGGAGATGTGTGCAATTCCAAAAGAATATTTTGTTTTATATGAGAATTCTTACAAAGATAGAAATGATCTTTGTAGCATAAGGAATCATGTATCAGATGTACTAGGATCTTGCTACAACTTTTGAATGAGTGTCCATACTTCTTCATCTTTCTTCCAATCATCCCTTGCTTCAGTTATCCAATATGGTTGGATAATAGAAATGGCGCAAAGAAATGTTTCCACCTCTTCATCATTTCTTGAGAGTGCATCTGCAACAACATTTAGCTTCCCTTCTTTGTAGATGATTTCAAAGTCATAACCCAACATCTTTGTGACCCATTTTTGCTGCTTTTATGAAGATAGTCTTTGTTCCAAAAATTATTTAAGACTATCATGATTAGTTTTTACCTTGAAGTGTCTTCCCATTAGGTAAGGTCGTCATTTCTTTAGTGCATGTAGTATTTCCAACATTTACTTCTCATAAATAGGTTTCTGTAAATATTTTCCTTTGATTGGACGACTTTCAAAAGCAACGAGTCTTCCTTCTTGCATTAAAATCGCACCAATTCCATTTCATGAGGCATCACATTCCACAATAAAGGTATTTTTGAAGTCTGGCGTAGATAAGACAAGTGCTAGGCACATTTCCTCTTTAAGATGCTCAAAGGCCTTAGTTGCTTCAGGAGTCCATGAACTAATTGGAATATTCATTTTTGTTTTCTTACTTTGTTTAAAGAACAAAAGAGCAAAGGAGGTCCATAATATTCCTTAATAATGAATAAATCAATGCCAAATGTGAAAAGGCTAAATATTGGCTGTTAAATCAAGCACCCTTAGGTGTGAAAGGGGCTGGAACATTTTGACTGGGTCAACCTTGACCAAATCTACAACGATGTCATGGAGGAGTGGCTATTAATGAGGCACAACGTAGTTTTAGATGGAGATGCCTTGTGTGAAAGAAGTGATCTCATTGGAAGTGGTTTAGGGTGTGCAAGCTCTTAACTTATAAAAGGAAGAGGATGGAATCATTAGAAGGTTGTTGATGTTGATCATATTTTTGAATATATTGTCTATTTAGACATATATCTTTCTCTTGCTATTTAGCTGAGATTGAATGTTGTTTAGCATTGGGTGTTCCTGATTGGGGATCCCACCTCTTCCCATTGAGTATCTCTTGGGAGAGTTTGTATTGCATTGCCCACTATCTGTCTTAGGGCAAAGATTCTTCTTTCAACTACAATGCAAATCCTGTTGAGGGTTTGGTTGATTTTGCAAGCTGCAGCAAGTGGAGACTAGATCTTTCAGATCTAGGTCATTTCAGTGCTCCTTTTCAGTGGAGGAGGTTTCCACTTCATTTGAAGGAGAGGAGCATGTTAGGTCCCTATATTACTAGTATAGTCCCTTATTGTTGTTAGTGTAACCCCCCTTATTGTTATTATTGTACCCTTGTAACCCCCATATTGTTATTATTGTGCCCTTAAATTATTATTGTTAGGTCGACTAGGATTACATTGTGGCCCCATGGACTCCTATATATAGAAAGGAGGTTTTGTAATTTGTAAAATCCAAGAATTATTGATTCATGTAATGTATTGGAGGTTTCCCCCTCGAAGTGGCTTATTTATAAGGCGTTGATATCTCTTTTCTTCTATTTTTGGAGCTGGTTTCACAACATTTGGTATCAGAGCTTTGGATTCTAGGGTTTTGCTGCTCCAAACAGGTCATCGTGGAATTTGCGCTATAACTTTGTTTCTATGAAGGTTAAGAAGCCAAAATTTTTAGAGTTCGAAGCTGAAATCCTAAGAAACATCTTCGCAAAATTTCAAATCTTGGTTCGCAATATTTTTGGAGATATGATCTATTGAAGTTAGGGCTTTTTGCAAGCTCCTGAATTTCACTTAAAAAGGTCATCGTGGAATTTTCGCTATAAATTTTTTTCTACGAAGGTTCAGAAGCTAAAATTTTTAGAGAGCGAAGCCAAAATCTTGAGGAACATCGTCACAGATTTTCAGAGCTTGGTTTTAAATCTTTTCGGAGATATGATCTGTGGAAGTTAAGTCTTTTTCATGCTCCCAAATTTCATCTCAAAGAGGTGATCGTGGGAAAATATTCATAACTCTCTCTCTGAGCATCGGATTGGAATTCTGTAAAAAGTGACTAGAAGTACACAGACTGTAGTTTCCTATCTATAAATTTGAAATACAAAGGAGAAAACAGTGACACGTGGCAAGTCGTACAAGTTTGCTCTACTGAACCAGTCCATAATTAGGTCATTGTGGGAGATTGGACATAACGTTTCCTTGAAGAATCCAAATCAAGTCAGACCTGTGGCATTTGAAAGAAGCTTTAGAGGAATACTATAGGGCCAAATTTCATATATTGAGGATCTGCAAGTATAGAGATAAGTCAATTTCAATATCGAGCTCCTCAAAAGAAAGTAAAAGGAGTGTATTTTTTTTCCGAATTGCGTAAGTCTTGTTTGAAGAATCAAGTTGAATTGATTCCAAGGGAATATTGTAGAATATATTTTAGTATTGGGTTCTGAAATGCCTCCTAAAAAGAATTAAACACCCATTAAGCCTTTAGAAGGCTCTACTATGACTCATGAAGACGAAGAATGGCAACATGACATATCAAATTTACAAGAGCAAGTGCAACAAATTTCGCTCTCGCAAAGAGGAGCAAAAAATGACATGGAAGTTTTGAAGAAAGGCGTGGAAACTAAGATGGATGGTTTGAAGAAAGGCGTGGAATCTAAGATGGATGGTTTGAAGAATGGCATGGAAGCTAAGATAGATGGCATGGAAGCTGAAATGGAATCTAAGATGGATGACATGGAAGTGAAGATTGATGAAAAAATGGAAAACATGAAGAATGATCTAAAAGCAGACATGGGAGTTTTGACAAATTTGATACAACAAATGTTTCCTAATGGTGAAAAGATAGTATAGAAACTCATGATGAGAACAAAATAAATGTTAATCATGATTTCATAAACTCTAATGTTGGCGGGAAGAACCACCATTGTTTGTGCTCAACCTAGTGTTCCTAAATTGAGTTCATTAATTGTCAACCAGGGCTAGTAAACTGCTGAAGTGTGGTGCACTATATGTGCCTAGGTATTTGTTTCTCACTACGTTGTGTTTAGTGTTTTATGATGTTTTTGGTTTTATGGTTTTATGTTGAAAAAGGAAAGAACTAAGTGTTGGTGAAAAGAAGCTATTGGTTGTGTTAAAACAGAACAAAGCCTAAACTATGGATGGAAAACAACAAGTGCAAAGTTTGATAATGACTTCAGTGCAAGAAAATAAATCACAACATGAACTTAAACTTATCCAATTCATTCATTAAAGATGTGTTGGAAGAGCTTGAGAAATGGACAAGTTAAGTATAAATGAAGTTCTCCTAATTAAACAATCAAACAATCAACTTACAATGTTACAACATCTCATCCATGATTAAAGGTTTATTAGAATATATTTGGAAAAGAACATTTGTAGCACAATAATATTTCTACTCTAAACTAGCTTCTAATTCTGTTCTGCAACTCAATTTAACACCACTAGGCCTCACTCAAAAGTAATAGATTTCCTTTTTAGAATAGTCTTTGAGAAAAGGCTTGTTTGTGAAATGGTAAAAAGATTGCAAAATACTCCAGGCCTTAGACTGATACTAGCTTCTGTCCAGATGATTATGTATTAATATGAGTTTGGAACAAAATAAGTTTTGTAAATAATGAAGACCATGGTATTTAAATTTAACAACTAATACAATTTAAAATGCAATGGATAGCAACTAAACTGGAATGTTAATACAGTGAGCTAAGACTAAACTAGAGTGCTACTAGTCTACTTGGAGTAAAGTGAACAGTGTTAAACTAAAATGCCATTATCAAATTGAAATGTAGTGACAGAGCTGAACTGAATGCATTCTACCTCCAGAGTGCTGTAACTAAATTAACATGCAACTAACCTAAGGAATTCTACAGCCCATCTCGTTCAATATGAATGATATTTTAGAAGAGTTTGTGAAAACAAGTATGGCTGTATTATTCAATGCATTTGAACATAAACATAAAACTGAAAGCAAATACAACTAGAATCTAAGACACCACAGCTATTTCTTATTCGTTGTTAATGATGTTTTGGAAGAGTTTGTAAGAGTAAGACCGGCTGTGACACTTAGTGTAAACAAGCAACTAAAACCTACAATACCACAGCTATGCCTTATTCATCGTGATGATATTTTGGAAGAGTTTATTAGAGTAAGTCTAACTCTGATAATTAACGAAAGGAAATGCAACTAAAATCTACAACACCACAGCTATGCCTTATTCATCGTAATGATATTTTGGAAGAGTTTATAAGAGTAAGTATAGTTGTAATGATTAATGAAACAAGTATGAAACATAAACTTCAGAAATCTACTTAAGCTAGAAATGAAAACGAGACTAAAATACTTATCTAAACCGTATAAACAAGGTTGCTCAGGTAGCAGGGGCCCTCTACCACTAGAGTAGCACGAAATCTACTTCAAGATTGATTCAACGCTTTCAAGGAAATTATGCTTCTTTCATTAAAGAGAAATTACTTCAAAATAGAGTGTTTTCGGACTTCTGAAATCTAGCAATCAACCATAAAATCTAACCTTGTCCCTTGGTTTCCGGAGCATATTTATAACAAAATTACATAACAGTATCTGAGATAACATAGGAATAATTGTCTTTCCTAATTAGAATCGAACTAGAACTCTGAAGGTGGTCTCGTAATATGATTAAGGACATCTGGACTGTCCTTATCCTGTTAGGAGTCTACCTCCTAATTTGAGTTCCCACGTGCATAACCACCTACAGGATTCCATTCAAACTTCGCGGAGAGCAAAAAATGATAAGGAGATGATGTGGAATACGACCATATGTGCTTTTCTCTGAGATGACACCTGGAACCTGTGTAGACATGAAGCCGGCTGCAGAATTGGCAACTAGCTATAGAATGTCTGCATTCTGTAGCTAGATTTAGTTCAAAAAGTACTACAATGACAAAATCATAAAAGCATAGAAAGTTAGTCATGATATTCATTCTCAAAGAAATTTTAAATAATTCTATTGATCATTTGAGCTTGAGATTAACAATGGACAAAAGAAATGGAGTGGAATGTGGTGGAAGAAAGAACATTCTTGGAGCTCAACATACCCCCACTGCTAGATTCTTGCATGTCCTCATGCAACTATTCCATGAACTCTGAGACCTCTGCAAGAACATCCAATGCTCTTCTTCTGCTTTGTCTGGTAGTTAAAGGCCTTCTGGGCTTCCTGATGACTAACTTGAACCTTAAATTGGTAAGTGCCCTGATTAAATTTTTGTTTCTCTTTTTCAATTTTTCATTGGCCTTTTCCACTTTGTCCATTTGTAGAGACAGGGTTGAATTCATATTGGTTTTTAGTTTAACTTTCTCCCTCAAAATATCATTTTCAGTCCTGATATGCCTATTTAGTACTTCTAGCTCGTACTTATCTCTTCTTAGCACATCTATTTCGGACTCTGGTGGACTAGGGGTTATGTCTCTACTTTCTGAAGCTCTTCTCTCCAATGACTCAACATAGTTGTAAATTTCTTGCTGTGTAGGGTCTATTTCAGGAGTTTCTTCATCAAAATCCTGCTCAGTAGGTGTTTCTTCGTCTTCTATGTTTATGAATCCAGTTTGTTTAACTTTTGTTTTCTTTAGTATCCCCCTAAGTCTGTGGCTCCTTCTCGGTTGAGATGGCCCTTCTCCTTTTTCTCTGGAAAATTTTCTTATGATCCTCTCTTTCTTAAGTTGTTTCTTAATCTGAACTAATTTTTTAGAAATCATTTCTTCACTGCTTTCTTGTATTGTTTTACCAGTTTCAGTTTTGGAGGATTTCCATTTTCTGCTTCTTTTTGTATGTTTGTCTTCAGGTGGAGGTTCCTTTGGTTCCTCAAAGTGATTTCTCACCAAGAAGTCATCCCAAGCATCTCCCATTTTTTCTAAATGATGTTCAATTAAGATCTTGACTAAACCATGGTGGTATAAGGTTGTTTCCAAAAATTGAATTCTCTTTTGAACACTTGAAGCCATTTTCTTTAAACTATGAAGCAAGAAAAAAAGGCAAGTTGAGTTCTTCTTCTAGAAAATTCATTATAAACCTAATATGGTAAACATAGAAAGTACCATATCTACCTTCACAAGTGATGAATTTTTGCAGGATAAGCAACATGTTCCTCCATTTTTTCTTTAATGCAGAGCTCGGGATACCCTTTTTAAAAATGGTGACATCCATACCTGGTGACTTGAGTATCTGCTTCCATGCTTCGTTATGAAATTCTCTGTTCTTAAACCACCTTTCTCCTTGTCTAGGCAATCCTGTTGCTTCTGCAATAAAAGCCTTTGTGACAGTGAATTTAATATCTCCAACTTCAACCTCGGCTCCATTAAAGGATCTTGCAAAAGTTTTAGTAACCTCTTTGTGGAAGCCACTGAATTTTTCAAGGAATTGCAACCATCCTGCTTGTTGTAAGATTTATCTGATTTGGGGATAGCCTTCCAAGTACTTAGTGCCAACTGGTTCAGTTCTCACTATGAGGCCCATAACTCTTCTTCAATCCTCAATTCACTAGTCTTCTGCTCACGGTGAGAATGGCCATTAACAAGTTGTTTTTGCTCCACAAATGTTTCCTCTGTTCACAGTGATAATGGTTGTTACAGAGATGCCTCTGTCTCACAGACCGAAATGGTTAAAAGTTGGCTACGGGAAAGCGTGATATGGAGTGGTTACGAAATGAATATAATGAGGTGAGTATGATGTATATGAGTTGAAAGATATCACAGAAGGAAAGACCGCAGAGATATTTTGTAACGAATTCAAAAATCATCATTAAATGCTCAGTGACGTGACTAATCCAATCACTTCAACACTTTAACCATTTAGATTTTTAAATGATGATCGGATATGGGTTTTGAAATGGCGGAATAGAAGGAGTTTTATCCAAAGTTTTTGTGGAAGGTTTGTTAGGCATGATCAACAAAATTAATTAAAACAACTTTTTGAATAATATATAACTGAACTATGCTAAAATTTTTCATGATATGTCACCATAATAATTTCATACCTTTTCCTTTGCTTTGATTTTCTTGTGATCTTCATATGCTTTGTTCTCCCCTGAAAATCATTACTTTTTGAGTCTTCATAACTCCCTTGAATTTACTTGTTCTTGGATATGCAGGATCATTTTGTTGCAGATCAAATGATTACTAGATAGTGCTTTCAGGCTCTCTGGCTGCAGAATGTCTGTCTGGCTGCAGAATGTCTGACTGGCTGCAGAATGTACCTGTAGAGAACTTTGAATATGGTTTGAAGCTGAAATGATGAAAGGTTGTATGAAATGAATAATGAAATATGGTAGGATGGAGTATGAATGAAATTAATAATGGAGTGGAATGGATCACAACTTATGAAATGGAGTGAAGTATGAGAAGTGGGCTGCAATTCATGATATGTATTATTTAATTGCAGAAAAACATCAAACTTTAAAAATCTGGAATTGAAATGAGGTGGATGAAGTATGGAATGAAATGAAGTGAAGTATGAATGAATGAAGTGAAATGGAGTATGGATGAATGAATGAAATGGAATATGAATGGATGAAATGAGATGGACCATAAGTGAAATGGATCTGCACTTATGATTTTGTAACAGCTGTTTGCAGAAAAAAAAAACAAAATGGAAAAGTTAGAGTGTCAGAAAAATGTTGATTTTCACTCTATCTTTTCTATATAAACATGCCAATCAGTGATTGGTTTTCATGTTTATACTTTTATTTTATATATATATATATATATATATTTTTTCAATATATCTGACTTCAGAAAATTCAATTAAGTTGATGAAGAAGAAAGATTCTTCTTCATTAACTTCACATCACTGTTTTCCTGGAACTTCTTGAAAAATTCTTCTCTTGAGAGTGGTTTGTGATATAGCTTCAATCTATGACCATTCACAAGAAAAGTAACCTCTTCTTCATCTATTGTCCTGATTTTTATTGCTCCATTGTCAAAAATTCTCACAATTTCATATGGCCCAAGCCAATGTGTTTGAAATTCACCTTGAAAATCCTTGAACTTTGAATCAAACAAGAGAGCCCAGTCACCTTCTTTGAACTTCTTCTCCTTGATGTACTTGTCATGCCATCTAGTCCTTTGTTGTTGGACTATACTTGTTTTCTGAACTGCATCTTGTCTGATCTCATCCAATTCATTAATCTGCTCCAATTTGTGCTTTTGTGCCTCTGTTAGATCAAGTCCTAGCTGAACTTCCATTTTAAAAGTTTGAATCTGAAACTCTATGGGAAACAAAACTTGTTTTCCATAAACAAGTTCATAGGGAGTATGGCCTGTTGTGCTTCTCCATGTAGTTCTATAGGCCCACAAGGCTTCAGGAAGCCTGTCTGCCCAATCTCTTCTATGTAAATGAACAGTCTTTGTTAGGATCCCTTCAATGACCTTATTGGTAGATTCCACTTGACCATTTGCTTGTGGATGATAGGGAGTAGATTTTCTGTGTCTGATTTTGTACCTCTCCATCATTTGTTCCACTAGCCTTGATGTAAATTGAGCTCCTTGATCTATAAAAATTTCCCTTGGGACACCAAAACGAGTAAAAATATCCTCAAAAAGAAAATTAACTACAGATGCTTCAATAGCAGAAAGTAATGGCTTGGCCTCTACCCATTTGGTAACATAATCAGTGCAAACTAATATATATTTCTTTTGTCTTGATGGAGGAATAATAGGTCCTACAAAATCCAAAGCCCATTTTTCAAAAGGTTCAATATGTACCTAAGGCTGCAATGGCATCTCACCTGAAGGAGAAGGTTTCCCTACCCTTTGGCAACTGTCACACCTTTTGACATACTCTTTAGCATCTTTGAAAAGGGATGGCCAATAATATCCTAAATGAAGGATCTTATAGGTTGTCCTCTTATCAGCAAAGTGTCCGCCACAAGGTTCATCATGACATGCTTTGAGAATCTCAGGCATCTCATCTTCCCGAACACATCTCCTAATGATAAAATCTGGACCTGTCCTGTACAACTCATTAGCAACCCATGAATATTTTTCACTATCATAAATGGTTTTTCTTTTATCTCTTGCATTCATTATTGAAAGAAATTTCCCTGAAACTAAATAATTAGCAATGTCAGCAAACCAAGGAGTCTGAGTAGAAATTGCAAAAAGATATTCATCAGGAACTTGATCTTCAATTGGGGTATTGTCCTGGATGTTTTGGAGTCTAGATAGGAAATCAGCTACTGTGTTTTGTTTTCCAGGCCTATCTAGAATGGTAATGTTGAATTCTTGTAAAAGAAATAACCATCTTATGACTATGCCATTAGTGATTGATTTATTCATTAGATATCTAATTGCAGAATGATTTGTGTGAAAAAAATTTTCATAGCATGTTATATAGTGTCTGAATTTGTTTATGGCATGAACAACAGCTAAAAACTCTTTTTCAGTTACAGTATAGTTTAACTCTGCAGGAGTCAAATTTTTACTGGTATAATAGATGGCATAAGGAATCAGGTCTTTTTGTCCCAATATTGCTCCTAGAGCTGTATCTGAGGCATCTGTTGAAATATGAAAAGGTAACTTCCAGTTAGGTCCCCTTAAAATAGGTGCTTCAGAAATTTTTGTTTTCAGGGTCTCAAAGGCTAACTGGCAATCAAAATTCCAATTGAATTCACAGTCTTTGGTAAGTAATTTGAAGAGTGGAGATGCTATCTTAGTAAAGTTTTCTATAAATCTTCGATAATACCCTGTAAATCCAAGAAAACTCCTAACATATTTTTGACAACTTGGAATAGATAAGTTAGAGATGACTTCAACTTTTGACTCATCAAATCTAATCCCATCCCCTGAAATGTGATGTCCTAAAACAATTCCTTCAGTAAACATTATAAAACACTTTTCATGACTAAGTGAAAGATTTGCTTCTTTACATCTTTTTAAGACTTTTTCCAAGTTTACTAAGACTTCTTCAAATGTGTTTCCATAAACTGTGAAATCATCCATATATACCTCTACACAATCATATATTAGATCTAAAAAAATTCCTAACACTGCCCTTTGAAATGTTGCAGGTGCATTGCATAATCTAAATGGAAATACTCGGTAAGCATAGGTACCCCAAGGACAGGTAAATGTGGTTTTTTCTTGATCCTCAAGTGCTACTTGAATTTGAATGTAACCACTAAATCCATCTAGAAATGAGAAGTACTTCTTGCCAGCTAATGTATCTAACACTTGATCTATGAAAGGTAAGGGAAAATGGTCTTTAAGAGTAGCTTTGTTTAATTCTCGGTAGTCAATACATACCCTCCATTTACCATTTTTCTTTGGCACAATTACCAAAGGAGAAACCCACTGACTATCTGCAATAGGATAGATAAAGTTGACATTCAACAATTTCTGCAATTCTTCTTTAACAATCTCCCTAAGATTTGGATTCATCTGTCTTTGAGGTTGTCTGATTGGTTTACAATTTTCCTCTATGTAGATGTGATGAGTGCAAGTCTTGGGGCTTATCCATTTCATATCAGTGTACTCCCATGCATATGCAGAAGAATGTCTCTGTAAGATCTTGACTAGCTCTTCTTGTTGAGATTTTTCTAGGTTCTTGTTTATGTTTAAAGTTTTGCCTGGAAATATCTCACTTGTAGAGCTGCCAAATTTATCCATAGAATGAAGAGACATTTGTCTTGATGATAAAAACCCAATGTTGGATTCTTCTTTAAATTGTTCATGTTTGCATTCCGAAGAGGATTCAAATTTTTCTAAAGTATTCAGAATTTGACTATCTTCACTAATTTCTGAAATTGTGAAGAGAGGTTGTAAGTCTTCTTCATCCTCTATCCATTGAGTATCATCTAAATCTGTAATTGTCCTTGTTGGAGGATACAAAGTGAATTTCTTAGTTGAACTACCATCAGAGATGTACATATCACCAGATCTACAACTAATGAAAGCATCAGCTATAGCTAACCAAGGTCTCCCTAATATAATAGGATGTCCTCCTAGATTATTCTTAGGAGTTAGGATCATAAAATCCACAGGGTACTCCCAAGAATCTAGGGACACTTGAATGTCTTCTATTACCCCATCAGGTTTGATCACAGATCTGTCTACTAATTGTAATAATGTGGGTGTAAAGAGAAGATTAGGAAGTTTTAGTTTATTCATGATTTGTCTACTCATGATATTGATTGCTGCTCCTAAATCAATGAGTGTGTTTTGGATCTCAATTCCATTGATGTGAATTTTAACAACTGGATTTCATGGGTCTAGATACTTTGGAATAGCAATCTTACCCATCATGATATCTGCTATTTTTCCTGCCAGTTGAATTTTCTTTGTCTCTCTTATTCTTTTTCTTGTTTTCTTCATACTCAACTCCTTTATTGTTTTTGCTAAAATTGGAATTTCCTTGATGGATTGTAATAATGGAATCTTAATGCAAACATTTCTCAGATCATCTAGGAAATCATAATTAGGCACCATAATTTGTTTTTCTACACCCCTATCAATTTGTAATATTTCTGGAAAGGGAGGTGTAGGAGTGGATGTTGATGGCTGCTCCAATACAGGAGTTGAAATTATTGGTTCTTTTTGTTTTGATTTTTCAATGTTTGGGTCCTGAAAATATGTGCCTTCTTCAAGACTTTTATTTTCCCATAGAGAGTCTTCCTCAGAGTTGTCTTGTTCTTGTATAATCACAAAAGGTTTCCTCTTTTCAAGTATTCTTCCAGACCTAAGTTGAACATCACTAAGGTCTAGAGGAGTAATTAAATAAGTTGGAAACTGTTGGCCTTCTATCATGTATGTATTATGAGGATTTTTATTGTTGGGGTTTAGTATGGGTTGAGCAGGCAACTGATTTGATTTCTTAGGAAATGGTAATGGGAGTGGTTGATTTTGATGTTGTGGATTTTGAGAATTTTGTTGAAAATTTTGTTGAGGAGGAAAATGTGGATATGGTGGATAGGATGGTGGATACTGATAGTACTGAGAGTATCTTCCATAGAGATTTTGTGAACCTTGTGCCCAAGCTTGAGATTGATTTTGAAATTGGGGCCAAGGTTGCTGCCAAGAATTCCAATTTGGTGGGGGTTGATTATACATTTGATCATGAAATCCTTGTGTTGGAGGTCCTTGCCAAGGCCTTCTAGAGACAAAATTGAGAGATTCTGTGGAACTTGTAGGAGTATCTTCTTGAAAGACAAATTTAAGACCAGGAAGTGAAGGACAAATCTTGGTCTCATGTTTTTCTGAACAAATTACACAAATCTCTACAACTTTTGCATCCAAAGGACATTCTCTCAAGGCATGCTTCTTTCTACATTTGGGACAAAATATTGCTAAGGCATCAGATTCAGATTTTTGCTTATTTTGTAACTTAAGGGTGTCTATTTGTTCACTAAGACTCCCTAAGATATCAGATTTGACATCATCAAGCATATGTCCTATTTCTGCCCTACTTACTGTCCCAGAAGCAGACTTACTTGCCCTTACAAGAGCAGGGTCTCTTGGGCCTTTTACAGTTTTGGATTTCCCTCTTGAAAGGTTAATACATAACTCAAATATTTCAGGTAATATGAGCTGAGATATATCCCCTTTTCCCATCATGTTAAGGATATCCAACCATTCATCCCTAATTGTCTTCAAAAAGAGAGCTTTTAAAGTGTCTTGATTTAAGTTCTCCATTTTTTCTCTTTTGATGTAATGAAATCTCTCCAACAAATCTTCCAAATTTTCATCTTCTTTTTGTAACATATTAAACACTTCCTCCTTATGATTGATTGGCATAAAATAATCCAAATACCTCTCTAGAAATGCTTGTTTCATGTCTTCCCATGTCCTAATAGAACTGTTGATCAAACTCATAAACCACTTCAATGCTGCTCCTTTCAATGTTGAAGGAAATAGTTTAAGTTTTTGAGCATCTTGTAAGTAGTCATAAGTTCTACACAGGACTTCAAATTCAAATAGGAAAGTTTCAGGATCTTCAGTTTTAAGTCCATAGAAGTTTGGAAGGACAGAGGGTGAAATATTTTTCATAGTTGTATTGGTTTCTTCATCTACTATAGGAAACCCAAAAGAGCTTCCCATTTATCTTCTACCTCTTCCTCTGCCTCCTTCACCTTTTTCACCTCTACCTCCTTCTCCTCTACCTCTACCTCTACCCCCTCCAAATAATGTGTGTTCTCCATTAAAGACTCCTCCTCCCCCTTCTTCTGCCATAGTTGATTCTTCTATTGAAGTGGAAAATTTTGTATCTCTAGCAGGAGTCCTTGAATCTTCTTCTAAGACAGGTTCAGTGGATGAAGTGGAACGTCTTTCTAATGGAATATATGATCTTAAGTCCTCTGGGAGTCTAGGATCAGTAAGGGATGGAATGTGGGTCTGAGTTGGAGTTGTGCTGGCTCTTGGTCTAGGTGAAACAAGTGGTGTTCTAGGAATCAAGCTTCTGCTTCTACTTCTTATGAATATACCCCTTGAGTCTCTCTGTCTACGCATATAATTTTTTTTGGGAGTTAAGAAACAAGGCTACCTAGTTAAACTTCCCCAGCAACGGCGCCAAAATGTTTGTGCTCAACCTAGTGTACCTAAATTGAGTTCATTAATTTTCAGCCAGGGTTGGTAAACTACTGAAGTGTGGTGCACTATATGTGCCTAGGTATTTGTTTCTCACTACGTTGTGTTTAGTGTTTTCTGATGTTTTTGGTTTTATTGTTTTATGTTTGAAAAAGGGAAAGAACTAAATGCTGGTGAAAAGAAGTTGTTAGCCTAAACTATGGATGGAAAATAACAAATGCGAATACTAAAATAGAGCAAAGCCTAAACTATGGATGGAAAATAACAAATGCAAAGTTTGATAATGACTTCAATGCAAGAAAATAAATCACAACATGAACTTAAACTTATCCAATTCATTCCTTAAAGATGTGTTGGAAGAGCTTGAGAAATGGACAAGTTAAGTATAAATGAAGTTCTCCTAATTAAATAATCAAACAATCAACTTACAATGTTACAACATCTCATCCATGATTAAAGGTTTATTGGAATATATTTGGAAAAGAACATTTGTAGCACAATAAGATTTCTACTCTAAACTAGCTTCTAATTTTGTTTTGCAACTCAATTTAACACCACTAGGCCTCACTCAGAAGTTATAGATTTCCTTTTTAGAATAGTCTTTGAGAAAAGGCTTGTTTGTGAAATGGTAAAAAGGTTGCAAAATACTCCAGGCCTTAGACTGATACTAGCTTCTGTCCAGATGATTATATATTAATATGAGTTTGGAACAAAAGAAGTTTTGTAAATAATGAAGACCGTGGTATTTAAATTTAACAACTAATACAATTTAAAATGCAATGGATAGCAACTAAACTGGAATGTTAATACAGTGAGCTAAGACTAAACTAGAGTGCTATTAGTCTACTTGGAGTACAGTGAACAATGTTAAACTAAAATGCCATTATCAAACTGAAATGTAGTGACAGAGCTGAACTAAATGCATTCTACCTCCGGAGTGTTGTAACTAAATTAACATGCAACTAACCTAAGGAATTCTACAGCCCATCTCGTTCAATATGAATGATATTTTGGAAGAGTTTGTGAAAACAAGTATGGCTGTATTATTCAATGCATTTGAACATAAACATAAAACTGAAAGCAAATACAACTATAATCTAAGACACCACAGTTGTTTCTTATTCGTTTTTAATGATGTTTTGGAAGAGTTTGTAAGAGTAAGATCGGCTGTGACACTTAGTGTAAACAAGCAACTAAAACCTACAATACCACAGCTATGCCTTATTCATCGTGATGATATTTTGGAAGAGTTTATTAGAGTAAGTCTAACTGTGATAATTAACAAAAGGAAATGAAACTAAAACCTACAATACCACAACTATGCCTTATTCATCTTAATGATATTTTGGAAGATTTTATTAGAGTAAGTCTAGCTGTGATAATTAATGTAAACAAGTATGAACATAAACTTCAAAAACTTGCCTAAGATAGAAATGAAAACAAGACTAAAATACTTATCTAAACCGTATAAACAAGGCTTCTCAGGAGGCAGGGGCCCTCTACCATTGGAGTAGCACAAAATCTACTTCAAGGTTGACTCAACACTTTCAATGAAATGATACTTCTTGCATTAAAAGAGAAATTTCTTCAAAAAAGAGTGTTTTCGTACTTCTAAAATCTAGCACTAAAACACAAAATCTAACCTTGTCCCTCGGTTTCCCGAGCATATTTATAACAAAATTACATAACCGTATCTGAGATAACATAGGAATAATTGTCTTTCCTAATTAGAATCGAACTAGAACTCTGAAGGTGGTCTCGTAATATGATTAAGGACATCTGGACTGTCCTTATCCTATTAGGAGTCTACCTCCTAATTTGAGTTCCCACGTGCATAACCGCCTACAGGATTCCGTTCAAACTTCACGGAGAGAAAAAAATGATAAGGAGATGATGTGGAATATGACCATATGTGATTTTCTCTAAAATGACACCTGGAACCTGTGTAGACATGAAGCCAGCTGCAGAATTGGAAACTAGCTATAGAATGTCTGCATTCTGTAGCTAGATTTTAGTTCAAAAAGTACTACAATGACAAAATCATAAAAACATAGCAAGTTAGTCATGATATTCATTCTCAAAGCAATTTTAACTAATTCTATTGATCATTTGAGCCTGAGATTAACAATGGACAAAAGAAATGGAGTGGAATGTGGTGGAAGAAAGAACATTCTTGGAGCTCAAGAACCATATTCCAAAAATGGATATGAGGAATTTTGATGGAAAGGATCATGTAACATGGATACTGTAGATGAAGCAATATTTTGATCTCAATAATGTGCAAAACACACAAAAGGTACGCATTGCAACTTTACATTTAGAACAAAATAAATTTGTATGGTATCGATGGCTTTGCTCCCGTAAAATAATTGTCACTTGGTCAATTTTTACGGAGGAAATGATAGCACATTATGAGGATACAAAGAGCAATATCTTCTTTAGCCAATTGATAAATCTCAAGCAAAAGGGTTTAGTGGGAGAGCACATTGAGGACTTCCAAAAATTGAATATAAGGGTAACTGATATTCCAGAGGAACACATGATTGATCTATTCATAGGTACTTTAAAGGATAACATCCAACATGAAGTTCATATTTCAGAACTTGATTCATTGGAGAAGGCATTCAGGTTGGCAAGAAAAATTGGAATTAAAATTATGGCGACAAGGAAGCCTACCACTCACTTTTATAAAGAGGGAAGTGTTGCTACTCCTAGATTTCCACAACCTACAAGGTTGACACAACAACAATTGGAAGAAAAAAGAGCAAAAGGGATTTGCTACAGTTGTGATAACAAATACACTAAAGGTCATAAGTGTGTTGAGAAGAAATTATTTACATAGATTGTGAAGAAGAAGAAGAAAATGAACAAGAAGAGGATATACACCAGGAACCAACCCTAGAAGAGGAAGAAATGAGTCCGACCATATCATGTAATTCATTGGTAGGAATTACCACTCCTCACACTCTCAAGATAGAAGGACATATCAAGAAGAAAAAGGTAATAGTGTTGATTGATTCAGGTAGTACCCATAATTTTATTCATTGTAAGGTAGCCAAGGAATTGAATTGTTTCCTATACCCAGCACCAGAATGTCAAGTGATGGTTGTAAATGGAGGAACTATAAATTGCTCTGGAAAATGCCATAATATCAAGCTAACCATGGGGGAATATGTATTGACTAGTCCAATGCTTGCCATTCCTATGGGAGGTGTTGACGTTGTACTAGGAATACAACGGTTACAATCTTTGGGGATGGTAGCTTTTAATTTTCAAGAACTTTTCTTGAAATTTTTTTCAGAAGGAAAGGAAGTCGAATTACGGGGTATTGCGGGGAAGCCAGGAAGGATAATAAGCTCTAATGTCATGACAAAGCTTCTAAAGAAAGAACAACGAACCGTAATTGCACAATTATGCTCACTAGAAGTTCCGACATCAAAATCATCTATTTCTGCAGATCTCCAACAAGTCTTGGACAATCATTCCAAGGTGTTTGAAACTCCCAAGGACTCCCACCTATTCATGATCATGATCATGCTATTCATTTGATTCCAGGAAGTGTTCCTCCAAACATCAGGCCTTATAGATATCCTTACTTCCAAAAGAGCGAAATTGAACGTATGATTGCAGAAATGTTAGAGGCGGGTATAATTCAACCTAGTCAAAGTTCTTTCTCTGCTCCTGTAGTATTAGTACACAAGAAGGATGGATCATGGCGAATGTGTCCGGATTATAGGGAGCTCAATAAGCTCACCATTAAAGATAAATTTCCCATTCCTGTAATTGATGAATTATTGGATGAATTACATGGAGCAATTTATTTTACCAAGTTGGATCTTCGTTCAGGATATCATCAAATTAGAATGAAGACTGAAGATATTACGAAAACAACATTTCGAACTCATGAGGGTCATTATGAATTTTTGGTCATGCCTTTTGGCCTTACCAATGCACCTTCTACATTTCAAGGGTTGATGAATTCCATTTTCAAACCCTTCCTTAGAAAATTTGTGCTAGTATTTTTTGATGATATACTAATCTACCACAGGTCTTGGAAGGATCATGTTGAACATGTTGACAGGGTGCTCAAACTATTGCAGGAGAAACAATTATATGCAAAAACATCCAAATGTTTCTTTGGAGTACAAGAAGTGGAATATCTGGGTCATATTGTATCTCACGAGGGTGTTAAGGTAGACCCTAACAAAATTAAATCCATTAAGGAATGGAAAGTCCCCACAACCATAAAGCAGTTGCGAGGATTTCTCGGGTTAACAAGGTATTATCGCAAGTTTGTTAAGAATTATGGGAGAAAGTAGCACCTCTAACAACATTATTGAAGAAATATGGATTTTCATGGACTCCTGAAGCAACTAAGGCCTTTGAACATCTTAAAGAGGCAATGTGCCTAGCACCGGTCTTAGCTACGCCAGACTTCACAAAAACCTTTATTGTGGAATGTGATGCCTCAGGAAATGGAATTGGTGCAGTTTTAATGCAGGAAGGAAGACCCATTGCTTTTGAAAGTTGTCCAATCAAGGGAAAGTATTTACAGAAACCTATTTATGAGAAGGAAATGTTAGCAATACTACATGCACTAAAGAAATGGCGAACTTACCTAATGGGAAGACACTTCAAGGTAAAAACTGATCATGATAGTCTTAAACACTTTTTGGAACAAAGACTATCTTCGGAAGAGCAACAAAAATGGGTCACAAAGATGTTGGGTTATGACTTTGAAATAATCTAAAAAAAAGGAAAGCTTAATGTTGTTGCAGATGCACTCTCAAGAAAGAATGAAGAGGTGGAAGCATTGCTTTGTGCCATTTCTATTATCCAACCAGATTGGATAACCGAAGCAAGAGATGAATGGAAGAAGGACAAAGATGTATGGACACTCATGCAAAAGTTGCATCAAGATCCTAGTACATCTGATACATTTAGTTGGAAAAATGATTCCTTATGGTACAAAGATCGCTTATATCTTTGTAAGAATTCCCAACTAAAACAAAAGATTCTTTTGGAATTACACACTTCTCCTTTAGGAGGACACTCAGGATTTTTAAAAACTTACCACAGGGTGAAGAAATAATTTTTTTGGGATGGCCTTAAATCTGATATTCAAAAGTTTGTGGCGGAATGTTTGATTTTCCAGCAGAATAAAGTTGTGACAATTAAGACCCCGGTTCTTCTACAACCTTTATCCATTCCAAGTCAATGTTGGGAGGATATTTCAATGGATTTTATCATAGGTTTACCTAAGTCCGAAGGAAAGAGTGTCATCATGGTGGTAGTTGATAGAATTACCAAGTATGCACACTTTTGTGCATTATCTCATCCATTTAAAGCAAGCACAGTTGCTACTACATTTATGGACAGAATTCAAAAGCTACATGGAAGCCCAAGGGTTATTGTGAGCGACAAAGATCCCATTTTTACTGGAAATTTTTGGACGGAGTTATTTTCTTGTTTGGGTACTTAATTAGCTCATATCTCATCTTATCATCCTCAATCTGATGGTCAAACTGAGATAATAAATAAATGTTTGGAAGGATATCTTCGTTGTTTTGTATCTGATAAACAAACACAATGGGTCAAGTGATTACCTCTCGCTGAATGGTGGTATAACACTTCCTTCCATACTGCAGCAAAAATGACCCCATTTATGGCACTTTATGGATATCATCCACCATCCATCACATCATCTTTAAGGGAAAATTCGAAGGTTCAAGCATTGGAAGATCACATCGAGCATCAACAAGAAGTTCTCCAACTCTTAAAGGATAACCTGAATTTGGCACAAAATCGAATGAAACAACAGGCAGATCAACATCGCGGCGAGAGAAGTTTTGATGTAGGAGATTGGGTATTTTTACGGCTACAACCATACAAACAAATGTCCCTCAAGCAAGCTAAGAAGGATAATAAATTATCGCCAAAGTACTATGGTCCTTACAAGGTGTTGCAAAATATTGGTACTATGGCATACAAATTGGAGCTTCCTGCTTCTTCACAAGGTCATCCAATTCTCCATGTTTCATGCTTAAAGAAGGTTATAGGTGAAAATCTTCCAGTTCAAACAATATTGCCAGACTTGATGAGGAAGGAAAAATCATATTGGAACCTGAAGCGATCACGGAAACAAGAACTCGACAGCTACGGAATCAATCAATTTCAGAGTATCTCATCAAGTGGAAGAACTTACCCACTGAAGATTCTACATGGGAGGATGAGAATTTTATACAGAAGCACCCAAAGCTACTCAAGCATTGAGGACAACACTTTTTTGGAAGGAGAGGGGCATGTTAGGTCCCTATATTACTAGTATAGTCCCTTATTGTTATTATTGTACCCCTGTAACCCCCATATTATTATTATTGTGCCCTTAAATTATTATTGTTAGGTCGGCTGGGATTACATTGTGGCCCCACTAAGATTACATTATGGCCCCATGGACTCCTATATATAGAAAGGAGGTTTTGTAATTTGCATCATCCAAGAATTGTTCATTCATGTAATGTATTGGAGGTTGTCCCCTCGAAGTGGCTTATTTCTAAGGTGTTGATATCTCTTTTCTTCTATTTTTGGAGTTGGTTTCACAACAGCTTGAGTGTTAGTATGAATCTTGATTCTAAGTGTACGAAAAAAGACCACTTTAGCTATGCATAAAAAACAGCCCTAACAACAAAAATGACTGCTAATATCTGCAGATCTGCAATTAGATGATCAAGAAAAATGCTGCAAAAATCTAGATCTATGCATTAGAAGAAATTAAACAGTAGAAAAATAAGATTTACTCCATAGATCCAATAGGAAAGACAAGAATATATCCAATGAATTTTTTTATTAATGGCACCTGGGAGGAAAACACAAGAGGGTGTTCCCTGTTCTCCTCAATGGGATGGGTTCTTGAAAGTCCTCAGCACTTCATATTTAGAATTCCTCTCTCTTGATGGTGTAGAAAACCCAGACAAAAATGGAAAAATATGGCTATGATTGTGGATCAATAGCCAAACCAAGAATTGAGATCCAGAGTGATCTTTAGGCAACAAAATGTGACAAATGAATGGGAAAACCCTTCTATTTATAACAAAATATTGAGTTAGTCTAGAGATTGGTGCATAATTAAAGTATTATTAACCAAATCTAGATCCAATTTTTATGGAATATTTTATTATATTTGTTGGAGGGAAAAGGAATTTGACTTGAGTCAAATCCCCTTATTTGTAAATAATAAATAAATAAATGATTTATTTATTATTTTAAGGATGTGATTAAGTAATAATAAATAAATAAATGATTTATTTATATTTTTAAGGATATGGTTGAGTAATAATCAAATAAATAATGATTTATTTAATTATTTAAGGGTGAATTAGTCATATTTAACAAAGAATATTATTTAAATAATATTTAAACAATTATTCTTTAGAAAATAATAAGATAAATAATGATTTATCTAATTAATTTCTTTGTTTTGGGTTAAATATAACAAGAAATATTAATTAAACTACTGTTTAACTAATTATTTCTTGAGGAAAATCAAACAAATATATATTTATTTAGTATTTCCTTATGGGGTTTCCTATTTAGACCACAAACAACTTAATAAAGGTGATTTACTAAGTTATTTTCATAGTGAAAGCAATTTTACTTGGAGTAAAATTGGTCTTACATGATGTACTTGGGTCCATCTAATGATAATAGGCTAGATGACCAAAAAATGATGAAACATTGATCTTCATTTTCAGATCTTGGTATTAGGCCAACTATATTTTGATCCCTACAACGTAGTATACTTCCAGATCTACGTTATTTCTGTAGGTGCAATTGTAGGGTGGTTCAACACACCATTTGGAGAGTGATTTTCTAGGTGTTGGGGATCTGTCCTTCACTTTGGAGATGTATTGGAGGAGGCTATTCTATTGCCTATATCATTTCAACCACACTTTCCAGATCTGTAATTTTCAGTAGATATGCAGTCTTAGATCTCAGATCTACATCTTATACTTGGTGTTTTGCTGAAAACCCCAAGGGGGTTCTTTAGAGGAGCTTGTATAGTGCATGGATCTGATTTAGATCTAACTTTTTATGAACTTATTTTCTCTAGATATAAAGTGTAATATACAGCTATTGCAGAGCCAATAAAATAATGCTATAAGGATTTTCTAGTCTTTATGTATGGTTGCAGCACCTCATTTGGATGGATTTCTTTCATTGGAGGCTTTATTTTCTTGTTATGCATCTTATGGGCCAATTTTTACATACATTTTGCTGCTGTAATAACAAATGAAAGGTCTCCATATTGGCCTCTTGCTATAAAAAAGATGAACTGCATGATATTTATGTTATTTTGCATTGTATTGTTTCATTCCCCATTTGGGAATATTATAGTGGTATTAGAGCATCATCTTGGCACAGCCTGTGCATTCTAAAAAGTCAATATGTATTCTAAATAAGGAGAGCCTCTTACTGAAAGAGAGAAGAGGTATTAAAAGAGAAGACATAGAAATTTTGATTACACAAATGATAATGAAGACAAGGGTAAAGGCCATTTATTTGGAGGTGAAGATGAAGAGAAGGATTTCCCTAAGATACTTCTTAGAGCCATGCAAGACCTTGCTAGAGAGATAAAAGAGATGAGAATGGGCAGAATCAAGGAATCCCCTAAAGGATTTCATCTTGGAGAAGGCTTTGGAATGTCTCATCACTGGAATGATCAACCAGTGCATCAGCCACAAGTTTCCCAACACTCTACCATGCCTATATTTTTGGCTATGGGAAATGAATGGTTTCAAGAGCATGAACCCCTTGAAGACTATTTTGAAGAATATGAGTCTCAAAATCAGAGATTCAAATTTCAATTGAGTTTTTAGGATTTTTGTCACATAAAGGAAAATATAAGACCAAGGCATCATCATAGAGGTGGTGGATTCATCCAGAATCATGATCGACACCACACTATGGGAAAATTATTCTTACCCAATTTTGATGGGTCATCCAAGTGTTATGCAAAATATTGGGTAGAAAAACTTGACATCTACTTTCAGTTGAACACGGTTCTAGAGATGGAGGACATTAAGATTGCAGCACTGCACTTTGAAGGTGAAGCACATGATTGGTGGTTCCATGGCTTATCTACATTGGGTCATGCCAATGTGACTACTTATTCAAATTTCACTAGAAGGCTGGTGGAAAGATTTGATAGAAGAGATCCAGAGGCACCATTCATTATCATTGCAAAGTTGAAACAATCAAGTAATGCAAAAACTTATATCTCTGAATTTTTAAGACTGTCTATTATGGTTCCTGATTTGTCTGCAGCAAGAAGGGTGTACATGTTCATTCATGGTTTAGATGAACCTCTTCATGGGTTGGTTAAATATACCAATCCCACTACCCTACATGATGCTATTGAAAGGGCTAGAGACCTTCAAGATGCCTTTCCAAAATCAAAGGCAACTTTTCAGCATAAGCACTCTTTTCCTTCAAAGGGAAAGGAAGAAAAGGCTGCTCCTTCTAAGGAGAGTCAAAATAAAAAATCTGTTGATGATGATTTTTGGAGAGATCTAAGAATAAAGAAGCTTTGCTTCACTTTCCAAGAATCATGGGCACCTAGACATAGATTTACAGCTGGAAAAGCACATTACATAGAGGTCTTCTCAGATGGTGAGGAGGAAGAAGAAGATGAACCAAGAAGAGGTCACAACGCTGACACTGCAGGAGAAGAACCAACACCATCATGAGATGGGAATGGAGCATTTTATCCTATTGGAGGGGCTCTTTCATATTTGAGAGGAGTACCTAAGTAATTGACCTTAAGAGTTCAAGGTTCCATCTTGAATTAGAGGGTCTTTGTTTTTATTGATAGTTGGGCTACGCACAATTTTATTGATGCCCAACTAGTGCAAAGGAGGGAAATACCCACTGATGCTTTTGAGGGATTCTCTGTTTTGGTCCTAGGAGATAGAACAATGAAATGAATGCAATATGTCCCATCCTTATCAGTCACCATGGGGACATATACATTGATTTATCACTTCTTTATGGTTGACATACCTGACACCAATGTGATATTGGGTGTTCAATGGTTGATCACTTTGGGGAAAGTCACCACTGATTAGGAGGCTTTGAAAATGGAATGGGTGGATTAAAAGAGTGGTAAAAATCAAATTATCAAAGGCATGCATACATATCCCTCACATACAACTTCCACACAGAAATTAGATATGGATTTGCGCAGTGGAAGCAAGGACCTTACAGTCCCATCTATTATGCTCATGAGATTGCTGCATGGGACACTATTATCTAGTGGAAAACCACCTGGGAGGCCACCTGATTCAGATTTGGTGAGAGATATCTCACAATATGATGCTCCAAGCATATATCCAGGAGGGATGGGAGCATTAGAAGGCAATGATACAGTGCTGGGAGTCTTGGGTAGGCTCAAGGAGGAGGGAGACATTCTCCCAATATCATCATTACCCACTCTCATTTTAGATTCTACGTTGTGGGAGGAGAAGCATGGAAGGAATAAAATTCCAACATGCACCTTTGGTGATATAAAAGAGGAGATCATCCATATGACAAACATTTTTAATGGTATATCATCAACACTGTCCTTATGGGAGATTGATCCATATTGGAAATCCCAACTGTTGGTGGATTATTCCAAAGATCTTTACACATGCATGATACTTGATGACCAGCTACATGAAGAGGGCTATTCAATCCTAGGAGGAGTCATCTACTATCATGGTAGGATATTCTTTTCTAGAGCCTCCAAGCTCAAGGAGAAGTTGCTACAAAGGGCCTATGAAGAGTTCTGTTTCAGCCATACATATTCCATGAGATTCTACAACATCATCATGAGAAGCTACACTTGGAAGGGCTTTGAAGGAGAACTATATTAGAATTTTCAAAGATGCATGTACCATGTGGAGATGGGGCAGCAACATAAATATATAAAGGAGTTAATTCAACCATATCTTTCTCTTTTTTAGAGAGGGGATAGATCTATGCACCACTCCATTTGTTTAAGGAAAATTTTTGGTGAAGAATATGCTCATGTAAATAATGTTTCATTTGATTATTGTTTGCATTATTTCACCATGTATATGCAGGCCATAACCCCAAGAAGGAGTATTGTACCTTATAAACTTCATGGGCAACTTTAGGCCACAAAAATTTCTAAGCATGGCCACTCCCTTGGAGGACAAAGGGAGATTTTGTTTCATGATGGGTGCATTCCTAAAGCACCAAATATATCTCACACTTTCAGCCATAGTGAGATGAGTTGGACAACAAGTAAGTGGTGGGGAAAAAACTTACCACATCATGATCTAATGTAGTCAGGAGATGCACTACGCTAGTTCCACATGTGGGACTATGACCCAACTCCATATGCACAAATTTATGTTTGTATGTATGTATTTTTGATCCCATACATTGATGATGTACTTGTACTGTTTATGTGAATGTATGGAGGAAGTATGGGAGGTATGTATGTGTCTTATGGGATGGAGATTCTCCACGTATCTTATGCTATATGTTTTAGGGAGAACATTGGGCAAACCATGTTTGTTTCATTTGAGCTATTGTCTCCTTATGGGATGGATTATTTACATCTCATGAGAAATTTGGAGGAGAAATTAATGGAGGGATGGATTAGTGAACACTTAGCTTATGGAGGAAGCTTATCACATGATGGTGTCACCAATGGAGGAGGAGAAGAGCTATAACACTCACCTTGTCAGTTGCTTAAGGACAAGCAACGTTTGGGAAGGGAGGACTGTAATATTCCCAATTAGTCATGAGCTAATTGGAATATTCATTTTTGTTTTATTATTTTGTTTAAAGAATAAAAGAGAAAAGGAGGTCCATAATACTCCTTAATAATGAATAAATAAATTCCAAATGTGAAAAGGCTAAATATTGGCTACTAAATCAAGCACCCCTTAGGTGTGAAAGGGGCTAGAACATTTTTACTGGGTAAACCTTGACCAAATCTACAACGCTATCATGGAGGAGTGGCCATCAATGAGGCACAACGCAGTTTTAGATGGAGATGCCTTGTGTGAAATAAGTGATCTCATTGGAAGTGGTTTAGGGTTTGCAAGCTCTTAACTTATAAAAGGAAGAGGATGGAAACATTAGAAGGTTTTTGATGTTGAACATATTTCTGAATATATTGTCTATTTAGACATATATCTTTCTCTTGCTGTTTAGCTGAGATTGAATGTTGTTTAGCATTGGGTGTTCCTGATTGGGGATCCCACCTCTTCCCATTGAGTAGCTCTTGGGAGAGTTTGTATTGCATTGCCCACTATCTGACTTAGGGCTAAGATTCTTCTTTCAACTATAGCGCAAATCCTGTTGAGGGTTTGGTTGTTTTTGCAAGCTGCAGCAAGTGGAGACTAGATCTTTCAGATCTAGGACATTTCAGTGCTCCTTTTCAGTGGAGGAGGTTTCCACTTCATTGGGAGGACAATATTGGAGTGCTTGAGCATCATTTTCAGATCTTTGCATCATACCAACTATATTTTGATTCGTACAATGTAGTATACTTCCAGATCTGCGTTATTTTTGTAGGTGCAGTTGTAGTGTGGTTCAACACACCATTTGGAGAGTGATTTTCTAGGTGCTTGGGATCTGCCCTTCACTTTGGAGATCTATTGGAGGAGGCTATTATATTTCCTATATCATTTCAGCCACACTTTCCAGATCTATAATTTTCAGTAAATCTGCAGTGTTAAATCTTAGATCTATATCTTGTACTTGGTGTTTTGCTGAAAACCCCAAGGGGGTTCTTTAGAGGAGCTTATATAGTGCATGGATCTGATTTAGATCTAACTTTTAATGCACTTATTTTCTCTAGATCTGAAGTGTAATATATAGCTATTGCAAAGCCAATAAAATAATTCTCTAAGGCTTTTCCAGTCTTTATGTATGGTTGTAGCACCTCATTTTGAGGCATTTATTTCATTGGAGGATTTATTTTCTTGTTATACATCTTATGGGCCACTTTTTACATACATTTTGTTGCTGTAATAACAAATGAAAGGTCTCCATATTGGCCTCTTTCTATACAAAATATGATCTGCATTATATTTCTGTTATTCTGCATTGTATTTCTACATTCCCCATTTCAAAATATTACAGTTAGAGGTTCTGCTATTCCCCCATAATTCTTAACAAACTTGCGATAATACCCTGTTAAATCGAGAAATCCTCACAATTGCTTTATGGTTGTAGGGAATTTCCATTCCTTAATGCCTTTAATTTTGTTAGGGTCTACCTTAAAACCCTCGTGAGATACAATATGACCGAGATATTCCACCTCTTGTACTCCAAAGAAACATTTGGAGGTTTTTGCATATAATTGTTTCTCTTCCAATAGTTTGAGCACCTTGTCAACATGTTGAACATGATCCTTCCAAGACCTGTTGTAGATTAGTATATCATCAAAAAATACTAACACGAATTTTCTAAGGAAGGCTTTGAAAATGGCATTCATCAACCCTTGAAATTTAGAAGGTGTGTTGGTAAGGCCAAAAGGCATGACAAAAAATTCATAATGACCCTCATGAGTTCAAAATGTTGTTTTCAGAATATCTTCAGTTTTCATTCTAATTTGATGATATCCTAAATGAATATCCAACTTGGTAAAATATTTTTCTCCTTGTAATTCATCCAATAATTCATCAATCACAGGAATGGGAAATTTATCTTTAATAGTGAGCTTATTGATCTCCCTATAATCTGGACACATGTGCCATGATCCATCCTTCTTGTGCACCAATACTACTGGTGTAGAGAAAGAACTTTGACTAGGTTGAATTATACCAGCCTCTAACATTTCTACAATCATACGTTCAATTTTTCTCTTTTGGACATAAGGATATATATAAGGCTTGATGTTTGGAGGAATAATTCCTGGAATCAAATGAATAGCATGATCATGATCATGAATAGGTGGGAGTCCTTTGGGAGTTTCAAACACCTTGAAATGATTGTCCAAGAATTTTTGGAGATAGAGAGAAATAGATGATTTTGATTTTGGAAATTCTAGTGAGCATAATTGTGCAATTATGCCTCGTTTTTATTTCTTCAGAAGATTTGTCATGAAATTAGAGCTTATTATCTTTCTCAACTTCCCTGCGATACCCCGTAATTCAACTTCCTTTCCTTCAAAAAAAAATTTCAAGAAAATTTCTTGAAAATTAAGAGCTACCGTCCCCAAAGATTGTAACCATTGTACTCCTAGTACAACATCAACACCTCCCATTGGAATGGAAAGAATTGGACTATTCAATACATATTCCCCCATGGGTATCTTGATGTTATGGCATTTTATGGAGAAATTTGTAGTTCCTCCATCTGCAACTATCACTTGACTTTATGGTGTTAGGTATAGGAAGCAATTCAATTCCTTGGCTACCTTACAATGAATAAAATTATGGGTGCTAACCGAATCAATCAACACTATTACCTTTTTCTTCTTGATATGTCCTTCTATCTTAAGAGTTTGAGCAGTGGTAATTCCTACCAATGCATTACAAGATATGGTCAGACTCATTTCTTCTTTGTCTAGGGTCAGTTCCTGGTGTATATCCTCTTATTTTGAATTTTCTTCCTCCTCTTCACAAATCTATGTAAAATAATTTCTTCTCAACACACTTATGACCTTTGGTGTATTTTCCATCACCACTGTAGCAAAACCATTTTTATTTTTTTTCTTCCAATTGTTTTGGTGTCAAACTTGTAGGTTGTGGAAGTCTAGGAGTATAAACACTTCCATGCTTATAGATGTGAGTGGTAGGCTTCCTTGTCGCCATAATTTTACATTCAATTTTTCTTTCCAACCTGAATGCCTTCTCCAATGAATCAGGTTCCCAAAGGTGAACCACATGTTGAATGTTATCCTTTAAAGTCCCTATGAAGACATCAATCCTGTGTTCCTCTGGAATATCAGTTACCCTTATATTCAATTTTTGAAAGTCCTCAATGTGCTCCACCACTGAACCCTTTTGTTTGAGATTTATCAGTTGGCTAAAGAAGGTGTTTCTTTTTGTATCCTCATAATGTGCTATCATTTCCTCCGTAAAAATTGACCAAGTGATAATTTTTTTACAAGAGAAAAGCCATCGATACCATACAAATGTATTTTGTTCTAAATATAAAGTTGCAATGCATAAAGTTTGTGTGTTTTACAAATTATTGATATCAAAATATTTCTCCATCTGTAATATCCATGTTACGGGTTCATTGCGATCAAACTTCCTCATATCGATCTTTGGAATATGGTGGGTCTTCAATCCAACATTAGAGTTTATGAAATCATGATTAACATTTATTTTGTTCTCATCATGAGTTTCCTCTACTATATTTTCGCCATTAGGAATAATTTCTTGTATCAAAATTTTCAAACCTTCCATCAAGCCTTCCATGTCTTCTTTTAGATCATTCTTCATGTCTTCCATGTTTTCTTTCATTTTTTCTTCTATACCATCGATCTTAACTTCCATGTCTTCCATGCCATTCTTCAAACCATCCATCTTAGCTTCCACTCCTTTCTTCAAACCATCCATATGAGCTTCCATGCCCTTCTTTAAACCATCCATATTAGCTTCCACGCCTTTACTCAAAACTTCCATTTCATTTTTTGTTTCTCTTTGCGAGAGTGAAATTTTGTGCACTTGCTCTTGTAATTTTGATATATCATGTTGCACTTCTTCATCTTCATGAGTCATAGTAGAGTATTCTGAGGGCTTAATGGGTGTTGAATTCTTTTTAGGGGTATTTTAGAACCCAATACTGATATCTATGCTTCAATATTCCCTTGGAATCACTTCAAACTAATTTTTCAAACAAGACTTATGCAATTTGAAAAAAAAATACAAACCTTTTTTTTACTTTTGAGGAGCTCGATATTGAAACTCAATTATCTCTGTGGTTTCAGATCTTCAATATCTAAAATTTGGTCCTGTAGTATCCCTCTGAATATTATTTTGAATGCCACAAGTTTGACTTGATTTGGATGCTTCAAGACAAAGTTATGCCCAATCTCCCACAATGACCTAATTATGGACTGGTTCAGTAGAGCGAACTTGTATGGCATGCCAAGTGTCACTGTTTCCTCCTTCAGCTGCCAAATTGATACACAGGGAACTACAATTTGTGTACTTTTGTCCACGTTTTACATATTTCGAATCTAATGCTCAGAGACATAGTTATGTCGATTTTACCAAGGTCACCTCTTTTAGATGAAATTCGAGGCCCTGTACAAACCCTAACTTCCACAGATCATATCTCCGAAAATATTGTACCATGATTTGAACGTTTTACACGCTGTTCCTTAGGATTTTAGCTTCTCATGGTAAAAATTTCAGCTTCTGAACCTTTGTAGAAAAACAATTATAGAGAAAATTCCACGATGATCTGTTTGGAGCAACGAAACCCTAGAATCCAAAGCTCTGATACCAAATGTTATGAAACCAACTCCAAAAATAGAAGAAAATAGAGATCAATGCCTTATAAATAAGCCACTTCGAGGGGGAAACCTCCTTTACATTACATAAATGAACAATTCTTGGATGATACAAATGACAAAACATATTTTCTATATATAGGAGTCCATGGGGTCACAATACAATCCTAATCGACCTAAAAATGATAATATAAGGGCACAATAATAATGATATGGAGGTTACAAGGGTACAACAATAATAATAAGGGGGCTACACTAACAACAATAAGGGACTACAATAGTACTATAGAGACCTAACAATGAGGGATCTCATTGTTCCCTACTATCCCGAACAAAATGGAGTTGTTGAACGAAAGAATAGGTCGATTGAAGAAGGCATTAAAAAAATGCTCCTTGATCAAGACCCACCAAAATTCTTATGGGGAGAAGCAACCATGACATCTATATACATTCAAAATAGAAATCCTCATAGAAGTTTCAAGAATATAAATCCCAAAGAAGTATTCACAGAAAATAAGCCGAGTGTGGATCACCTCCAAATATTTGAAAGCCGTGCCGACATCCATGTTGCAAAGGACAAGCGAAAGAAGTTGTATTCTACAAGAACTAAAGGAATATTTATTAGATATATTATCTCCTAAAAAACATATAGAATCTACATCAAGGAAGGAAGACATATTGAAGTAAGCATGGATGTCATATTTTATGAAATAAAATCCGACAAGAAATCAAAGGATATCCCTGTTGATTTTGATGATGAAGAATCTCCTATATTCGAAGAAGAATAAGTACACCATGGAAACCATACTACAAATCAAGAAGAAGAAGAAGGACCAAGTGAGCCTATTCAACCCGTGATCATCCTGACCACAAGAAAAAGGAAAAATTGGTTAAAAGCTACTTTGGAAGATGTTGAAGGAAAAGAAGTTGCTCATCAGGAAGTGTGGAAGAAGGAGATGTAGGAAGAATATCAATCCATTATGAAGAATGGGGTCTGGAAAATTGTTCCTAGACCTTGTGACAAATCAGTTGTCACATATAAATGGATCTACAAGACCAAACATGTTGTTGATGGAAGCATAGAGAAGTAAAAAGATTTATTCGTTGCAAGGGTTTCTCTCAAAAGGAAGGCATAGATTATGAAGAAAAATTTTCACCCACAACAAGGTATAATACCATAGATCTTCAGTTTCATTAACTATTGCAATGGGTTGGAATATCCATCAAATGGATGTGAAGACCACATTTCTGAATAGGACCATTGATGAGGAAGTATACATCAAACAACCTGAAGGCTTTGAAGTGAATAGCAGGGACTCTCATGTTTGTAGATGCAAGAAGGCCCTATATGGCTTAAAGTAAGCTCCTAGGGCATGGTATGCAAGAATGGATGCATATCTCCTAAGAATTGGGTTCGTGAAGAGTATTGTTGATCCAAATCTCTACATCAAGATTGCGAATAATGAGCCCGTCATTATTCTATTATATGTGGATGATCTATTCATCACTGGTGTGGATCAAGGAAATCAAGAATGAAAGAAGATGTTGGCAGCTAAATTTGAGATGAAGGATCTAGGATTGATGCACTACTACTTGGGTCTAAGAGTATGGAAGAAACTCGGGGAGATATATTTTGGGAAAGGAAAATACATCATCAAAATGTTGTAGAAATTCAGGATGATGGAATCCAAGCCTATGACTACTCATATGATCACCTATCTCAATAAGTTGAGGGGTTTTTATGCAAGTCTCGTGGATCCTACCTCCTATCGTCATTTGGTGGGCTCTCTAATGTATCTAGTAAACACTAGGCTAGATATATGCTTTGCAGTAAACATTCTTAGTCAATTTTAGTTGGAGCCTCATCATGATCACTGGATAGATTCCAAACACATATTGAGGTGTCTTTGTGGCACTATACATCACTGCCTGAAATATGATAGTAAGGAATTCAAGCTAATTGGCTTCACATATTATGATTGGAAGTGAGACCAATGGAATAATAACTACAGGTAGATATTTTATTCTAGGGTCTGCTATGATTTCATGGATGAGTAGAAAGAAAGATCTCGTTGCTTTAAGTAGTGCTAAGGAAGAATATGGGGCTACATTTGAAGTAGGAAATGAGGCTTTTTGGTTAAGGAAGTTTCTGACAGATTTGTTCAATAAGTATCTAGGTCCTACTGTGATTAATTGTGATAATCAAAGTTGTATCAAGATGTCTAGAGATCCTGTGTTTCATGCTAGGATGAAGCATATAAAAAATAATTTCCATTTTATTAGGAACTTGGTGTAGGATGGGATCGTGAAGTTGGAGTATGTCTCGATAGATGAACATGTAGCGGACATACTAACAAAGTATCTTCCAAATAAGAATTTTAAATATCTAAGAAAGATGCTTGGTTTAGTAGATATTGCTGATTTTATTAATGATAAGAAATTGGAAGAGATTTGTTGAGGCTTTGCAACTCAAGAATTTCTTGGGTGGACATCAGACCGACACTTTGTATTGATGTCTAGGTCCCAAAGTAGGGAGTGTGGCATTGGTCGAATGCACACATAGATCCCTAGGTTGGTGATTAGTAAGTAAGCTTGATGGTACCTGGAGAGGCTAAAAGCTTTATTCCACCTTAGTTCCACTTGGATAGATTATCTTGGTCAGGAATCTAGTCCATGGCATTGTGATGCCTAAAATATTGAGAAAAATTTGGATAGATTTCCCTGGTCAGGAATATAGTCCATGGCATTGTGGTGCCTAAACTCTTCATAGCTCATATAGTTTGAGATCTTCCATTATATTTGTATATTATGAATACCTCCCTAGTTAAGAGGGAGTGTTGAGAATGTAACTAGGTTTGGTCTTCATTTAAATGTGTTTGAGTCATTATGTAATGTACTTGTAAAAACAATAAAGAAAAGTTTTTTTATTATTATTGTAACAATGACTTATTAAAGCATGGGTTTCATGCTTGGGTCATCATTATATTGGTCAAAGTCCCCGTTGCAGACTCCTAGGATTAATATCGAGTCAATAAAGTCATTGTATATTTAAAGAGACCCTTCTTGGGCTTTTGAATCATGTAAAAATGTTTATTATTGAGTCAAATATGATTTATGCCACCTCCACATCAAGTATGCCTGAAGGAGATCAAGTTGGCCTAAAGGGTACCAATTCGACCTCAAATCGAGCCTATAAATAGAAGGAGATCAAATTCATTTTGAGCATCTCATATCAAGCTAGTTCAATATCTCCACTAAAGTCGAAAAAATTTCGAAGTGGGTCAAGGAAGCAAAAATAAGTGTGAGTTGAATCAAGGTCAAATAGAAGAAGAAAATCAAAATTTTGATGCTACTCTCTCTCTTTCATGCCCTGGTTTGGGAGATAGATGTCTTCCTATGTTGCTATTTCCAGACACTGCCTGATGCCGTAAGTTGTTGGGGACAAGTTGTTGCTACTATTGGGTCGAAGATATGGAAAGGATGACTTGTTGTGGAGGAAAGGTTTGGTATATGTATAGGGTGAAGAGTCTCAAATAAAACTATTGAAGGAAGAAAATTTTGACTGGGTTTTCCCCTAGAGAGGGGGTTTTCCTTGACATAGTGTCTATATCTTGTGTCTTGTGTTTTTGTGATATTCATACACACATAATTTGGTAATTTATTGATGAAAGACAATCTAATAAATAGGTAAAAGAAGCCAACATAATTCACAAGTAATTATCAAGAAAGATAAATCAAAACCTAATATTCTTTCATTTATTTCTCAACAAAATCGTTATCCGATCAACCTTCTATGTGATGTTGAGTATAGGATTTGGCCATTTTAACATTTGTGAGGGAAGAATAGTTTTAGAGATAAAAATACATATGTTTCCTTTAATGGATATGTCATATGAGAGTTTGTAAGCGGTGATTATTCTTCATATGAATGAAAGTACAATACTTTGTTTTTTCAAGAGAAATAAGCCAACATCCTTAGGAGTTACATAGTTGTAGATATGTGTTCTATTGTCTCAATTATAGTCTCTGATATAACAAAAGAGCCTAGGAGAAGAAAATATAAAATCTGCATGGGCGCTCAGAAACCATAAAAAGATGACAAATATTTCAAAATATATATGAGGGACCAATCCAAAAGAGTGAATGACAACAATACACTATCAACAAGATAAAATATGGAAATAAAAAAGTATCCTAGAATATATAGAGGACCAATTCAAAACCGAACGATCACTAAAGAGAAACAAGATGTTGTAGGAAAAATACAAAAGGATCCTTCTCCACTAATAGAGCCATCAACCAAATGTTTGTAATATATCTGCCTCAAAACGAGAGAGATACCACTCTTCGAGAGTGCATGAGCCTCTTAATTATTCTATTTGTATACATGCCAGAAGGATATCTCAGAAAAAAATGAGAGAAGGTTCTTGATGGCCTCCATCTAGTTGAATAAATAAGGGATCTCAAGAGCATTCCCCCCCTGAATCCATTGAATGGTGTATTTTGAGCCACCCACAACCAAAATTTTATGTAGATCCAACCACATTGTGCATTGGATCACTCCCCAAAGGGCCACCATTTTAACATTGGATCCATGGTAGCCATTCCAAAAGAATTGAAAAGATTATGTAGGGATTAACTTGATTATAACCCCAATAATACTTTTTCTTCTTGTGCTTCTTTGTGCAGTAATATGCTTCATAAACTTGACTTTGATTGTTCTATGCCATTATATTGTGAGGTCAAGCCATGATCATATGGCCACTGAAACCCACCCCCTTATTCTCTTGTTGTTATATATATATAACAACACCTCATCACCCCATATATCCTCCAAACCCATGGATCAGAATTTGGGTGTCAAAGAGTGAAGATTATATGTAACCTCTTTTGAGCAAGGAGATTGGTTACTTTATGTATGCAAATAATTTCCTTATGACCCCTTGAAGACTTTCGTGAGAAGGTTTGTGCCCTATTATTTAATGGTTTAATGGTTGACAAGGTCATTTGACTAACTTCTCCTAGTGTTAATAGATGGCTCGTATATCTACTAGTATTTATATTATCTAGTCAAAGACATGTTGATAATATTAGAATCACAACTTTCATCCTTGGAATAACATTGGATGAGAGACATATGTAGTAACATTTTGAAGTTTCAACTCATGCTTTTCTGCTACATAGTATCTAATCCTATGGAGTTGAAATCCTTTACAACGAATAGGTTTACACTAGACAATTTTCCTTCCTGATTAAGGTGACCAACATAGTCATGTTGGCCACCCATGAAAGTGCAGTAACTAGTTTTTAATGAGATTTCATAAATTGACCATAAGGTTGGATTCATGGATGAAATCCACGCCTAAGGAAAATATCATTGTGTAAGTACTAGAACCATGCATCCAACCAATTTGAACTTGGTAGGGTGGCTTAGTTAGGAGTCCTTATCCGAACCATCACTATTGTAATGTTAAATCTGTTGAGAGTGAGGACTACTAGATTGGAAGGTCTATAACTTATTAAACCTTTACTCTAGATGAATATGTTAGAAATTGGTTAATGGAGCAATCAAATAAACAAAATGTTGTGGAAACATAAATAAAAAAACACATAAAACAAGAGAGACACAAATATATGTGGTTCACCCAATTTGGGATACGTCCACGGAGAAAAAAAATGTTTGTCCTTTTATATTATCCAGAAAAATGAAGAGATACAACCTACAACAAATCCGCTTTAATTTCCTCTTGGATCTCACACAACCTCCTCCCTCTCTCTCTCGGTTGGAATAATAATAAAGAATTGCAATACAATTCCCTCACATAAACTGAGGGTTTCCTTCTAGGGAAAAAACCCTAAATTAACATAACTTCTATCGTCAGATCATTCGCCTAATGAATGACCCATATTGACTATGAAATCATAATATTTTACAAGGAAAATTTTCATCTATTTTTAGCTTCGGGGGTGTTTCCTCGGAACCCTTGGGGGGGGGGAAGGGGGCTCATAAAATTTGCCATCGCCCCCCTTGTACCCCCCTAATGAAAATTAAACAGGTGGAACTATCGCCCTGTTAGGAACATGGATCCAATGCATCTGAAAAAAAACCTTTGAACAATCAAGAAGATAATCAGGCTCCACACCCAACAATATCCCTCTTGGAGATTGATTATAAAAACTCCACTGTTGCTTCAATTACTGGACAATGCTTCCACTTTGGACCTGGTTGTTTCTCATCTTCATCATCATACTTGAAGACCAATTGAAACTCTACATGATCTCAGTTTCTCCCTGGTTACAACTTTTGTTAACTTCATATATGCAGGGTTATGGCTAGTGTGTATTTTTCCAGCATCAACTGTCAATCTTCCAACACTGACTGTGTGAAATGGTACTTGAGATGTATATGTTTAGTCTTGGAATGAAATGATCGCTTATTTGCAACATGAATGGCACTCTTGTTTTCATTGTATAACCTGTCCATCTCCTGCTTATTTCCAAATTCATCCATAAACCTTTGTAACCAAACCATTTCTTTACTAGCCTCTGTAGCAGAAACGTACTCTGCTTCCATTGTTGAAAATGTAATAATGTTTTGCAAATTTGAAACCTAATTGATAACTATTCCACCGACAGTAAACACATACCCTGTGGTTCTCCTCCTATTATCTCTATCACCAACCATATCTGCATCAACATATCCCTGTAGAGTAATGTTTGAACCACTAAAGACTTAATACTTTATTTTTGGTACCCATCAAATACCTGAGAATCCACTTCGCTTCCATCCAATGCTATTTTCTTAGATTGTTCATATAGCTACTTACAACTCCTACTACATGTGTAATATCAGGCCTTTTGCAGACCAGTGCATGCATTAAGCTTCCAACTGCTGGTGCATATGGAAATTTACACATATAATCCATCTTTTCCAAATCTTTGGACACATCTCCTTAGTTTGAAATGGCTAGCCAAAAGTGTACTAACTAGTTTTTTGATTCTGCATATTAAATATTTCCAACACCTTTTCTATGTAATCACTTGGAGACAATGTTAATTTGCGATTTTTTCTTTTCTTTTCTGTCTCTAGTTATTCTCATACCAAGGATTTATTTTGTAGCACCCAAATCCTTCATTGAAAATTAATTTTCCAATTTTTCTTTGATCACATTTATTTCTTGCATGTTACACCCTGCAACAAGCATACCATCTACATACAATAACAATATAATATAACTGCCAACATTTTTCCTTTTAAGATAAACACAATGGTTAGAGTGACATCTAGTATAACCTTGTTCAAACATAAACCTGTCAAATTTTAGATACCACTGCCTAGGAGTCTGTTTTAAGCTATACAAGCTCTTCTTCAATTTTTCACATTAATTTCTCCTCCCCTTTGACCCCATACCCTTGTGATTGTTGCATATATATTTCTTCCTCTAAATACCCATGGAGAAAGGATGTCTTTACATATAACTGCTCAAGATGCAAATCTTCTTAGGCCACTAGACTTAAAATAGTGTTTATTGAAGTCATTTTAACAACATGAAAAATAATTTCATCAAAGTATATACCTTTATTTTGTGTAAAACCCTTCACCACAAGTCTAGCCTTATACCTATGTTTTCCTCTATCTTCTTCCTTCAAACTGTAAACCCATTTATTCTGAAATGTTGTTTTACCTGCAAGAAACTTGACTAAGTCCCAAGTCTGGTTATGCATCAAGGAGTCCATCTCTTTTTCCATGGTTTTCTCTCACTTCTTCCTCGTTTCTACCTATATTTCTTCTTCATATATTTCCAGTTCACCAAAATCAATCAACAATACATAATATAATGAAGGAGAGTATCGTTATGGGGGTCTACTTATACTGGTATATCTTCTAACACCACTTTCAGGTGTTTGAGGTGTCTGTTGTTGTTGTGGCTACTGATCATTATAATTTTCAAGCACCTTTACTTTTTCTATGATCTCATCAAGCACTTTGTATTTTTTGTTTTCCTTTTACTGTTTCTTTTCTTGCATCTGATCCTTATACAAGACCTTTTCATTTAATATGATATATTTTCCCCTAATGATTTTTCGATTTAAGCGACAACCAAGATCCTTAACACCATATCCAATAAAGGTAAATTTATTTGATTTTACCTCAATCTTTGTTCTATTTTCTTTATTAATGTGGAAAAAGGCTTCACATCCGAAAGTCTTTAAAAATGAGTAGTTTACCTTTTTACCTGTTCATGCCTCCTCTAGAATAACACCATCCAAGGAACTTGAAGACCCTCTATTTATTAGATAAACACCAATATCTACAACAATAGAAAAAAATTGTAAGGTAAAAACTACATGCAATCTCATGCACCTTACATGCTCCATGATTGTCTTGTTCATCCTTTTTGACACACCATTTTCTTGTGGTGTTCCTGGAACTATCTTCTCTATATGAATTCCATGCTCTGAACAATAGTTATCAAAATATTTGATACAATATTCACCTCCATTATATGATCTGAGACACTTCAACTTCTTTCCTATCTCATTCTCAACCAAATATTTCCATTTCTTGAAAGTATCAGATACATCATATTTATTCTGAATATAATAAATCCAGGTTTTTCAAGTTACATCATCAATAAAAGTAACATAATAGCGAGAGCCACCGAGAGATGATACCTGAGAAGGTCCACAAAAATTTGTATGCATAAGCTCTAATTTTTCTCTCTTCTTTTCCTTCCCAACTCTGATAAATCTAACTCTCTTCTATTTTCCATAAACACAATTTTCACAGAAATCCAAATCAACATGCCTCAAACCTGGAAACAAATTTCTTGAGTGAAGAATATGCATCCCCTTCTCACTCATGTGCCCGAGCTTATGATGCCACAATGTCATATATTCTCATGTGGATGTTAAAGAATTAACATAATTATAAATAGCACTGCATAAATACAATGTACCAACCTTTTCTCCTTTTTCTATTACCAAGGATCCTTTACTCACCTTCCAGGTTTTGTGTGTAAATGTAGTTACATAGCCTTCACCACTTAAATGTATTTTTGAGATCATATATATATATATATATATATATATATATATATATATATATATATATATATATATATATGTTATTTTTTATTTTTATTTTTTCAGATCTAGAACATGCCTTACCTCCTTCAATAGCCATTTTATTCCATTATGTTTCTTTATAAAAACCTTACCCATTCCAATGATTTTATAGGGTTTATCATCACCCAAACGAAACTGTCCAAAACCTTCTTGAACATTGTCATGAAAATGTTTCCTATCAGGTGTGGCATGGAATGAAACCCCTAAATATAGCACCGAGAAATCAATAATATTCTATAATTAAATAATCAAATCATCTTGCAACACATCACCTATCATATTCTCTTCATGCTTTTTCTCTTGTTGTTCATCTTCTTCTTCTCCCTTCCTATATTTGCGATCTTTCTTTAGGTGTCATTTCTTCCCACATTTATAACACTCTATCCCTAATCTAGATTTGGATCTACCTTTCATTGAGTTAATAATATTTCTTGGGCTCCTCCCTATTTCCATTTTTCTTCCCCTAGTCTCGCGGAAATACAAATACACAATGCATAAAACAAGAGAGACACATATATACGTGGTTCACCCGATTTGGGTTATGTCCATGGAGAAACAATGACCCTTCCTTTTATATTATCCAGCAAAATGTCCAGATACAACCTACACCATATCCATTGTAATTTCCTCTTCGATCTCACACAACATCCTCTCTCTCAAAATAATAATACATAACATCAATATAATTCCCTCATATAAACCGAGGGTTTCCTTCTAGGGAAAAAACCATAAATTAAAATAACTTCTATTGTTAGATCATCCACCTAATGAATGAATCAAATTGACTACGAAATTACAATATTTTACCAGGAAAATTTTCATTTATTTTTAGCTTCGGGGTCGCTGCCCCCAAATCCCCTCTAGGGGGGGTCATAAAAGTCGCCATCCCCCCCCTTGGATCCCTATGACAATGATTACACGGGTGACCTTTCCACCCCGTTAGGAACAAGGATCCAACGTGACTGAAACAAAAACCTTTGAACAATCAAGAAGATAGTCAGGCTCCACACCCAACAGATTGATCCATTATCCTGAGTGATAGCCACAATTTATTTGAATGCTAGTTATATTTTCATCTTACCATGTAATAGAAATTCATAAGGGACTAATAGTTCCACTTCCTCATCATGGCCTTGAATAAGAGTAGTTGAGATGATTTGCAAGTTAAATGAAGGTTGATTACAGTTAGTTTACCATAATATTTGTATCCATTTATTAGGGAATTTCCCTAATGAACTTTAGGTCCCATCCTATTGGGAACTTTCATGCACATTATATTCTATCCAAGCTTAAATACATGTAACTTCCCTCTTGATGCAGGTATACATGTGTATCTATATGAATTCAAGTAATGGAGTGTCAAGACACAACATATAGTGTGTTATTACAACAACCCCATTCAATGCCATACAACATATGCTCATAAATATATATGTTGGCTCAAATAAGAATTCTAACAAACACACAGACCCTACTTAAACATTAATATCTACATAGTCCTTACATAGGGTAAAATTTTTTAGAGTAGTAACATTTATACAAGGTCACATTAGGGGATGTCTAAAATTATTATTTCTGTCATCATATGTGTCACTCAGAATTGTAGTCAACCATAATTATGGTATACAACATAACATTTAATGTCATTCTTTGCATTTTACATTCAAATTGACTAATAGTTTTTCATAGTAGTAAAGAATACACCAGAGTATATCTAAACCTGATTTATGTTATCATGTGCATCACTTAGAATTCCATTCAACCATAATTTAGTGATCTATGACTGGTATACAACATAAAATTTACAATTCAATGTCACTCCTTGCATTTTTTTTACATTTGACTAACAATTTTATATAGTAGAAAAGGATACCCCAGTGCATATCTAAAAATTGATTTATGTTATTATATGCATCACTCAGAGTTTCATTCAACCCTATTATATTGATTCGTGACCGGTATCCAATAAAATTTACCTATACAACATAACATGACATATAAATATACAACATAACATGAAATATAAATATACAACATAAAATAAAACATAAAATATACAACATAACATAACATAAAATATACAATCCAATGTTACTCTTGGCATTTTAAATATGACTTGTCTATCAGTTTACATATAAGCCCTAATCATCCATCTAGGTAAACAATACAACTCTATCTCAGGTCTTTAATTTTAATCGTATACGATAATTATCACTCTCATTTTAACACTTAAGTGCTTAACGCAATAAATGGAACTACATTCAATCTCTCGTCTTAAACCATATCACAATTCTATACCTTCCCCATGTTTCATGTTCATACAAAAATATTTGCTTCATATTCCAATATGAGTATTGGCTTGCTTCACTTTCAGTGTTCGGGGATTCATAGTTCCTCCTTTTTTTCATTTATTCCTATCTGAAGGAGTGTTTTATTTTACGCCCTTTATTGACTTAGGTTCCCCAATTTCGTAGTGTATATATATATATATAGTTTAGAAAAATGACTAGAATTTAACCTGTTGTGTAACCAGCTCCAAAAATAGAAGAAAAAAGATATCAACGCCTTAGAAATAAGCCACTTCGAGGGGGCAACCTCCAATACATTACATAAATGAAAAATTCTTGGATGATACAATTTACAAAACCTCCTTTCTATATATAGGAGTCCATGGGGCCATAATGTAATCCTAGTGGGCCACAATGTAATCCTAGCCGACCTAACAATAATAATTTAAGGGCACAATAATAACAATATGGGGGTTACAGAGGTACAATAATAACAATAAGGGGGTTACACTAACAACAATAAGGGACTATACTAGTAATATAGGGACCTAACATGCCCCTCTCCTTCAAAAAAGTGTTGTCCTCAACGCTTGAGTAACTCTGGGTGCTTCTGTATAAAATTCTCATCCTCCCATGTAGAATCTTCAGTGGGTAAGTTCTTCCACTTGATGAGATACTCTGAAATTGATCGATTCCGTAGTTGTCGAGTTATTGTTTCCGTGACCGCTTCCGGTTCCAATATGATTTTTCCTTCCTCATCAAGTTCTGGCAATATTGTTTGAACTGAAAGATTTTCACCTATAACCTTCTTTAAGCAAGAAACATGGAAAACTGGATGTACTTGCGAAGAAGCGGGAAGCTCCAATTTGTATGCCATAGTACCAATCTTTTGCAACACCTTGTAAGGACCATAGTACTTTGGCGATAATTTATTATCCTTCTTAGTTTGCTTGAGGGACATTTGTTTATATGGTTGTAGCCGTAAAAATACCCAATCTCCTACATCAAAACTTCTCTCGCTGCGATGTTGATCTGCCTGTTGTTTCATTCGATTTTGTGCCAAATTCAGGTTATCCTTTAAGAGTTGGAGAACTTCTTGCTGATGCTCGATGTGATCTTCCACTGCTTGAACCTTCGAATTTTTCCTTAAAGATGATGTGATGGATGGTGGATGATATCCATAAAGTGCCATAAATGGGGTCATTTTTGCTGCAGTATGGAAGGAAGTGTTATACCACCATTCGGCAAGAGGTAACCACTTGACCCATTGTGTTTGTTTATCAGATACAAAACAACGAAGATATCCTTCCAAACATTTATTTACTATCTAAGTTTGACCATCAGATTGAGGATGATAAGATGAGCTATGAGCTAATTGAGTACCCAAACAAGAAAATAACTCTGTCCAAAAATTTCCAGTAAAAATGGGATCTCTGTCGCTCACAATAACCCTTGGGCTTCCATGTAACTTTTGAATTTTGTCCATAAATGTAGTAGCAACTGTACTTGCTTTAAATGGATGAGATAATGCACAAAAGTGTGCATACTTGGTAAGTCTATCAACTGCCACCATGATGACACTCTTTCCTTCGGACTTAGGTAAACCTGTGATAAAATCCATTGAAATCTCCTCCCAACGTTGACTTGGAATGGATAAATGTTGTAGAAGTCCCGGGGTCTTAATTGTCTCCACTTTATTCTGCTGGAAAACCAAACATTCCACCACAAACTTTTGAATATCATATTTAAGGCCATCCCAAAAAAATATTTCTTCACCCTGTGGTAAGTTTTTAAAAATCCCGAGTGTCCTCCTAAAGGAGAAGTGTGCAATTCCAGAAGAATATTTTGTTTTAGTTTGGAATTATTACAAAGATATAAGCGATATTTGTACCATAAGGAATCATTTTTCCAACTAAATGTATCAGATGTACTAGGATCTTGCTGCAACTTTTGAATGAGTGTCCATACATCTTTGTCCTTCTTCCATTCATCTCTTGCTTCAGTTATCCAATCTGGTTGGATAATAGAAATAGCACAAAGCAATGCTTCCACCTCTTCATTCTTTCTTGAGAGTGCATCTGCAACAACATTAAGCTTTCCTTTTTTGTAGATTATTTCAAAGTCATAACCCAACATCTTTGTGACCCATTTTCGCTGCTCTTCTGAAGATAGTCTTTGTTCCAAAAAGTGTTTAAGACTATCATGATCATTTTTTACCTTGAAGTGTCTTCCCATTAGGTAAATTCGCCATTTCTTTAGTGCATGCAGTATTGCTAACATTTCCTTCTCATAAATAGGTTTCTGTAAATACTTTCCTTTGATTGGACGACTTTCAAAAGCAATGGGTCTTCCTTCCTGCATTAAAGCTGCACCAATTCCATTTCCTGAGGCATCACATTCCACAATAAAGGTTTTTGTGAAGTCTGGCGTAGCTAAGACCGGTGCTAGGCACATTGCCTCTTTAAGATGTTCAAAGGCCTTAGTTGCTTCAGGAGTCCATGAAAATGCATCTTTCTTCAATAATGTTGTTAGAGGTGCTGCTATTCTCCCATAATTCTTAACAAATTTGTGATAATAGCCTGTTAACCCGAGAAATCCTCGCAACTGCTTTATTGTCTTGGGGACTTTCCATTCCTTAATGGCTTTAATTTTGTTAGGGTCTACTTTCACACCCTCGTGAGATATAATATGACCCAGATATTCCACCTCTTGTACTCCAAAGAAACATTTGGATGTTTTTACATATAATTGTTTCTCCTGCAATAGTTTGAGCACCCTGTCAACATGTTCAACATGATCCTTCCAAGACCTGCTGTAGATTAGTATATCATCAAAAAATACTAGCACAAATTTTCTAAGGAAGGGTTTGAAAATGGAATTCATCAAACCCTTGAAATGTAGAAGGTGCATTGGTAAGGCCAAAAGGCATGACCAAAAATTCATAATGACCCTCATGAGTTCGAAATGTTGTTTTTGGAATATCTTCGGTCTTCATTCTAATTTGATGATATCTTGAACGAAGATCCAACTTGGTAAAATAAATTGCTCCATGTAATTCATCCAATAATTCATCAATCACAGGAATGGGAAATTTATCTTTAATGGTGAGCTTATTGAGCTCCCTATAATCTGGACACATTCGGCATGATCCATCCTTCTTGTGTACCAATACTACAGAAGCAGAGAAAGAACTTTGACTAGGTTGAATTATACCCGCCTCTAACATTTCTGCAATCATACGTTCAATTTCGCTCTTTTGGAAGTAAGGATATCTATAAGGCCGGATGTTTGGAGGAACACTTCCCGGAATCAAATGAATAGCATGATCATGATCACGAATAGGTGGGAGTCCTTTGGGAGTTTCAAACACCTTGGAATGATTGTCCAAGACTTGTTGGAGATCTTTAGAAATAGATGATTTTGATGTTGGAACTTCTAGTGAGCATAATTGTGCAATTACGCCTCGTTGTTCTTTCTTTAGAAGCTTTGTCATGACATTAGAGCTTATTATCCTTCCTGGCTTCCCTTCAATACCCCGTAGTTCGACTTCCTTTCCTTCTGAAAAGAATTTCAAGAAAAGTTCTTGAAAATTAAAAGCTACAGTCCCCAAAGATTGTAACCATTGTACTCCTAGTACAACATCAACACCTCCCATAGGAATGGAAAGCATTGGACTAGTCAACACATATTCCCCCATGGTTAGCTTGATATTATGGCATTTTCCCGAGCAATTTATAGTTCCTCCATTTGCAACCATCACTTGACATTCTGGTGCTGGGTATAGGAAACAATTTAATTCCTTGGCTACCTTACAATGAACAAAATTATGGGTGCTACCTGAATCAATCAACACTATTACCTTTTTCTTCTTGATTTGTCCTTCTATCTTGAGAGTTTGAGGAGTGGTAATTCCTGCCAGTGCATTACACGATATGGTCGGATTCATTTCTTCCTCTTCTAGGGTTGGTTCCTGGTGTATGTCCTCTTCTTGTTCATTTTCTTCTTCCTCTTCACAATCTATGTAAAATAATTTCTTCTCAGCACACTTATGACCTTTAGTGTATTTGCTATCACAACTGTAGCAAAGCCCTTTTACTCTTTTTTCTTCCAATTGTTGTGGTGTCAACCTTGTAGGTTGTGGAAATCTAGGTGTAGCAACACTTCCTTCTTTATAGAATTGAGTGGTAGGCTTCCTTGTCACCATAATTTTACATTCACATTTTCTTGCCAACCTAAATGCCTTCTCCAATGAATCAGGTTCCAGAACATGAACTTCATGTTGGATGTTATCCTTTAAAGTGCCTATGAAGAGATCAATCCTGTGTTCCTCTGGAATATCAGTTACCCTTATATTCAATTTTTGGAAGTCTTCAATGTGCTGCCCCACTAAACCCTTTTGTTTGAGATTTATCAATTGGGTAAAGAAGGTGTTGCTCTTTGTATCCTCATAATGTGCTATCATTTCCTCCGTAAAAATTGACCAAGTGACAAATTTTTTACGGGAACAAAGCCATCGATACCATACAAATGTATTTTGTTCTAAATGTAAAGTTGCAATGCGTACCTTTTGTGTGTTTTGCACGTTATGGAGATCAAAATATTGCTCCATCTGTAGTATCCATGTTACAGGATCCTTTCCATCAAACTTCCTCATATCCATTTTTGGAATATGGTGGTTCTTCCCGCCAACATTATAATTTATGAAATCACGATTAACATTTATTTTGTTCTCATCATGAGGTTCTTCTACTATCTTTTCACCATTAGGAAACCTTTCTTGTATCAACTTTGTCAAATCTTCGATGTTTGATTTTAGATCATCCATCTTAGCTTCCATGCCAGCTTCCATTCCATCCATCTTAGCTGCCATGCCATCCATCTTAGCTTCCACGCCTTTCTTCAAACCGTCCATCTTCACTTCCACGCCATCCATCTTAACTTCCATGCCTTTCTTCAAACCGTCCATCTTCACTTCCACGCCTTTCTTCAAAACTTCCATTTCATTTTTTGTTGCTTTTTGCGAGAGTGAAATTTTTTGCACTTGCTCTTGTAATTTTGATAGATCATGTTGCAATTCTTCATCTTCATGAGTCATGGTAGAGCCTTCTGAAGGCTTAATGGGTGTTGAATTCTTTTTAGGTGCCATTTTAGAATCCAATATTGATACCTATTCTAAAATAGGCCCTTGCAATCAATTCAACTTGATTCTTCAAACAAGACTTATGCAATTCGGAAAAAAAATACACACCTTTTACTTGCTTTGAGGAGCTCGATATTGAAATTGAATTATCTCTGTAATTGAAAATCTTCAATATCTGAAATTCATCCCTGTAGTATCCCTCTGAAGCTTCTTTCAAATTCCACAGGTCTGATCTAATTTGGATTCCCCAAGACAAAGTTGTGTCCAATCTCCCACAATGACCTAATTTTGGACTGGTTCAGTAGAGAAAACTTGTATGACTTGCCACGTGTCACTGTTTCGTCCTTTGTCTCTGAAATTGATAGCCAAGAAACTCCAGTCTGTGTACTTGCGACCAATTTTTACGGCACTCAAATCCACTGCCCAGATAGAGAGTTATTGAAATTTTCCCACGATCACCTCTTTGAGATGAAATTGAGGAGCCTGAAAAAGCACTACCTTTCACAGATCATATCTCCAAAAATGTTGCGAACCAAGCTCTGAAATTTTTTGAAACATTTCCTCAGGATTTCAGCTTCACACCATACAAATTTTGAGATTCTGAACCTTCGTAGAAAAAAAATTATAGCGAAAATTCCACGATGACCTGTTTAGGAGCTTGAAAAAAGACCTAACTTCCACATATGATATCTCCGAAAATATTGCGAACCAAGCTCTGAAATTTTTAGAAAATCTTCCTTAGGATTTCAGCTTCGCACCCTAAACATTTCAGCTTCTGAAAATTCGTAGAAAAAAATTTATAGCGAAAATTCCACGATGACCTGTTTGGAGCAGCGAAACCCTAGAATCCAAAGCTCTGATACCAAATGTTGTGTAACCAGCTCCAAAAATAGAAGAAAAAAGATATCAACGCCTTAGAAATAAGCCACTTCGAGGGGGTAACCTCCAATACATTACATAAATAAAAAATTATTGGATGATACAATTTACAAAACCTCCTTTCTATATATAGGAGTCCATGAGGCCATAATGTAATCCTAGTGGGCCACAATGTAATCCTAACCGACGTAACAATAGTAATTTAAGGGCACAATAATAACAAAATGGGGGTTACAAGGGTACAATAATAACAATAAGGGGGTTACACTAACAATAATAAGGGACTATACTAGTAATATAGGGACCTAACATAACCCCATGCTATTTGAAATAATGATTAGTTCAATAATCAATTTTTTAATGATGGGACGCTGAGGTCATAAGGCTTGACATAAGGTCGATAAGAAAATACAAGTTCAATTAAGGTTGTAATCATTGTTTGGATTCTCACACAAATAGTATTATGACAACAACCCATAATCATTTAGGAAGGAAGTATAATATTTATTTAAAACACCACCAATGAAGGATTTTGTTGGTCCCAATACACCCACCAAGTCTTGAAATTTCTTGTTTCTCAATATTCTTACGAGCACAAGGTTAGACAAAATTTTACACCTGTTAGTACCCCGTAAATTTCTGAAGGCTGAAGATAGAACTACGGTGGTGCAACATCAAACCGCTTTGGAATCCAGGACCTAACCTTCTTGGACTCAGAGAGGGCTCTCTGTGTTAGATATAGCTTTGTTTATAGGGGAATTTTAGGCTAGATATTAGTGCATAGGGGTTCATTTGAAGATTTCTGGTTGAGGCAGCAGAAGAGGGCCATTGGGCTATGGAGTCAAATAGGTGTGAACAGATTCAAATGGATGAATAACCGAGGTCAGGTGCAACCAGGAAAGCTAGCCATGTCGATGGATATTTACAGATTCTGAAATGGAAAAGGAGGAGGAGATTAAGGTTCAACGCAAATGCAGAGCAGGCCGTCTCTTAATTCTACATTTAGGTCGTAGAGGAGAACATAAAGTACTATTAGAAGACTAAGCAGGGTACCCCATGGTAAATCCTACACAAAAATTTCTATCCGCAGTAAAGAAAATAAAATAGTATGTAAAACAGAAGAATCACAGATTACATGGGAGAAGCACTTCACCATAGATCATAACACAAGAATCTAGAAAAAAACATAATCCTTCATTCATCCAAAAGAGAGTGCTTACAACCGAATGAGTCTATTACAATGGTTTTCCCCTTCCGAATCTCTCTCATACTGCTAATGTATGCAATATTTATATAAAACTTAAGTCGGTTAATCTGACTACTACAGTGATTACATTCAAGAAGAAAATGGACAAGTGGAAACATGCAGGCAGTGATAAGACGAACTTGGCCTCCAAAAGTGGCTTTAGTATTCAATTATTAATTGTGAAATGATCAGGATCTAGCTGGTGTGATGCCGAAGAGGCGAGGAAAGCTTTGACACCTTGGCTCTTCATCTTCAGAAAACTGTTGTGGGATTATTAAATTGATGAGGTGCTTGGATCAATAGTTGTGTTGATGTGTTTGCTACCCCTTCAGAATCTACTGTTATAACACAATTAGTTCTGCACAAATTCCTGACTCGACCTTTTCTATCTATTTCCTTGTGACGTTCAGCCTTGCTTTGCCTTTTTCTCCTTGTCGGATCATTCTACCTCAAGTCCTTCTGTCGTGTTTTTCCTATTTCTTCATAAAATGGCACACAAAACTCATAAGCATAGACTTGAAATATTTTAGATTTCATGTTGGAATCACATCGCATCCGCACCAACATCGCACTTCACATTTCATTGTTTTTAACCTTTCCTTTAACACTTAACCTTTAAAAATTGCGATGTGCGATATGTGATCGGGTCCCACCGTCATCGCATATCAAACTTTAGTGAATTTAACACTTACCTCCACACTTATTCATTAAAAATTGCGATTTTCGGTTTGTGATCGAGCCCCACCATATCACATATCATACTTCGGCGATTATAACTCAAACCCTTTGCACTTAACTTTTAAAACTTGCGATGTGCAGTATACAGGCTAGGGCCACGTCATCTGCCACATCACCTTGACACGTCACTTCCATGTCATCATAAATCAACTGCGATCTTTGGGGTCGAGGCCACATCATCTGCCATGTCAGCTTTCCACGTCACCTTTCCACTTCACTGCCATGTCATTGTCACGTCATCGCATATCGCACTTCAGAAAATTTAACACTTTCCTCTGCACTTATTCTTTAAACTTTGCGATTTGCGATTGCGATTGGGTCCCACCGTCGTCGCATATCACATTTCGGCAATTTTAACACTTACCTCCATGCTTATCCTTTGAAACTTGTGATGTGCGATTGCGACCGGTTTATATCACAAGTTAAAACATTTAACTTGCGGGCACTTTAAGAGGTAAGTTATAAAATGTGCGAAGTGAAAAATGCGACGCGTTAAACGCTAGAAAGTGCGAAAAGGAAAAAGGTAAGCATAATGTATAAAGGTTGGATAGGTCCCACCAAATCACATTGGCGGAGTTTTATGTTTTGACGATGAGTTAGGAAGAAAAGGTTAAAATTGGCGGGGTGCAAAGTGTGGGCAAGAGGTAAGGTTTATGGTTGTATAACATGTCTACTCAATGGGCGGGCGGAGTTGCGGTAAGTGGTAAGTATTATATGATACAAATTTTAGTGGGTGGGTGGAGCTGTAGCATTAAGACTTCGGACTTAGATAGAAGTGGATTTATAAAGGAATAAGTCTGAAAGGTTATGTATGTGGGTTTTTGCGTTTAAATGGGATTCAGAGCATTGGAGTTTAGAATTTAGGAAAATGAAAGGTAAGAAGAGGGTAGATGGAATGAATGAGGGTAGTAAAAAATTTTCTCACCGTCACACTTAATCAGCAACACTTTACTCCTTCCCTGAACTAAAAGGCAGATAGATTCTTTTGAAGTTCTTGATAGTCAGGATCTCCCTTTCTTTCTCTGAAAATAAATTATAGGCATGGAATATTATTTTTAGTGAGAAAAATCTAAGAAATAATCAGTCACTTGGTGATATTGTGAAATACAAGGGTCTAACAGTGGCTTCAGCTGGGGATGGAAGCTCCTCTAGGAGGTGTTGAGAACACCGTAGACTAGTGGCCTGGTCCATTGGGCTGATCCTAAAACCTACAACTTAATCTGCTACACAACTTTTGTAGCTAACAGTCTTCATGCTAAAATTAACACTCTCTGCAAAATGGAAGTCCAGAACACACTTGAACTAAAAACAAAACAACATTCTGAAACTACAACTGGAAAAATTCTCAGAGTACTGAGCTTATTTGCACACCTACCTACCCTACCCTACTGGAATTTCTGATGTTCTAAATGATACAATAATTCCAGTGCATCTAGTCAAGTAACAACAGAAACAAATGGACAACTTGACTGTCTGTCATGAAAATCAGCAGTATAACTTGATTATGTGTCCTCATAACCAAATTTATAATTTGAAATGGCAATTGCTGATGTATCTGACCTCTATAAAGAGTACATGTTTGATCATTTGAGCTAAGAAGAACTTTCATATACTATGCTATAGGATAAATAAAAGCATGATGTATGATATTTTCTTTTAGGCCTTCAATGACTAGTTGATTAGTTGTGTCCTCAATATTAAATCTTGAACCCATATCTTCATTTTGGTACTTGAAAGCACAATCATCCTCACTATGTAAGTCAAGAGGTAGTACAATTTCCTCTTTCTTAGGGGAAGGAACATTTTCCAAGAATTCTTGAGGATCTCGGAAATTATAGGACTGAATTTGAGAATTCAAAAGTTCAATACCAGTTTCATATCGTTCAACAACTATCTAAAGAATTTTTTTTTTAGCTTCAGGAATAAATTTGATTGACTTCAAAATGAGAAAGACAACTGCTAGAAAATCTTCATCAAGCTGAAATTCAGATAATTGATCCATGAATGCATTTAAAACTTCACGATATAGAAGGTCTGCCACAAACCTTGTCATCTTGTTTAGCAGGAACTCTGGTCAACATGTTGTGGAGTCGCCATGAATGCTCAAAAGTTGGGTTCTTTGAATCATGGAGTCGCCAGGTGAATAATGCAGCCTTCTTGTGTCTAGTCACTGTCCACTATCAGTAATCAGATATGAACTTTGATGTACTTTGTGAGGAAGATCAATTTCGATCCCCAGTGGAGTTGCCATTATGTTAGCACCCCGTAAGTTTCCGAAGGTTGAAGAAAGAACTATGGTCGTGCAACATTAAACCACTTTGGAATCCAGGACCTAGCCTTCCTAGACTCATAGAGGGCTCTCTATATTAGATATAGCTTTGTTTATAGGGGAATTTTAGGCTAGCTATTAGTGCATAGGGATGTTTTTGAAGATTTTTGGTTGAGGCAGCAGAAGAGGGCCATTAGGCTATGGAGTCAACCAGGTGTGAATAGATTCAAATGGATAAATAATCGAGGTCAGGTGAAACTAGGCAAGCTAGCCATGTTAATGGATCTTTATAGCTTGTGAAATGGAAAAGGAGGAGGAGATTAAGGTTCAACATAAATGCAGAGTAGACTGTCTTTGAATTCTGCATTTAGGTCTCAGAGGAGAACATAAATTATTGTTTGAAGACTGAGCAGGGTACCCCATGGTAAATCCTACACAACAATTTCTATCCGTAGTAAAGAAAAGAAAACTGTATGTAAAATAGAAGAATCACATATTACATGGTAGATGCACTTCACCACAGATCATAACACAAAAATTTGGAAAACAACATAATCCTTCATTCATCCACAAGGGAGTGCTTACAATCAAATGAGTCAATTACAATGGTTTTTCCCTTCCAAGCCTCTCCCATACTGCTAATGTATGCAATATTTATATAAAACTTAAGTTGGTTAATCTGTCTACTGCAGTGATTACATTCAAGTAGAAACTGGACAGGTGGAAACATATAGGCAGTGATAAGACGAGGTTGGTCTCCAACAGTGGCTTTAGCAGTCTGTTATTAATTGTGAAATGATCAGGATCTAGATGGTGTGATGCCGAAGAGGCGAGGAAAGCTCTGACACCTTGGCTCTTCATCTTTAGAAAAACTTTGTGGGATTATTAAATTGATGAGGTGCTTCGATCAATAGATGTGCTGATGTGTTTGCTGCCTCTTCGATTGCTGCTGTTATAACATAAATAGTTCTGCTAAACCCCTGAATCGATTTTCTATCTGTTTCCTTGTGACGTTCAGCCTCGCTCTGCCTTTTTCTCCTTGTCGAGTCTTATTCTACCACAAGTCCTTCTGTCGTGTTTTTCCTATTTATTCATAAAATTGTGCACAAAAATCAGATGCCCGCTGATCTAAAAATGGAATTACTTGAAAATGTGTGCAAGGTATCCATTTCCATTTAATTAAATGTGTGCAAAAACTCCAAGTCTGGCTGATTAAACAACTAATTAGAACTATTCCAGAGATTGACTGTAGGGGCATTTACTGGATATGTCACCTTTAAAGAAAGGATGAGATCTAGAGGCTACCTGACCCTTTACAGACTCTGTCTATAGAACTTGTAGAAATTAACACTCATAATATGAAAATGAAATGACTTATATTTTCTGTTCAAGATAGTCATTTTCCATAAAATATATATGCAAACTGTTATTTATGTCTTGCAATTGAAATAGAGTGTTTTTGGTAGCTGTATAAGATTTTATGTGTCAAGGTAAGTTATTTTAATTTTTTGTTTAACTTATTAAATTAGACATATACAACAATATAACTTCAGCATATCATGACACGTGTTTGATGAGCAGTTCACCCCTCCTGGGCTACATCTGCTGGATCAAGCCTCCCAAAATGAGCTTGTCCTCTTGTATTAAAAAGCTCTCAAATGCAATACAAGATTATAAGTGTCTCAATAGACAAATCTGTATACAAATAATGATTCAGAAGACGGGAAATAGCTAATAATGCTTTTCCAAATTCACTAAATAGTGAGGAATTTCCATAAACAGTGATTTCTTCATCAATGTCCTGCTGGGTATTTGCACTTATTTAAAGATTTTCGGGCTGTAGAAGTCCTCAAGTTCCTCTAAAATCTCTTCCAATGGCTTCAAAAGGTAGAGATTAGCTGAAATAGATCTTTGGTTCACCTCAAACAGATAACCATAACTCAAAACAACTCAAACCCCAAAATGGCCCTGGTGGCTCAAAAAGATTCTTTGAAGCTAAACAGGCTGAATATCAGCTCCAATGGCTCTGAAACCTGTATCATTGGCTTCAGAATGCTGAGAAGATACGAAATCAAAAAAAATTTGCTCAGAAAGGTTCTCCCCCCAGAAAGATATGGCCAAAATAGTATTTTTCCCAATATTCCCTAAACAAGCTCCACTAAATGTGGAGAGACTGCAGTTAGCAGCGCCAAGTTTGGCACTACCGCTGAATCTGATGGAACCACGCCCTTAATTGGCGGAAAAATTTAATTTAACCGTTAGAAAATGCTGTGTTCACATGCTAGAATTGCGGAACCGTTAACCGGTGTTGGTTGTATAAATCCCTCGGGTTCCTAGCGGTATGGTCTTATGGGGTCAGGCTAGCCCCTTTGTTTTCCACCCAAAACATTGTTAAAGTTTAAATACAATTTCCACCTGTTATAAATTAAGATTCATATGCATGGGCTAACGGTAAGTCTTGGCGCTGTTAATCTAGAGGTCTCGGGTTCAAACCCGAAATTTGCAAAACTCTTTTATTTGCCCACCATTTCACCAACCAGGGGGCCACGTGGCGCCCTCCGAGCCTGCCATGTGGCAGCCCGTAATTGGTCAAAAATTTTCAAAGTCAACCAAATGGCAAATCCTGCACTACCAAGTGTCAAAATTGGATTGGCCCAAATGGAATATTTTGAGGAATATTTTAGGGAATATTTTGAGGAATATTCCAGGGAATATTATAAGGAATATTCCAAGAATATTCCTTGGAATATTCCTTTTTTAATTTGTCAAATTGAAAGTCAAACTTGGTTAAACTTAGTTTTTGGAGGAAATTTTAAACTTCAAACCTTCATAACTTTCACATGTGAAGTTTGATTTGAGTGCCGTTCACGGCGTTGGGATCGCATCGCCGGGGTCTATCCAGTCACTCAGGTTCCAAGTGATTTTGAGCACTTTCAATTTTGAGCTTTTTCCATAGCTCTGACTTGAGCTCCTGATCACCTGCACTTTAAATCACATCGCATCTGCACCAACATCGCAATTTGAATTTCGTTGTTTTTTAACCTTTCCTTTAACGCTTAACCTTTAAACATTGTGATGTACGATATGCGATCGGGTCCCACCGTCATCACATATCGAACTTCGGCGAATTTAACACTTACCTCCGCATTTATTCATTAAAACTTGCGATTTGTGATTTGCGATCGGGCCCCACCTCATCGCATATCGCACTTCGGCGATTATAACTCAAACCCTTTGCACTTAAGTTTTAAAACTTGCGATGTGCGGTATGTGGGCCAGGGTCACGTCATCTGCCATTTCACCTTGCCACTTCACCTTGCCACGTCACTGCCACATCATCATAAATCAACTGTGATCTGTGGGGTCGAGGCACATCATCTACCACGTCACCTTGCCATATCACTTCCACGTCATTGTCACATCATCTTTCCATGTCATCGCATATCGCACTTCGGCGAATTTAACACTTTCCTTCACACTTATTTTTTAAAACTTTGGATTTGTGATTGTGATTGGGTCCCACCATTGTCACATATCGTATTTCAGAAATTTTAACACTTACCTTCACGCTTATCCTTTGAAACTTGCAATGTGCGATTGTAATCGGGTTATATCGCAAGTTAAAACATTTAACTTGCAGGGACTTTAAGAGGTAAGTTATAAAATGTGCGAAGTGAAAAATGCGACGTGCTAAACGCTAGAAAGTGTGAAAAGGCGAAAGGTAAGGAAAATGCGAAATACAAAGGTTTGCATGTGGATTTGATATTGTATAAAGGTTGCATTGGTCTCACCAAATCGAATTTGCAGAGTATTATGTTTCGACGATGAGTTAAGAAGAAAAGGTTAAAACTTGCAGGGTGTGAAGTGCGAGCAAGAGGTAAGGTTTATGGTTGTATAACACAGTTGTTCGATGGGCGGGTGAAGCTGTGTTAAGTGGTAAGTATTATATGATACAACTTTTAGTGGGTGGGTGGAGCTGTAGCATTAAGACTTCTGACTTAAATATAAGTGGGTTTATAAAGGGATAAGTCTGAAAGGTTATGTATGTGGGTTTTGGGGTTTAAATGGGATTCAAAGCATTGGAGTTTAGAATTTAGGAAAATGAAATGTAAGAAGAGGGTAGACGGAATGAATGAGGACAGTATGGATTTTTCTCACCATCACACTTAATCAACAACACTTTCCTCCTTCCCTGAACTGATAGGCAGACATATTCTTTTGAAGTTTTTAACAGTCAGGATCTCCTTTTCTTTCTCTGAAAATAAATGATAGCCATGGAATATTATTTTCAATGAGAAAAATATAATTGGTGATACTGTGAAATACAGGGGTCTAACAACACCCACCTCCTATGGCCTCTATATCAGACCCTCAATCTTTTGAAACCTATGTGGCTATGTTTACAATGTAGGCTATTCTGATATCACATTCTAATAATTTTGTGTGAGAAGGAACTAAGGAATCTAGGGTGCATATTGAGTAAACAGTATAATGAAGCCAATCATATCCATTGAAATATCAGAGACAAAATTATTATAAACTATTGTCAGTATTGTATGCCTATTTATTGGAGTATGTGCAGAACTATAACATAGTTTTAAAGTATAAGTCCCAATTTATACGTAAGTAAGATCATTCCAAATGTGTTAGATATTCATAATATGTTGATTCCGTGAACTCCTTCTAGTGACATACACCTCCATATGAAGCCTATGGACCTAGTATTTAAGAGACCTATCACTGGACTTAGGTGTATTGTTTCTTAAGAATAATACTATTTTTTGGTCGTATATATTGTGTAAACCTATGGCCATGGAATATGGGTTATATAATAGAGGAGAAGACTATGATTTCATTCGTAATGTTCAACATTGTTCATGTCTGTAATTTTTAGACTTAGAAGCATGAAATATGATTCACGATTTGGAAATTAGGTAGTACTTGCCTTTTTGTATTCTTGATCAGTAGTGAACTATCTTGAACAAATCTTAAGCATCATAGTTATTTAAGACACCTCCAATTGGGTATAGGGATAGGTTCCATGATTTTCCTCCCAACCATTGACACTTTCCAACTATGCAAGCATCCACCCTAGCTTGTGAAACCTCTCCCAATGGTTAGGTCAGGGATTCCAGAGGTCTATTCCACCTCCACCCTATTTATTGTTTTTGGTTGTGGATTGATACAGGGGTTCCATTGGTATTTTTTCCTCCACCCATTACTCCAGGATACATACCTCCACCCATTGGTCGAAAAGGGACTCTAGAGATAAACGTCTTCACCCAATTGCCAACACAGGACTCTAGAGACAGAATCCCCACCCATTGGCGAAAAAGGGTCGTTAGAGATTAAAATATACACCCAATTTCTAACACAGGACTCCAAAGACAAAATCTCCACCCATTGGCCTACAAGGGTCTCCAGAGATGAAATCTCCACCCTAAAATTACTTAGGGTTTCTAGAGGCTTATCGTCACTGTAAATTTGATTTAGCAAATTCACCCAATGCTTTCCATACTAAACATTCTAACATTGGGCGTTAAACAAGTAAATAGTTTAAAATATCGAGAAGGCTCCCACCCTTAAATTTTACCAATATAATCATTTTGGTTGCAAAGTATTTACCTTCCTGTGACAAGTGTGTATTACCAACACATAGCTGAATTTTTACGCTGGTATGACACGGTCTTCAGGTTCCGTTCAAAAAGTAATCAGTTTAAGATAACCAAAAAACTTCCACCCTTAAAATTTTCCAATATTACTATTTATAGTTGCAGGGTATTGTGAAAAATGTGTATTAACACTTCAAAGATGAATTTTATGTTGGTATTCTACGAACTACATGGTATTTTCCCTATGAAACATTAGGTTGATTTGTGAGTAATATTAGCTTGAAGGTGGGTTCATATGTGAGTAACCCATCAAGAAATGAGATACGCTGAGGCTGGTCTCAGTATACTAAGTACCCCTTAATTTATTCAGTGTCAATAAAATAATCAACTAGTATGACCCTAGCATCTAAGCACATATTCATTCACATGATGTTTTCAATATGCTACCTAAATCTAGAATCTAGGCATTTATTAGGTATGAATACTATAAAAACTTAATATATAAGCTTCCATCGGTTACCATTACTAACCTTTAGTGTTGCAGTTCCTTCTGCAGCTCTCGTGACACCATTCCTATCATTCTAGACTCTTGATTCTCATATTCTCATAACCAGCTCTTTGAATTTTTCTCCTCAGGTATTGAAGTACACACTCAACTCCTCTATTTATTCCCAATTATTTTTTTCTCTTCCTTCCTTACTGCATTCTTGTTATCAATTCTTCTCCTTCGTTTCCCCTCTTGATCCTGACATCTTTCTTTTCTACTATTTTCCAACCACTCCTGGTCAGTTAGGGCTTGGCCTCGCTGGACCAGTCCTCGATGTTCGTCTGTCATCATAGCCTTGTCAATGCTAGACTTATTCCTTTGGCTAACCCACTCTCTACCATTTTCCCTCTTTCGCTTCTATTCTACCATTTTTCATCTTCTTAGGCTCCCTTATAGAATTGGCAGGGTGTGTAAAAATTATATTCTCTTCCATATGCTCGAATGTATGAAAAAAAAAAAAAAATTGTGCCCTTCCTTCCTTCTCTCCAAGTGTTTGTGTGCAAAATTTTCACGAAAATAATCTCCCCTCATACTTTATGTATCCATTTTTTATGGTCAATGTTTATTTTCTCCATAATCTAGGGTTTAATTAAATTAGGGAGTATTGATTTGGTCCATGGAATATACTCATATAAGTCCTCTCCTAGCTTATGGTAAAAAATTTTTAAAACACATAAATAAATAAAACCACTTCACTCATATATGGTGATGCCCATAAGAAAAATTATAAACAAAACAACTTTAGAACTCATCACTTATTACCTTGATATATTTAGCAACATAACTATTCTGAACTATAAGAGTACCAACGCTTATGAATATTTTTTGTTTGATTTATCTTAGAATAGTATATAACATGTATTAATTTAGAACAAACTATAATGGCTGATAAAAGGATTGGCTTATGACTTTAAGTACATATATCAAATGTACACAAAGATTACTTAAGGGAAATATTTACATTAACCATACAAGTGTAAGGTGATCAAAAATTCCATTTACATTATATACATGATTGCATCATGCCTGAAATGCTGTGACTAAGGTCATTACACAACATCTACATATTTTCCCAGATAACTGAGGGTTATTACAACCCCTCCCCCTTAAGAGGAACACCGTCCTTGGTTTTCTATAGGCATATACGATAAGATGAAACATACACTTGATACAATATTTATAGTGTTTGTTTGTTTCTCTTTTTTATTATGATCTAATGAACAAAGTGATGGCCCTCTAAATTAGACATAAAATAAGGCCCATCTAACCTTTCTTAAGCCCATCTACCTTCCTTATGCACATGAAAATATATATTAAATCTCTCCTTCTGCACTTAATAATGTTTTCTTACACTTTAATATTTTCTTAGGAAGGTTTAAAGGTAATTTCATATTTGTGCCTAATATTGGTTATTTTTGTAGAATATTGTGAGAATATTGGGAAGATTATGCAGATTTGGAGAAGGAGATGATTTAGGGACTTGCTCCCTGCCATGGGAAGATCAAGATTGGAGAATAAATGAGCACAATATCAGGAAATTAGGGAGAAATCTTGGAGAGATTCAAGGGGGTTGTCCACCCTCCTTAACTCTCAAAGGCAGCCAAGCAACTCAAGACCAAGTGCACTCAAGCCATACTTCACTTGGAGTCTCTAGAAATTCGAATTACAAGAGGCAACCAAGCAACTGAATATGAAGAGCACTCGATCTATGTTTACTGGGAGTAAAGTGGACTCAATCACCATTTTCAAGGGAGTTGTTTGTAGCTGCCCTGTAGAATAAATAGAGCAGAGCTAGAGCTAGGAAGGAGTTAGTTATTTAGTTGATTCTAGTCGATTCCATTCAGAACTTTTGTTGCAAGCTATTAGGCTTTTGTTGTTTAAGACCTTCAAGATGTAATAAGACTTTATTTTTAATGTAATGAGTATTCAGATGAATTTCTAATTATCTAGTTCCAGAGACTTGGGCTCGTGGGTTAGGGCCCAACCCATATGCCTCAGCTTCTTTGTTGTTTCCATTATTTTCTTTCATGTCATTTAGCAAGTTTTTCTTCTAAACATTTAGCTAGTTTGCTGGTATTTTTATTGATGTTTTAGTTCACTTCCTGTTGTCTTTTGTTGTAGATTTAATTTTCTTACAGAGTGGTAGAATAGTTGATAAAATCCATAAAGCTATAACGCCAGCCTTCCCCTCTCAACTCTATCAATAGAGCTCGAGGAGGGTAGACCTTTTCCCACGGAACAAAAATTCTTTCTCGCTTATGATTTCTTGGAAATAAATTAGATCAATGCTTGTATTTTCATGAACATATTGTCTATGTTTCTTGCATAAATAGGCAGGTTGATAGCGAGTATGGGAAGTATAGCCCAGAGGGAAGTTCTCCAACACCTCCGGCGTCATATTCCATCTCCCTTCCATCTCTGCTGTTATGCTCTGCACACTGCTGTTATGCCCTCCATCTTCGCTTTTTCCTGCTTATTCTCACTGCCACACCCACCTTTTATTCATAAAAATACTTAAACCATTCACCCCATCGCATTCCTTTGTTTTTATCAGTCACGGTTGCCTTACCCTCTTTAGTCACAAAACACTTGAAAAACCATCCAAGGTCGAACTCCGCCTTTCCTCCTTGAAATCCCCGCTACCGTACTTCGCAAATCACACTTTGCAACTTTTCCCTCTTCTTTTAACACTTATTGCTTGGTTCTGCCGATTGCGATATTGCGACCTCACATATCGTAGATCATGCCTTTCCCTTTATCTTTCGATACTTACCACAAACGCAATCGCATTTAATTTTTGTGCAGCCGCAGATCGCAACTTTTACCTTTTCTCCTTAACACTTGCCACTTTCAAACACTGATGTGATATTGTTGCCATATCGTAGATTGCTCATCGTAAACTTTTTGTTTTCTTCTTTAACACTTACCACTCCAACATCGCGATATTTCGATTGCGATATCGGTCCCACCTCCATGTCACCACTCCGCATCACATTTCGCAAGACTTACCTCATCGCACTTTGCTCCTGCTCCCAGACGACCTTTCCGCTATCCCTTTACTTTTGCAATATTGCAATTGCGAAATCGCATATCGGAACCTTTGTCCTCTATCACACTCTTCCATCGCACTTTGTGAATTATTCCACTCCAAGGCCTCTTTGCGCTTCAACAAAGCTTTAATCCGGTTTAGACCCCCACTTTCCACTCCTAAGCTTCATTTCATTTGTTAAGCCTTCCATTAGCCTCTTTAGCCCTTTTTCTCTCCTCCAAGCTGCAAAATCAATACTCTTTTTAATTAGAATTAAGTCATGGATAGCTTAGTTGCATGAGTAGAAGCATGATAGATAGACCATAGGATAAGTAGTGTGGATTTAGCCATTTGGCCAAGTTAAGTGTGGTTTAGAATTAGTTTCCTTTCTTCCATTTATTTTCAGTAAGTTAAAGTAGTTTCCTCTCTGCCATTTATTTTCTGCAAATAAAATTAGTTTCATTCTCATCATTTATTTTCAGCAACTTAGTTTAAATTCCTTCTTTCATTTCCTTTCTATAATTTAGTTTAGTTTCATTGAAGTGTGACTGAATTCACTGAGAACACTTAGAAATAACACCCTTTCGTAAAGAAGAAGAGGATGACATGAGAAAAATTCATCTACTGTGTATATAGCATTGTCACCTCCAAGTTTGTACGAACCCCGGGTTGATAAAGTAAAGTAGGGCAACCCCTAGGAGTTGTAGCACTCTTGGTGCAATACCAGGGCTCACCACAAAGGTGGTTAAGCTTCTTGCATTTGTTCCTCCATTTCCCATGTATCTTCCTCAGGCCCAAAGTGTTTCCATTAAAATTTAACTAGTTATATTGCTTTTTTTCCAGAGCATGATCATCCTTTTCTATAGGATACATAATGGTTCTGGTTCAAATCCTCCCTCTGGGTCCATCTGTAGAGCATAACAATCAATAACATACTTAGGATCTTGCACATATATCTTAATTAAGGACACATGGAAAACATAATTGATTTTTACTAAAGGGGTTAAGATCAATCTATAAGCCACTAGTACAATCATTTCCAACACTTCAAAAGGTCCATAGAATCGTGGTTCCAAATTATCACATGACCGAATCCTTAGGGAGCTCTTCGTAGGTCTAATGCACAAATATACGTGTTCTTTGACTTGGAGTTCCTTATTCTCTTTAAGTTGGTATGTGTAACTTTTCTGTCGGTCCTATGTTGCCTTGAAATTTTTCTTTTTTCTTTTTTCTGCATTTCTTGTTCCATTTTCATCAACATATTGGGTCCAACTAAGACCCTATTTACTGGATCACTCCAGCGAATAGGCATTAAAGAACTTTTGAGGTCTAAAATGGGCAACATAAGAAAAGTGTAAAACCAAAATAAACTTGATAAGAACCAATAGGATTCAATATGATGATGTCAACCATGGGGGATGATTCACCATTTTTGGGGTAAAAAAGTAAAAATATTACAAAATAATAAAATAATAAAACTACTTTTTCAACTTGTTTCCCTAAGATTTTACTCAAATTTCGAGTGGGAGTACATTTTGGATGGAAAATTTAACTCCTCATCTAAGGATTACCCATGTTCCATATTTTCGATGGACCCTACTACACAAAAAATGAGAAATGTATGAAAAAGTGTGATTGCAATAACATTTTTCATGTATTTCTCATTTTTTGTGTAGCAGGGTCCATCAAAAGTATGCAAAATGGGTACTCCTTTGATGAGGAATAAAAAATTTCATCCACGAGTGATCCCACATGAAATTTTAGTAAACTCATAGGGAGATAAGTTGAAAATACCAGTTGAAAAAGTAGTTTTTTCTATTTTCTCTCTAAAATTTGATGATGTAATCTAATGTTATTTTATTATTTCCACTATTATTTTATAATTCCTTAGGAGGCCCATTTTAGACATCAAAATTCCCCTAATGAGTGTTACAACAACTCCCATAAAATACCTCAAAAGGGCTCATCTTCAAGGATTCTTGGTACCCATTATTATAAGAAAACTCCGCTAATGGGAGGTACTCTTCCCATTTCTTTGACTGGTGCATTATATACACCCTCAACATCTCCTTGAGAATATTTTTGGTTATCTTTGTTTTTCCATCTATTTGTGGGTGATAACTTGTGCTAAAGGCAAATTTAGTTCCTAGGCCTGCAAACAAATCCTTATAGAACCTTGAGGTGAACTTGGAATCTCTATCAGAGATGATTTTCTTGGGAACCCTGTGTAACCTCACAATTCTTGAATGAATATTGGGCTATTTCGTTGGCTAAATTAGTGGATTTGGCCGCTACAAAGTGTGCCACCTTAATTTTAAATTACCACCACAATTGTGTCATGATGTCAGGAAGTCCTTGTCTATCCAGTGACAAGATACATCAATATCACTTCCCATTTCCATTCCGGGATGAGAATAGGTTGTAATATTCCTGCTTGTTATTTGTATTTGTCCTTTACTTATTGGAATTCCATACATCTTGCAATGAAGTTTGCTACCTCTTTCTTCAGGTTAGGCTTACAATAATTTTTTTTTATGGTTGTGAGGGTCTTCTGATATCCTAGACGGACAAAATATGGTTTGGCATGGAACTCTTTGAGTATTATCTTCTTCAATTCATTATTATTTGGTACGTAGATCCTATTATTAAATTTTACCATGACCTCTTCTGTGAGGTGATATTCCTCATTCTTCTTTCACTTGTGCGTCTGTTGTAATTCTTCTTTTATCTTTTGATATTTTGTGTCGTATTTTCTTGCCTTTTTAATTCGCTCCCTAATATTAGTGTTATAATAAATAATGGTTTTTAGGTGATTTATTTACAATTTTATACTAAGTGCATCGACAACCATGTTTTCCTTTCCCTTTATATATTTGATCTCAAAGTAAAATTCACTAAGGGTGGCCAACCACCTAGATTGTCTTGCATTCAATTTAGGTTGATCAAATAAGTATTTCAGCCGTCCATGATCTGTCATCAAGGTAAACCTCTTGCAAAGGAGGTAGTGCCTCCACATCTTTAATGCATGAATAATGGGGGCTAGCTCCAATTCACGAGTCACGTAGTTTATCTCATGCTCATTCAACTTTCGTGACTCATATCAAACCAATTTTACATCCTGCATTAAGACTCCACCGAGGCCTTCTTTGTAGGCATCAGTGCAAACTACGAAGTGCTTGTCTGAATCAACAATCCCTAGGACTAGAGCATTGGTGATAAATTTCCTTAATTGATTAAAACTTGTTGCACATTATGCATTCCACTCAAACTTTTTACCTTTTTTTGTAAGGCAGTGAATGGATGGCCTATCTTGGATACATTTTTAATAAACCTTCTGTGTAATTTCCCAAACTCATGAATGAACTTAACTATGTTACATTGTTGGATACTAGCCACTCCATTATAAATTTGATATTTTCTAGAACCACCACTATCCCTTCCTTGGAGACTATATGCTCCAATTAATGGATTTGGGATTGGAAGAAATCACATTTACTCAACTTTACATAGATCTTGTGTTGCCTTAGTAATTTTAGTACTGCTGCTAAATTTTCTTCATGTTCCTCCTTGGTTTTTTAATATACCAATATGTCTTCGGTGAAGACAATCACAAATTTGTACGTATAAGGACACAATACATTGTTCATTAGGCACATAAAGGTGGCAGGGGAATTTGTAAGCCCGCAGGGTACTGCCACAAACTCATAGTGTCCATACTGCGTAGGAAATGTTTTCTTATTTATATTCTCCTCCTTGATATGAAATTGAGGATAACCTAACCTCATATCAATTTTAGAAAAGATGGTTGCTCCTTTCAACTTGTTATATAAGTCACCAATCTGTGATAAGGAGTATCTATTTTTGATAGTTACCTTATTAATTTACCTGTATTCGATGCATAATATGAGTGTGCCATATTTTTTCTTTACAAATAATACTAAAGCTCCCCATGGGGAAAAACTTGGTCTTATGTAGCTCTTATCGAGCATGTCCTTTAACTGTAATTTTAGTTCTACCAACTCAGGGGTACTCATCCTATAGGGTGCCTTGGATGTTGGTGTTGCTCCTGGCATCCATTCGATAGAAACTTCTACCTCCCTATGCGGGGAAAAACTGGGGATGTCTGGGGGAAATACATCTCAGTATTGTTATAGAATAAGATATCTTTCTAAAACCTCTCTATCTTATTTTCCTACACTGTAGTGAGCTTTTGTGTTACTGGAATTTTTTATGACCAATAGAATACACCCTTTCTCGTGGCTTGGCTTGCATAGTGGTGATTATTTTTACAGAAGTCGGTTTCCTTTTTCCTTTTAACATTCTCTTTTCCCCAGTTTTGTCTAAGAATTCAATGGAATTCTCGTAACAATCTACTTTTTTCTAGTGGGAATACTACCAATCCATACCTAGTAGCATATTACATTCACCTAAAGGAGCCAAATTAAGGTTGTATATGGTTTTTGTGCCATTAAGTTACAATGCACATGATTTTACCCATTGAATAACTCTCCTTTTTGTTCCCGTGGTTGGTTGGATCGACCATGCTTCTTCATGGGTTTCTTTGGTTAATTGGAAATGATCTACAAGATCTGGGATAATGTAACTATAATTGGAGCAAAGGTCAATTAAATGGAGATTATTTGACTACCTATTTTACCTTCCATTTCTATGATGGAGGCATGATGGTCAATATTTCTATTATCCACTGTGGAATATATCTTGGGTACATTCTAGGCTACACCCCCCACCATTTGGGCTTCTTATAATTTGTAGATTTGTGTCCTGGAATTCTTCCGCTGTGGGAATTCTATCTTATGGTGATTTACTACACATTTCCAACACTACAACAACCTCTTATAATTTGACCTATCCAGTCCTCTTGTAGGTGGATGCACACACCCTCTTTTGGTTGGTTTGAATTTTGGTTGACGCTGGGTTGTGATGACGTAGGCTTCACCTTCCCTTTTACCTTTGGTGTGCATTTTTCTTCCCTTTTCATGCCATATTTCTCTATTATTCCTATTAATTTATGGCTTCCAACCCCCTTTAATTTTTTACCTATGTGTTGTGTGAAAACCCCACCCAAGGTTATCATATCAACCATGTAATAGATGTAATGCAAATTCCATTCAACGTCGAAAATCGAGAAATAGGGGACAGATTCAAGGGACACAAATTATAGAGCTGGGGGTGGAGAATTGTTTCTTGGGATGAGGTGGTTTCATATGCAAAGGAAAAAGTGTTGGTATGTGTTATATTATTTCCAAGATTAGTCCAACACGTTATTTTTTATTTTCTGTCTTTAAGAATTCATGTACAGATAATTTTTGTACAGGTTTAAAACCTACATTTGGTATCAGAGTTGTTTCGGCTTCCAAGGGGATGCCTTTGCTGATGAGGGGTTTTTTTCTCGGGCCTGTGGTAGACCCTATTCAGTGGGAGATTTGCGGGATCGATTCTTGTGGTGAAAGAAGATGGCGAGCAGTGAAAAGATAGATATCGAGAAATTTAATGGTTAGAGTTTTGAGTTGTGGAAGCTCAAGATGGTGGATAAAGATCGGCGGATCTTGTTAGATCTGGGTAATAAACCAACAACAGTGTCAGATGAAGACTAGGAGAAGTTGGATTGGAAGGCAAAGAGCACAATACGGTTGTGTATCTCATATTCGGTATTATTGAATGTATCTAGGGAAGCTATGATGAAGACTTTGTGGGTAAAATTAGGGACTTTGTACCAATCTAAGTCTATAGTGAATAAATTGTTCTTGCAGAAAAATATGTATAACATGAGGATGAAGGATGGAGACTCTGTGACAGAGCATATGAACGCATTCAATACTGTTAGTGCTCGAATCTGCCTCAAGCTGAAGAAGGCGAGGTTCAAGGCAACATCAAACCAAGCTCAGCCTTGTAGCTAGCCCTACGAGGACAGGAGAGGGCTCTCTCCGGGTCAAACTCAGTGAAAGATGTCCAATAGGATCTGAGATGACCTAAATGAAACACTGATATTGATTTTAGGCTAGTAAATTGATAAGAAAGGGATTTAATAAATGATGGGGTTTTCTGGGCTGTGTGGGGCAAAGACAGCAAGAGCAAAGATTAAATGAAAAACACAGATTATCTCCTGAGGCAGGATAAGCATGAAGTTTAACAATAAAATTTGAATTATATGGAGTGAAAGACCGCTGCGAGGTTGACAAGGGCAATAGTTGAATCCTTATCAAACTGAAGAAAACATAGAAAATGAATACCTCCCAAAGCAGAGCAGTAAACTGTATTCTGCCTTTCTCACTTAAAGGTATTCAACAGAAAACGATTATGAAATGAAATGTAAAACATTACAAGCTACATATGAAACATAAGAAAAGACAAAATGTTAAATCCACACCACAAGAATCTCAGGAAACAGAGCTGTATTTCTTCATTAAATCCCTATCAAAAACTGTACAATGAAACACTATGTTCTTCACCACCAGCTCTCAGAACTCTCTCCCCCTCTTACAAAATGATTTACAATGCATTAAATAAACTATCCTAGGAGAAAACAGATCGACCAAAAACAAGGGCGTTGTTTCACCTGAAGCCATGAAGATAAAAAAGAATCCTCGATCTGCTCTAAAGATAGAAAAGCCTCCCATTATTCCAGCTTGAGGATTTCTAATGACCCATGAAAACTAATCCTGGAGCGTAGACTAGCTAAAGACAAAAATAGGTAGTCAAACCTTTGAATGCCACTTTACAGAAATTGGGAGAGGTCCCCAATATTTTAATGCTAAAATATGGGTCAAACCACCACATGTGCTCTTTAGATGAATCGAATGCCCACATATTGCAACGATTGCCACGTTACATTTTCCATGTGCTTATCACCACATCATACATATACTGATACCTTTAATTCATCTGAAGAAGGTTCTATCATAAAACAACGACTTATATAAACAACTCAATGCGACCATCAACTATTTGATGCGAATAGACCATTTTCCTGAAAATACTGTTTCCATTTCCACTTTACTCCATGACAACATACACTATCTGTTTTGAATACATGCATTAGAACTGGCAGTGATGATGTCCCACTGACGTCTGAGAAGATTCCTTTGACTCCATTAAGATGATAATAACAACTGGCTGTCATTGAAGGCATCTTTATGAACACAAGGCCCTGGCTAATTTCAAATGTCCAGTAAAGTGTAGCTTTATAAAATTGGGCATTCTGTATTATAGCAAACACAAAACTCTGTTGACTTTTCTGGCAAAACAAATAATTTGGCTAAAGCTAGGATTTTCCACATCAACCAGAAGCTAATAACAATCAAAGCCATTAGTGTGCAGATGTAAATATCTGAAACATATACCAATGCACATTGAACCAAGAAATTGATGATTTTACTGAGCCACGTCCCAGCGCCACATACTACCATCATCACAGCAGCAGAGAATGGTACTTCCATCATGAGATATAGCCGTCTGTCTAATAGGATGTTTGCAATGTGGATGTGATAACCTGGCAATTAAATTAGGAGGGCTCGACTGTAATTCCCAAACATAAACCAACTGCCATAGAATTATAGTGGAAATCGCATGAAAACTTGATAAACCAAATGTCACATTCTGGCACTGGATACTTCTGCAGGATGTCCACAACTCCATCACTAGTACTTTGCTCCTTGCTGTAGGGCTCCCACAAAACTACTTCATTGTCCACACTCTTTGATAGGATGAAACTGCCAAGCCATCTAGTGCAATCCACATAGTTTGAATGCACTGTAGCAATAAAAACAGGAAACTGCACATACTTCGTGGGGAATTTCGATGGCAAATCCGTCCAGGTAAATGACTTCTCAACATAGGTCCAAAACTCTTTCATAGACCGTGTTGTCCATGCCACAGCTTGCAATACGATATACATCTGAAGGATGAAAATCTACACTGAGAACTTCATTGTGATGTTCCCCAGCTCCAGCAAATATCAAAATGCATATTCCAGTTTGAACATTCCAGAGTCGTACAGATTCATCTTTGCTAGCATATAAAATAAGGGAAGGTTTCAATGATTGGGTCCTTATTTCATTCACAGAATCTCCATTGCCAACGAAACTCTTATGAACCTTTTCATTTGCAACATCAAGCACTCGAATTATACCATTGTGACCACCTGCAACTAATAATGGTGAACCATTCACATCGCATGCCCAACTTAATGTGTAAAATGATTCATCCTTATCATCGTCAACATATGCCTGCAAAACAGAAATAGCACCTCCTTTCAAGCATTGGTAAATGGTCACCTTTACAGGTCTACGAATATCACAGCCATGACAAAAATCTACTGAGCAAAGGTTAAAACATGTTTGCAAGCTTTTGGAGCCGACTTGAATCGAATCTGGGCGCAAAAAATGAATTTTCTGGGTGCTGATTTAAGTGGGTCGCACACTGGTTTAAGTGGGTCGCAGCCCCCAAGTGGGTCTCACTCGTTCAACTTTACAGTGGCTGCGGCGTTCAAGTGGGTCGCGCCCCTCAAGTGGGTCTCACCCGTTTCAAGTGGGTCGCGCGCCCTCCAAACACTGTCCAGAACTATGAAAGCTTGCCTATGGCCTTCAAAAACTTGACTTCGACCTCTGCCTTGCGGATTTTTGGCAAATGAGTTTGATTGTCATGTTTATATATGAAATAAATATCTCATCAAATCAGATTGCTTTTCAAATTTATTTGACAACCCACTTTTATAATGTTTCTGCACTTTGTCATTTGGTCTCTTATTACAATGCTTTTCTTTGGCTTTACCATGCTTTTCTGAATCTTGGACTAATGACACTTTGTTGTCTTTTGCAGGGATTGGTGGCCTGTCTTAGCTCAGCACTTTTTCACATGATTACAAACTCTGCTTTCCAATTTCATTTTTTAATTTTCTGACTTTGAATGAGGGCTTTTATTTGTCTGCTTGCAGGGATAATAAACATCGAACTTTGGCAAGGAGAACCAGCATCTGCAACTGAGAAACTACATGGTGAAAAGATACATTCGATGATTTCTTCTTCAAAACCCTGTTTTGAAGAAGAATCAATTTCACATTATTGATAATGACATAAAAATAAAAACTTACTGAACCTTCCTCTAGTCTGCAGACAAAACCCTGGACTCAAGAATTAAAATGACTCTTCTCTGGACCACAGTAACATCAGTGACTGCGAATAACAAGGAATGAACTTCGGAGAATTTGACTGCAGCGGGCTGACAAGACGGAGTCTAACAAATACTATGGTAAGTCAGCTTTCATATGTTAATATTAATATCTCAGATGAAGATAAGTGCATGAGTTTGTTGTGTTCTCTACCAGATTCGTGGGACAATATGGTTATTGCAATAGGTAGCAATACAAATGCCTTGAATTTTGATTAAATCATCTTAGCCTTGCTGTCAAAGGAAATGAGACGAAGAAATATGGAGGGCCAGAATGGAGATTCCTTATCTATACGAGGAAGGTCCCATAATAGAAACAAAAATAAGTTTTTGAGTGGGAGATCTAAATCTCCAGGAAAGCCTGTAAAGGTGTGCCGGAAATGTGGAAAGGAAGGGCACTACGAAAAGGACTGCAAATCTAAATCTCCTGAGAAAGGAGAGGGATCTGATGATGCTCCTTCTACATAGGCAAAAACCACCTCAGATGAAGGTGGGGATGTATATTTGGTTTATTCATCAAATACACATGTGGATCATGAGGCATGTTTGATTAACTTAGGAGCATCCTTTCACTTCACTCCCCATAGGGAGTGGTTATGCAAGTATGAGAAGTATGATGGTGGTGATGTCTTATTAGGGGATGATAAGAAGGCCATAATCATTGGACGTGGAAAATTCAAGCTGAAGCTGCAAGGTGGAATAATTAGAACAATTCTCGGTGTTCTGCATATTCCTGCATTGGCTAGAAATCTAATTTCTGTAAGCAAGATGGATGATGTAGGTGTAAAAACAATGTTCGAGAAAGATACCTACAAGATGGTTCGGGGAGCACTGGTATTAATGCAGGGAGTTTATATTGGAACTATGTACAAGCTTTAGGGTAGAATTGTTATTGATAGGTGCAAAAATTTTGTAGTTGCTTAAAGTGGAGTGGAAATCCTAGCGGTCTCTAGAGAAAAGACCTTCCATGGCATTAAAGGCTCAAACATATTGGAGAGAAGGGCCTTCAGATACTGCATGGTAATGGTATGGTATAAGGTATGTCTAATTTCTCTCTGGATTTATATTTCTATGAACATTGCGTATATGGGAAGTAAAATAGGGTGAGTTTTCCTTCTGGTGCTAAGAGTGCAAACAAGATATTAGACTTGCGCACAACAATGTGTTTGGACTTGTGTGAGTTCCATCACTGGGAAAATCTATGTACTATGTTTCATTGATAGATGACTTCTCAAGGAATACATGGATATATTTCTTAAGTAATAAATTTGAAGTCTTTGACATATTTAAAGAATTTAAGGCTCTGGTGGAAAACTAGACAGAGAAGAAGATAAAGGTGCTGAGTACAAATAATGGTGGATAGTTCTGCAAGACTGAATTTGAAGAGTTCTATAAGAAGTGTGGTATAGCATGGTAGAAGAATACTCCATAAACACCTCAAAAAAATGGAGTTGCAGAAAGAATGATCAAAACATTGATGGAAAAGGCAAGAAGTATGCTCAGTGGTACCAGGTTAGGACATGAATTCTGGGCAGAGGCAGTGAAGACTACATGTTACCTTGTTAATAGATCACCTTCATCAACTTTGGAGGATAAGACTCCACATGGGGTATGGAATGGTAAGAAACCCTCTCTTTCACATGTGAGGGTATTTGGATGTGATGCATATGTACATGTTCCAAAGGAGAAAAAGACCAAGTTGGATAATAAATCTGAGAGGTGCATCTTTATTGGGTATAAGGATGGTTTAAAAGGTTACAATATTTGGAACCCAAAAACAAGGAAGGTTGGGTATAGTCGAGATGTGGTGTTTAGAGAGGTGAAATATGTTATTAAACATGAATTCCTACCAAAGTAACCTGATAAGATAGAGTTTTAGCTAAAGGAGGATGAGTCAGACTCTACAACAGAACAAGATTTAGAAGAGGAAGAGCCACATACTCTAGCTATGAGAAGATCTGTTCGGGAAAGAAGGAAACCAGAAAGGTATAGTCTATATATTTTCTGTTCAAATTTTTCTTTAACTATCATTAATGATGATCCTAGAACTGTCAGGGAGGCAGTGGATTCAGAGGATGGAAAACTCTGGAAGGAGGCTATGGTTGACGAAATAGCATCCTTGCACAAAAATGAGGCATGGGATATGGTGGAGTTTCTGGTTGGAAGGAAGCCCACTGGGAGAAAATGGGTGTTTACTAAGAATATGAATGTAGAAAGAAAGGTGGAGAAATAAAAAGCTTGGTTGGTAGAAAAATGTTATTCCTAAGTGCCAGGAATTGATTTTGGTGATATTTTTTCTCCTGTTTCCAAGGTTACTTCTATTAGATTACTTTGATCTATTGTTGCTACACTTGATTTTGAAGTAGAACACATGGATGTGAAGACAAAATTTCTTCACGAGGATCTGGAAGAGGAGATCTACATGAAGAAATTAGAAGGCTTTGAGGTGAAGGGTAAGAAAGAACTGGTATGTAGGTTAAAAAAGTCTTTGTATGGGTTAAAACAGTCACCAAGGATGTGGTATCAGAAATTTGATACCTACATACAGGGACTTGGCTTCACCAGAAGCAAAGAGGATCAATGTGTGTATTTTAAATTAATTGGTGATCATGTTATTTATTTGGTCTTGTATGTGGATGATATGTTGCTGATTGGAAATGACAAAGAAATTATCCAAGATTTGAAGCCCCAAATTTTCTCCAAATTCGACATAAAGGATCTTGGTGCTGCAAACTATATTTTGGGCATGGAAATTAAGAGAGATCGAGAAAAGAGGAAATTCTAGTTAAACTAGAGGAAGTATGTCGAGACAATATTGCAGAGGTTCAATATTCAAGATAGTAAACCGGTGAAGGTTCCTATTCCTGTAGGTGTAAAGTTATCTACTGAATAGCATCCCAAGACACAAGAAGAAGAGGAGGATATGTCCCGTGTTCCATATGCAAGCGTAGTGGGTAGCCTGATGTAAGCAATGGTTTGTACTAGACCAGACATTGCACATGCAGAGGGAGTATTAAGAAGGTTTATGTCAAAACTAGGAAAGGAGCATTGGACAACAGTGAAGCGGGTTTTTAGATATTTGCGTGGCACTAGTGATTATGGTTTGTGCTACCAGGGAAGACCAAGATTGGACAAAGTTTTGGACATCCATGGTTTTGTTGATGAATACTGGGCTAGAGATCTGGACCAAAGAATATCGACAAGTGGGTATGTGTTTAGCCTAATTGGAGGTGCAGTCAGTTGGATGAGTAAAAGACAATTTGTAGTGGCTCTTTCAACTACGGAAGCAGAATACATGGAAACCACTCATGCAAGCAAGGAAGAAATTTGGTTATAGATATTGTGTTCAAGTATGGGGTTGGTGCAGTGAGCTATAAGGATAGACTGTGATAGCCAAAGTGCAATTTTCTTGTCTAAGAACCATCCTTACCATTCAAACACAAAGCACATTTATGTTCAATATCACTTTATGAGAGATATGGTTGAGGATAAAAAGGTGTTGCTGGTAAAGGTGGACACTTTGAAGAATTTTGTAGATGCATTGACGAAGTCTGTGAGAACTCAGAATTTCTCTTGTTGTAGAGAAACAATGGGTGTTGCAGGGTTGGAATAATGGTTAATCTCTCATGTTACCCCCTACGGAAAGAAAACAATAAGTGGGAGAATGTAGGGTACGTGTTATATTATTTCCACAGTTAGCTTCACGTGCAGGGGGGGGGGGGGGGGGCGAAAGCCCCCTATGTTCAGTGTGCAGGGGGGTCACAGGGGGTAGGTAGCCCCCTGCGTAGGGTCCGGGGCAACACCCCAGGAAAATTATTTTTTCCTTATTTTTCGGTGGGCGGAATCGCCTATGGTTTTGTGCATGGGATTGCACATGGTTTTGGGGCATGATGGTTTTCAGCCCCTGGTATTTTGTATATCTGGTTAAGGGAACTATGGTTATGTTCTAATACATGGTTAATGGACTAGGGTTTATGAATGCTTCAGCATGTATATATATATGTGTTGTAACACTAAAAGGAATAAAATGAAAAATCAAGTAGGTAGTCCCAGTTTCGGGATCCAGGGGAAAAAATCTCTATGTATATCTATTTTATGTTTTATTCTCTCTCTATTGTTTATTTTCCGTCTTTAAGAATTCATTTGTAGATAATTTTTGTACATGGTTAAAACCTACACAAAGTTGGTTTAGAAAGGCAGTCATTGATGGATGGAAAGTGATAAAAGTTCATGATTTGGCTCCTCAAATTAAATAGGGCAAGGGAAAGTACTCAGGGTAATGCTTGCTCGAGAAAAAACTACAAGCAAGGAGGGTGGGAATTTATGAAGGAGATTCAAAAACTGCAAAAAAAAAGGATTCAACAATAAAGAAAGTGGACAAAAATGTTGACCAGGAGAAGGGGTGAAAGAGAGAGAACACACGGGAAGAAAACAAGAGAAAAAAGCCTTCGAATAGGTGGAACGAGGAACAAAGGTGGATTCATGCTCCTGGAGGAGGAGAACCAAGACTTCCACTTAGAAGGAGATGGAGAAGATGATTGGGAACCATACCTTCAAGAGAAGCTCCCAACATACAACTTGAAGAGAAGAGAAGATAAATGGATCAGTTATTTGTCCCTCGAGGCTATGAGTTGAGTGTTAGTCTCTAGATCCTTATAATAGCCTGGCTTCCCTGGAGGTTGTGGGTTGAGATATGATCGCTGGAACCCTCTAACAACTTGGGTCCTTGGAGGTTGTGGGTTGAGACAAGAGGCATCTAGAGCCCTATAATAACTTGGGTCCCTGGAGGATGTGGGTAGGATGAAAAATCTGGAGTCCTATAACATCTTTGGTCCCCGGGAGGTTGTGGGTTGAGATAACCACTATGGAGTGGTAAAACAACTTGGGAGGAGACCATACTGAAGTAGAAACAAGGGTATGCTTGATCACGGTCTTTGGTCATTTCCATGATTGGTACAATGGATTATGGACTCCCTAGGAGGGGTGAATCACTATATGAGCACTTGGAATGAGTGTTATGAAACCAACTCCAAACATAGAAGAAAAGAGAGATCAATGCCTTAGAAATAAGCCACTTCGAGGGGGAAACCTCCTTTGCATTACATAAATGAACATTTCTTGGATGATACAAATGAGAAAACATCCTTTCTATATATATGAGTCCATGGGGTCACAATATAATCCTAGTCGACCTAACAATAATAATGTAAGGGCACAATAATAACAATATGGGGGTTACATGGGTACAACAATAATAATAAGAGGTCTACACTAACAACAATAAGGGACTACACTTGTAATATAGGGACCTAACATTCCCCTCCCCTTCAAAAAAGTTTTGTCCTCAATGCATGAGTAGCTCTGGATGCTTCTATAAAAAATTCTCATCCTCCTATGTTGAATCTTCAGTGGGTAAGTTCTCCCAATTAAGGAGATAATCTGAAATTGATCGATTTCGTAGCTATCAGGTTCTTGTTTCCATGACTTCTTCAGGTTCCAATACAATTTTTCCTTCCTCGTCAAGTTCTAGAAATATTGTTTGAATTGGAATTTTGTAACCTATAACCTTATTTAAGCATTAAACATGGAAAACTGGATGCATTTGAGAAGAAGCAAGAAGCTCCAATTTGTATGCCATAGTACCAATATTTTGCAACACCTTGTAAGGACCATAGTACCTTGGTGATAATTTATTATCCTTCTTATCTTGCTTGAGGGAAATTTGTTTGTATGGTTGTAGCCGTAAAAATACCTAGTCTCATACATCAAAACTTCTCTTGGTGCGATGTTTATTTTCCTACTGTTTCATTCGATTTTGTGCCAAATTTAGGCTATCATTTAAGATTTGGAGAACTTATTGTTGATGCTCGATGTGATATTCCACTGCTTGAACCTTAGAATTTTCTCTTAAAGATGATGTGATGGACGGTGGATGATATCCATGAAGTGCCATAAATGGGGTCATTTTTGCTGTAGTATGGAAGGAAGTGTTATACCCCCATTCAACTAGAGGTAACCACTTGACCCATTGTGTTTCTTTATCAGATACAAAACAACGAAGATATCCTTCCAAACATTTGTTCACTATCTTAGTTTTCCCATCGGATTGAGGATGATAAGCTGAGCTATGAGCTAGTTGAGTAACCAAACAAGAAAAGAATTCCATAAAAAAAATTTCAGTAAAAATGGAATATCTGTTGCTTATAATAATATTTTGATTTCCATGTAGCTTTTGAATTGTTTCCATAAATGTAGTAGCAAATGTACTTGCTTTAAATGGATGAGATAATGCACAAAAGTGTGCATACATGGTAAGTCTATCAACTACCACCATGATGACACTCTTTCCTTCAAACTTAGGTAAAACTGTGATAAAATCCATTGAAATCTTCTCCCAACGTTGACTTGGAATGGATAAAGGTTGTAGAAGACCCGAGGTCTTAATTGTCTCAACTTTATTTTGCTGGCAACCCAAACATTCTGCCACAAAATTTTGAATATCAGATTTATGGCCATCCCAAAAAAATTCTTTCTTCACCCTGTGGTAAGTTTTTGAAAATCTTGAGTGTTGTCCTAAGGGAGATGTATGTAATTCCAAAAGAATCTTTTACTTTAGTTGGAAATTCTTACAAATATATAAGTGATCTTTGTACCATAAGGAATCATTTTTCCAACTAAATTTATCAGATGTACTAGTATCTTGCTACAAATTTTGAATGAGTGTCCACACTTTTTCATCCTTCCTCCATTCATCCCTTGCTTTGGTTATCCAATCTGGTTGGATAATAGAAATGGCACAAATAAATTCTTCCACCTTTTCATCCTTTCTTGAGAGTGCATTTGCAACAAAATTTAGCTTCATGATTTCAAAGTCATAACCCAAAATCTTTGTGACCCATTTTTTCTGCTCTTATAAAGATAGCCTTTGTTCCAAAAATTGTTTAAGACTATCATGATCAGTTTTTACCTTGAAGTGTCTTCCCATTAGGTAAGGTCACCATTCATTTAGTGCATGTAGTATTGCCAACATTTCCTTCTCATAAATAGCTTTCTGTAAATACTTTCCTTTGATTGGATGATATTCAAAAGAAATGGATCTTCCTTCTTGCATTAAAACTACACCAATTCCATTTCTTGAGGCATCACATTCCGCAATAAAGGTTTTTGTGAAGTCTTGTGTAGCTAAGACCAGTGCTAGGCACATTGCCTTTTTAAGTTTATCAAAGGCCTTAGTTGCTTCAGGAGTCCATGAAAATGCATATTTCTTCAATAATGTTGTGAGAGGTGTTGCTATTCTCCCATAATTCTTAACAAACTTGCGATAATACCCTGTTAACCTGAGAAATCCTCGTAACTTCTTTATGGTTGTGGGGACTTTCCATTCCTTGATGGCTTTAATTTTGTTAGGGTCTACCTTAACACCCTCGTGAGATACAATATGACCCAGATATTCCACCTCTTGTACTCCAAAGAAACATTTGGAGGTTTTTTCATATAATTGTTTCTCTTTCAATAGTTTGAGCACCATGTCAACATTTTGAACATGATCCTTCCAAGACTTGCTGTAGATTAGTATATCATCAAAAAATACTAACACAAATTCTCTAAGGAAGGGTTTGAAAATGGAATTCATCAGCCCTTGAAATGTAGAAGGTGCATTGTTAAGGCCAAAAGGCATGACCCAAAATTCATAATGACCTTCATGAGTTCAAAATGTTGTTTTTGGAATATCTTCATTCTTCATTCTAATTTGATGATATCCTGAATGAAGATCCAACTTGGTAAAATAAATTGCTCCATGTAATTCATCCAAATATTCATCAATCACTAGAATGGGAAATTTATCTTTAATAGTGAACTTATTGAGCTCCCTATAATCTGGACACATGCGCCATGAACCATCCTTCTTGTGCACCAATACTACTGGAGCATAGAAATAACTTTGACTAGGTTGAATTATACCCGCATCTAACATTTATGCAGTCATACGTTCAATCTCGCTCTTTTGGACATAAGGATATCTGTAAGGCCTGATTTTTGGAGGAACAAATCTTGGAATCAAATGAATACCATGATCATGATCGGGAATAGGTGGGAGTCCTTTGGGAGTTTCAAACACCTTGGAATGATTGTTCAAGAATTTTTGGAGATCTGGAGAAATAGATGATTTTGATGTTGGAACTTCTAGTGAGCATAATTGTTCAATTACACCTCATAGTTATTTCTTCCAAAAATTTGTCATGACATTAGAGCTTATTATCTTTCCTGGCTTCCCTGCGATACCCCGTAATTCAACTTCCTTTCTTTCTGAAAAAAATTCAAGAAAAGTTCTTGAAAATTAAAAGCTACCGTCCCCAAAGATTGTAACCATTGTACTCCTAGTACAACATCCACACCTCCCATTGGAATGGAAAGCATTGGACTATTCAATACATATTCCACCATGGTTAGCTTGATATTATGGAATTTCTTGGAGTAATTTATAGTTCCTCCATTTGCAACCATCACTTGACATTCTCTTGCTGGAAATAGGAAGAAATTCAATTCCTTGGCTACCTTACAATGAATAAAATTATGGGTACTACTCAAATCAATCAAAACTATTACCTTTTTCTTCTTGATATGTCCTTCTATATTGAGAGTTTTAGGAGTGGTAATTCTTGCCAATGCATTACACGATATGGTCAGACTCATTTCTTCTTTTTCTAGGGTTGGTTCCTGGTGTATATCCTCTTCTTTTGAAGTTTGTTGTTCATTTTCTTCCTCCTGTTCACAATCTATGTAAAATAATTTCTTCTCAGCACACTTATGACCTTTAGTGTATTTTCTATCACAACTGTAGCAAAGCCCTTTTTCTCTTTTTTCTTCCAATTGTTGTGGTGTTAACCTTGTAGGTTGTGGAATTCTAGGAGTAGCAACACTTCCATATTTATAGATGTGAGTGGTAGGATTCCTTGTCTCCATAAATTTACATTCAAATTTTCTTGCCAACCTGAATGCCTTCTCCAATGAGTCAAGTTCCCAAAGGCAAACCTCATGTTCGATGTTATCCTTTAAGGTCCCTATGAAGACATCAATATTGTGTTCCTCTGGAATATCAGTTACCCTTATATTCAATTTTTAGAAGTACTCAATGTGCTCCACCATTGAACCCTTTTGTTTGAAATTTATCAATTGGCTAAAGAAGGTGTTGCTCTTTGTATCCTCATAATGTGCTATCATTTCCTCCATAAAAATTGACCAACTGACAATTTTTTTATGGGAGAAAAGCCATCGATACCATACAAATGTATTTTGTTCTAAATATAAAGTTGCAATACGTACCTTTTGTGTGTTTTTCACATTATTGTGATCAAAATATTGCTCCGTCTGTAGTATCCATGTTACGGGATCCTGTTAGGTCCCTATATTACTAGTATAGTCCCTTATTGTTGTTAGTGTAACCCCCTTATTGTTATTATTGTACCCCTCTAACCCCCATATTGTTATTATTGTGCCCTTAAATTATTATTGTTAGGTCGGATAGGATTACATTGTGGCCCCATGGACTCCTATATATAGAAAGGAGGTTTTGTAATTTGAATCATCCAAGAATTGTTCATTCATGTAATGTATTGGAGGTTTCCCCCTCGAAGTGGCTTATTTCTAAAGCATTTATATCTCTTTTCTTCTATTTTTGGAGCTGGTTTCCCAACATTTGGTATCGGAGGTTTGGATTCTAGGCTTTCGTTGCTCCAAACAGGTCATCGTGGCAGTTTCGCTATAAATTTTTTTCTACGAAGGTTCAAAAGCTGAAATTTTTAGGGTGCAAAGCCAAAATCCTGAGGAACATTGTCGCAAAATTTTAGAGCTTTGTTCGAAATATTTTTGGAGATATGATCTGTGGAAGGTGGGGCTTTCTGCAAGCTCCTGAATTTCACTTAAACAGGTCATCGCGTCATTTTCGCTATAAATTTTTTTTATATGAAGGTTCAAAAGCTGAAATTTGTAGAGTGCGAAGCCTAGATCCTGAGGAACATCGTCGTAAAATTTTAGATCTTGGTTCGCAATATTTTCGGAGATATGATCTGTGGAAGTTAGGTCTTTTTTAGGCTCCCTAATTTCATCTGAAAGAGGTGATCATGGGAAAATCTTCATAACTCTCTCTCTGAGAATGGGATTGGAATTCTGTAAAAATTGGCAGGAAGTAAACGAACTATAGTTTCCTGTCCATAAATTTCAGAACCAAAGGTGCAAACAGTGACACATGGCAAGTCGTACAATTTCGATCTACTGAAATAGTCCATAATTATGTCATTGTGGGACACTGGATATAAATTTGTCTTGAAGAATCCAAATCAAGTCAGACCTATGGCATTTGAAAGAAGCTTCAGAGGAATACTACAGGGCCAAATTTCAGATATTGAGGATCTTCAATTATAGAGATAATTCAATTTCAATATAGAGCTCTACAAAAGCAAGTAAAAGGTGTGTATTTTTTTCCGAATTGCATAAGTCTTGTTTGAAGAATCAAGTTGAATTGATTCCAAGGGCATATTGTAGAACAGATATCAGTATTGGTTTCTAAAATGGCCCCTAAAAAGAATTCAACACCCATTAAGCCTTTAGAAGGCTCTACTATGACTCATGAAGATGAAGAATGGCAACATGACATATCAAAATTACAAGAGCAAGTGCAACAAATTTTGTTCTCGCAAAGAGCAACAAAAAATGACATGGAAGTTTTGAAGAAAGGCGTGGAAACTAAGATGGATGGTTTGAAGAAAGGCGTGGAATATAAGATAGATGGCATAGAAGCTGGAATGGAATCTAATATGGATGACATGGAAGCTAAGATCGATGAAAAAATGGAAAACATGAAGAATGATCTAAAAGCAGATATGGAAGGTTTGACAAAGTTGATACAAAATAGCAGAGGAAACTCATGATGAGAACAAAATAAATGTTAATCGTGATTTCATAAACTCTAATGTTGGCAGGAAGAACCACCATATTCCAAAAATGGATATGAGGAACTTTGATGGAAAGGATCCTGTAACGTGGATACTACAGATGGAGAAATATTTTTATCTCCATAATGTGCAAAACACACAAAAGGTACGTATTGCAACTTTACATTTAGAACAAAATACATTTGTATGGTATCGATGGCTTTGCTCCCATAAAAAAATTGTCACTTGGTCAATTTTTATGGAGGAAATGATAGCACATTATTAGGATACAAAGAGAAACACCTTCTTTAGCCAATTGATAAATCTCAAACAAAAGGGTTTAGTGGGGGAGCACATTGAGGACTTCCAAAAATTGAATATAAGGTTAACTGATATTCCAGAGGAACACATGATTGATCTCTTCATAGGTACTTTAAAGGATAACATCCAACATGAGGTTTGCGTTTTGGAACCTGATTCATTGGAGAAGGCATTCAGGTTGGCAAGAAAAATTGAATGTAAAATTATGGCGACAAGGAAGCCTACCACTCACTTCTATAAAGAAGGAAGTGTTGCTAAACCTAGATTTCCACAACCTACAAGGTTGACACCACAACAATTGGAGGAAAAAAGATCAAAAGGGATTTGCTACAGTTGTGATAGAAAATACACTAAAGGTCATAAGTGTGCTGAGAAGAAATTATTTTACATAGATTGTGAAGAGGAAGAAAATGAACAAGAAGAGGATATACACCAGGAACCAACCCTAGAAAAGGAAGAAATGAGTCTGGCCATATCATGTAATGCATTGGAAAGAATTACCACTCCTCAAACTCTCAAGATAGAAGGACATATCAAGAAGAAAAAGGTAATAGTGTTGATTGATTCAGGTAGTACCCATAATTTTATTCATTGTAAGGTAGCCAAGGAATTGAATTATTTCCTATACCCAACACCAGAATGTCAAGTGATGTTTGAAAATGGAAGAACTATAAATTGCTCTGGAAAACGCCATAATATCAAGCTAAACATGGGGGAATATGTATTGAATAGTCCAATGCTTTCAATTCCTATGGGAGGTGTTGATGTTGTACTAGGAGTACAATGGTTTCAATCTTTGGGGACGGTAGCTTTTAATTTTCAAGAAATTTTCTTGAAAATTTTTTTAGAAGGAAAGGAAGTCAAATTATGGGGTATTGCAGGGAATCCCGGAAAGATAATAAGCTCTAATGTTATGACAAAACTTCTAAAGAAAGAACAACGAGGCATAATTGCACAATTATGCTCACTAGAAGTTCCAACATCAGAATCATCTATTTCTGCATATCTCCAAAACGTCTTGGAAAATCATTCCAAGGTGTTTGAAACTCCCAAAGGAATCCCAAATATTTGTGATCATGATCATGCTATTCATTTGATTCCAGGAAGTGTTCCTCCAAACATCAGGCTTATAGATATCCTAATGTCCAAAAGAGCGAAATTGAATATATGATTGCAGAAATGTTAGAGGTGGGTATAATTCAACCTAGTCAAAGTTATTTCTCTACTCCTGTAGTATTGGTACACAAGAAGGATGGATCATGGCGCATGTGTCTGGATTATAGGGAGCTCAATAAGATCACCATTAAAGATAAGTTTCCCATTCCTGTGATTGATGAATTATTGGATGAATTACATGGAGCAATTTATTTTACCAAGTTGGATCTTCGTTCAGGATATCATCAAATTAGAATTAATACTGAAGATATTCCAAAAACAACATTTCGAACTCATGAGGGTCATTATGAATTTTTGGTCATGCCTTTTGGCCTTACTAATGCACCTTATACATTTCAAGGGTTGATGAATTCCATTTTCAAACCCTTCCTTAGAAAATTTGTGCTAGTATTTTTGATGATATACTAATCTACAACAGGTCTTGGGAGGATCATATTCAACATGTTGACAGGGTGCTCAAACTATTGCAGGAGAAACAATTATATGCAAAAACATCCAAATGTTTCTTTGGAGTACAAGAGGTGGAATATCTGGGTCATATTGTATCTCACGAGGGTGTTAAGGTAGACCCTAAAAAAATTAAAGCCATTAAGGAATGGAAAGCCCCCACAACCATAAAGCAGTTGCGAGGATTTCTCGGGTTAACAGGGTATTATCGCAAGTTTGTTAAGAATTATGGGAGAATAGCAGCACCTCTAACAACATTATTGAAGAAAGATGCATTTTCATGGACTCCTGAAGCAACTAAGGGCTTTGAACATCTTAAAGAGGCAATGTGCCTAGCACCGGTCTTAGCTACGCCAGACTTCACAAAAACCTTTATTGTGGAATGTGATGCCTCAGGAAATGGAATTGGTGCAGTTTTAATGCAGGAAGGAAGACCCATTGCTTTTGAAAGTCGTCCAATTAAAGGAAAGTATTTACAGAAACCTATTTATGAGAAGGAAATGTTAGCAATACTGCATGCACTAAAGAAATGGCGAACTTACCTAATGGGAAGACACTTCAAGGTAAAAATTGATCATGATAGTCTTAAACACTTTTTGGAACAAAGAATATCTTCAGAAGAGCAAAGAAAATGGGTCACAAAGATGTTGGGTTATGACTTTGAAATAATATACAAAAAAGGAAAGCTTAATGTTGTTGCAGATGCACTCTCAAGAAAGAATGAAGAGGTGGAAGCATTGCTTTGTGCCATTTCTATTATCCAACCAGATTGGATAACTCAAGCAAGAGATGAATGGAAGAAGGACAAAGATGTATGGATACTCATTCAAAAGTTGCAGCAAGATCCTAGTACATCTGATACATTTAGTTGGAAAAAATGATTCCTTATGGTACAAAGATCGCTTATATCTTTGTAAGAATTCCCAACTAAAACAAAAGATTCTTCTGGAATTGCACACTTCTCCTTTAGGAGGACACTCAGGATTTTAAAAACTTACCACAGGGTGAAGAAAGAATTTTTTTGGGATGGCCTTAAATCTGATATTCAAAAGTTTGTGGCGGAATGTTTGGTTTGCCAGCAGAATAAAGTGGAAACAATTAAGACCCCGGGACTTCTACAACCTTTATCCATTCCAAGTCAACGTTGGGAGGCGATTTCAATGGATTTTATCACAGGTTTACCTAAGTCCGAAGGAAAGAGTGTCATCATGGTGGTAGTTGATAGACTTACCAAGTATGCACACTTTTGTGCAATATCTCATCCATTTAAAGCAAGTACAGTTGCTACTACATTTATGGATAGAATTCAAAAGCTACATGGAAGCCCAAGGGTTATTGTGAGTGACAGAGATCCCATTTTTACCGGAAATTTTTGGACGGAGTTATTTTCTTGTTTGGGTACTCAATTAGCTCATAGCTCATCTTATCATCCTCAATCTGATGGTCAAACTGAGATAGTAAATAAATGTTTGGAAGGATATCTTCTTTGTTTTGTATCTGATAAACAAACACAATGGGTCAAGGGTTACCTCTCTCTGAATGGTGGTATAACACTTCCTTCCATACTGCAGCAAAAATGACCCCATTTATGGCACTTTATGGATATCATCCACCATCCATCACATAATATTTAAGAGAAAATTCGAAGGTTCAAGCAGTGGAAGATCACATCGAGCATCAGCAAGAAGTTCTCCAACTCTTAAAGGATAACCCGAATTTGGCACAAAATCGAATGAAACAACAGGCAGATCAACATCGCAGCGAGAGAAGTTTTGATGTAGGAGATTGGGTATTTTTACGGCTACAACCATACAAACAAATGTCCTTGAAGCAAGCTAAGAAGGATAATAAATTATCGCCAAAGTACTATGGTCCTTACAAGGTGTTGCAAAAGATTGGTACTATGGCATACAAATTGGAGCTTCCTGCTTCTTCACGAGTACATCCAGTTTTCCATGTTTCATGATTAAAGAAGGTTATAGGTGAAAATCTTCCAGTTCAAACAGTATTGCCAGAACTTGATGGGGAAGGGAAAATCATATTGGAACCTGAAGCAGTCATGGAAAAAAGAACTCGACAACTACGGAATCGATCAATTTCAGAGTATCCCATCAAGTGGAAGAACTTACCCACTGAAGATTCTACATGGGAGGATGAGAATTTTATACAGAAGCACCCAGAGCTACTCAAGCGTTGAGGACAACACTTTTTTGAAGGAGAGGGGCATGTTAGGTCCCTATATTACTAGTATAGTCCCTTATTGTTCTTAGTGTAACCCCCTTATTGTTATTATTGTACCCTTGTAACCCCCATATTGTTATTATTGTGCCCTTAAATTATTATTGTTAGGTCGGCTAGGATTACATTGTGGCCCCATGGACTCCTATATATAGAAAGGAGGTTTTGTAATTTGAATCATCCAAGAATTGTTCATTCATTTAATGTATTGGAGGTTGTCCCCTCGAAGTGGCTTATTTCTAAGGCGTTGATATCTCTTTTCTTCTATTTTTGGAGCTGGTTTCCCAACATATCCTTTCCATCAAACTTTCTCATATCGATCTTTGGAATATGGTGGGTCTTCAATCCAACATTAGAGTTTATGAAATCATGATTAACATTTATTTTTTTCTCAGCATGAGTTTCTTCTACTATGTTTTCGCCATTAGGAATCATTTCTTGTATCAACTTTGTCAAACCTTCTATGTTTGCTTTTAGATCATTGTTCATGTCTTCCATGTTGTCTTTCATTTTTTCTTCTATACCATAGATCTTAGCTTCCATGTCTTCCATGCCATTATTAAAACCATCCATATTAGGTTCCACGCCTTTCTTCAAACCATCCATATTAGCTTCCATGCCCTTCTTCAAACCATCCATCTTAGCTTCCACGCTTTTCTTCAAAACTTCCATTTCATTTTTTATTGCTCTTTGCGAGAGCGAAATTTGGTGCACTTGCTCTTGTAATTTTGATATATCATGTTTCACTTCTTCATCTTCATGAGTCATAGTAGAGTATTCTAAGAGCTTAATGGGTAGTGAATTATTTTTAGGGGAATTTTAGAACCCAATATTGATATCTATGCTTCAATATGCCCTTGGATTCACTTCAAATTGATTTTTCAACAAGACTTATGCAATTTGAAAAAAAAATACACACATTTTTCTTGCTTTTGAGGAGCTCGATATTGAAACTGAATTATCTCTGTAATTTCAGATCTTCAATATCTAAAATTCAGTCTTGTAGTAGCCCTTTGAATCTATTTTTGAATGCCATAGGTTTGACCTAATTTGGATGCTTCAAGTCAAATTTATGCCCAATATACCACAACGACCTAATTATGGACTACTTCAGTAGACTGAAATTGTACGGCATTCCCCATGTCGTTGTTTCCTCCTTCGGCTTTGAAATTGATACACAGGAAACTATAGTTCGTTTAATTTTGAGAACTTATTATATAATTTAAGTCTGGTGCTCAAAGAGAGAGTTATGACGATTTTCCCAAGGTTGCCTCTTTTAGATGAAATTTGGGAGCCTGCAAAAACCCTAACTTCCACAGATCATATCTCCAAAAATATTGTGAAAGATTTGAAAATTTTGCACAAAGTTCCTGGGGATTTCGGCTTCACGTGATAAAAAATTCAGCTTCTGAACCTTCGTAGAAATAATGTTATAGATAAAATTCCACGATGACCTGTTTGGAGCAGTTAAACCCTAGAATCCAAAGCTTTGATACAAAATGTTATGAAACCAACTCCAAAAATATAAGAAAAGAGATAGCAATGCCTTAGAAATAAGCCACTGTGAGGGGGAAACCTCTCTTACATTACATAAATGAACAATTCTTGGATGATACAAATAAAAAAACCTCCTTTCTATATGTTGATTATATAGTTTACTTTTAATATTTCTATGGTTTGCCGTGAGCGCAAAGCATCGAATGGCATTACTTGTGGTGAATATTTAAGTGATGGCTAGAAAGAAACAATACTAAGCTAAGTCACTGGCCGAATAATTAAGCGCATGTCTATATGAGTGAAATACGCAAAGGTTCCGACATGAAACAAACAAAGGTATGGCATAAAAGGTTTAAAGCAAAGAGTATTATAACAGCTCACTCTACTTCATGCATGTGTTATACGAGTCTCCGCATGTGCTATTCCGAGGGGGTCAAGGAGTGGAGGAGGGTGGTAGAGCCATACCCCCGTAATTGTGGTGACATGTCACGTGGCCTACTAATGGTAAGGGTTATATGGGGAGTAAAGCGCGGTCTTAAAGCCGCCGCGCTATGTATTTCAAATTCCACGAAGAGTATGTTTCGAGAACGTAGCCGCTATGCGTGTGAAAGGCAAGGTAAAGTCCTTAGGTTAATCGGGTACCGTGGCCCTACCGCATAAACGCGCACGCGTGTTCACCTACCTTCACTAAACGCCCAACTCCCTATGTGCCGTGTGCTCCATCGTCGTTGTCCTTACGACACTCACCCCACTTGCTTCACCATTTTGCCTTTTCCCAAGAATCCTCGCTCTATATAACGGTCCCCCGTCTTTTACCGCAGAAAATTTGTGTATTCGGCTACGATAAACTAAAGTGGGAGCTCAAAGGCGAGTCCACTCCAAATACCACTATCAATATCCCCCTCGTGTCACTTTCCCAAGCGTATTTCCCAACGTACAGGTATTCTCGTCCCTCATACCCCCTCCTCGCTTCCTTTTGTTTTTAAAAGTTTTCATATTAGTCATGGGAAAGGTCACTCCCAAGGTACGTAAATCCGTAGACCTCTGTTCGTGTGAAACTAAAAACCCTCCAGGGTTTGAACCTTTCTTAGACCTCGCAAGTCAAATCGTGACACACAATACCCATTTCCCATCACAGTATCAAACCCGAGCTTTTTAGAAGACATGTCAAAAATAGGGATAGATATCTGTGGTTCTATCAGTCTATACCATCAAATTACCCCTCCGTTTATCTAATTGCTCTAGTTTATTCATTGCTCGTAGATGCTACAAAAGAACGTCGAGGCATGTTTATCTCATCTCAAGGGAACAATATATTTTCTTTCCGATTACTTACCGTAAAAAGCCCTTCGTTTCGCAATAGCGTGAACTACACGTCAGCGAAATGACTTTAACCCCTTAGTTTGCAAAATTGCCATGGGAATGAAGTTAAGGATATTTCTTATCTCTTCCATAACCAACAACTAGACCACATCCCTTCCTTCGCAAAACCTTTCCCCTTTGAGTTTGTTCAAAGAAGAAGCGTGCCCATTCTTACTCTTATCGCAGGGTCTATTAGGTGTGCTGACGGTTTGGGGCAAAACCTCCGGGCATGTGTCACTTTATTATGGTTAATGTCTCAAACCGGGGTAGTTCTCGACATTCCCGGTTTCCCGGCCCACCATTCGACCCAATTCCAAGAACTCTTAGAAACCGAAAGGTTTCCCGCTTTTTTTCTATGGTTTTCTACCTTCCTTTATCGCATGTGCCTATAAATTTGAAGGTTTGGGTTTAGATAAGGTGTATAAGGTAAATTCTCAAATTTCTGCATCAATTTTCAACTCGAGCTTTGCAACACACCAGCTACCAAACTGGGTGGGTTATTTCAAATTTCTAAATGAGTTCATGCCTATCGCCACACTATCCACGACTTCTCACCTAGGTTTTTCCCGAGATGAAGAGATGGTTACAAAGAAGCCAAGATCAAAGTACTGGGATTGGTACATGTTTGATAACTACAATCGAAATTCGAGTTTGCGGAGTTGAATTTCCCCCAATGGGCTTGCTCATGTTCCGTCGTTTGATGATGCTTTGGAGTACATCACAGAATTCTCAAATATGACCAACTCCACTTCCTCCCTTTCAAAAAAGGGGTTTATCCTTAAACTTCCCATTACCATCGTCTCTTTTGTTGTCAATTCAAGGCACACCCTCCCATCATCGAGAAGCTGTTTCAAGACATGGATTTTAGACAAGGGAAGGTTTGGCCCTACCATCCGAGGGGTATCATCTCTACTCGTAAGGACAAGGAACAAATCAACTCCTTATGCATGAAACGAGAGACCGTTCATAGAATGGGAGGGATAATCTCTCAAACTTGGCCTTTGCTTTCACAGATGGAGATGCATTCATCCGCGACAAAGAAGAGGCAGCCTTCCGTAAAGAGAATGGTAAAGGTCTAGGCTAGTAATAGCTGTGGATGTCAAGAGTGTGTTCTCCCCTCATAAAAGGTAGGAAACAAGTTGACAAGTGAAGTGGGTTATAGAAGAATAGTTTCTCGAACTGAAATAGCATATGGCGTAATTCGATGAGAGCAAGGATAGGGCTCAAGGTGTTACAAGATAGTGTTAAATCTTTTGAATACTCAAGTCTCACAAGTTATCATAGTCGACACTTCTGCCGTATCGCAACCAAAAGAAGCCTAAAAGCGTAGCCATCAGAGATAAGTACAAGACGAGCTAGAAGGATTCGTAGAGAAATACCATACCAAGAGATTTCAAATTTCAATGATCTCTGGACACGTAACACATCTAGTGATGGCCATGGCTGAGGCCATTATGGACCCGTGATGTGTACTACTAGTTACATAGTGCTAGAGTACGTGGTCGACATGTCAAAGGTGCGTAAATTGATAAATGCAAACTCATTTTAGGTTTTTGACGAGCATGTTAAAAGACGAAGTGATGTGGCTTACGATCACTTTAAAAGCTCGAGAGCAAGCATGCTCAAGTGAGGGATAATTTTTAAAAAGAACAGTAAATTCCCATGCCCTCACAAATCAAACACGTTCTCTCCGTGATCTCAATTAATGAAAAGAGATCCGGTGAAGCCAATCCACAGGCCACCTCATCAAGGAATTGCGAAGGAAGTGGCATCCTCAAACACAATATTAGCATACCACTCCTCCCATCATGTACAAATGCCCGAATTAGCCTGTGCCGAAAAATATAAAGCAAATACTTACGATTCTCGCAAAGGAGAAGGAAGAAAAAGAAAAGATAGCAAAAGAGATGGTTTTTCTTCGTACAAAGCACAAAGATTATTGCATCACTTGGGATACACATAGCTGTGCACCACCGCAAGCCCAACCGGAAACTAGTTCGGCCATCATCCCATCGCTGATCTACATCAAGTGGCTACAAATGTTGCATTGGAGAAGGTGTTTCTAGTAGCCGAGACTAAGAATCGTTGAGTCGGAAGCCGTTTCGGTCGAAAATTCCAAAAGGATCGAGGCTAGTGCCAAGGAAGTCAATCAAGGAAAAATGGAGAAAGATGACCAACAGAAGACCATCGACGAACTCAACGCCGCTCGAAAGGTAATATCACCTCGTGGATGCCAGACGAACAACCGTCAGAAATTATCGCAGCTGCAAAGGGCTTTGGATTTTCTAAAAGTCATCGAAGAAGCAAGCTGGTCCATGCTTTATCTCGAAGAAACTTCATGAGGGGAATACCGATGTGTCCATGAAAGCACAACACACAAGAAGTTATATCTCTTTCTTTGAAAGGGATGAGGTCCGAAGACGTGAGAAGCATGGTATAGCAAGGTGTTCAAGGATGTCGTTGAATGTCGAAATAATTTATTAGAGTCGGCCCGTACTATAACTTCAAGAACCTGGAAAATGGCGCTCAATTTGATCGGTTTGAAATGATTTGGGCCAAGATCATAGCGGCCGAGCTTCCATCATGCTAGGGTCCTACTCCCTACCATGTTATTGCCATTACCAACGTATGAGGGACGTCTCAAGGAGGAGATGAAACTGCATGTGATGTACTTTCGTATAAATCCACCCTATTGAAAGCCAAAACTATAGTTTCAACACTCCGCCAAGAATTTTCCTCCCGCACCCGGGTAAAGCACAAAATTCTAATCGATGAAAATTTCGAAGATCTCATTGAAGCTTATATCGAGTGGAAGGTTTCGCATCAATAATCGAACTCACAGCATGTTTCGTAAAAGGTGCACCATGTATGCCACCGTTGTGCCTCATCGCCCAATGTTCTCGCCACCTATGTCGCAATTACATCGAATTCTACCGTACTAGTGAATGTTCTTAATTCAAGATTCAGCCCTAGTGTGGCCTTCACTTTTACTTTACTTTTTTTGATTTTTTAAATTTTCGTTAATTCACATTTCACTCCTACATTTTACTTTCGTTAAAAACTGCTTTTAAATATTTTTGTTTTGAAACGGCCGTGAGCCTAATCGTAAGTGATGAGATGCCCCTATCCCTCATCATGAATTTTGATTATTTTTATCGAGACCTCAAATCCATTATTTAGACGCGAGGGAAGATATTTTTCTCAAAAATATCTTCCCGCTCATGTTTCCGAGGATTCTATATAAGCAAAAGAAATCCAAATAGGAAAAAGGGTTCTAGATTTTCCGAAGAATATGGCCGTGGAAGATTTTTGTATCCATTTTGTCAAAGCTTTAATATAAATGCGAAGAGCTCGTTGTCTCAATGATAAGGAGTTCCATCTTAAATGAGGACTTCGGTCTTTGTGCTTTATAGTGCGTAACTCGCTTATGTGTTATAGTTCACCATTCATTTCATTATATCCATTTATCTTGTATCATGTTTTGGAATGCGAGTGGCTCACTCGGTTCGTATGAATTTATTATAGTTGATACTTATGTTAAAACTGCCTAGCACTTTAAATATGGCTCACCATGATATGTTGTTTCATTTTCCACTTCAACCATACTTCTTCTATATTAACTCGCTATGGGATGTTATTTAAGGTTATTGTCATGTATGGATTCTTATTATCATAAGCCCATCACATGTTAATATTTTTTTTTGGATTTCATCTCGGTAGTTAGTATTCCCTCTATATTTCTATACACAAAGCAAATTCCTTCCGATTTTTCACACTGTGAAGAATTTTTAGAATCCAACCCTCCTTATAGAAAGCTCACCTTTGGAATTGTCTCGACACATTTATATTGAGAGTTCACTCTTTGCCTCTCATAAAGATTCCTCTTTCCTTATGCCGAGCTTATGAGTATTCTCGGGTTCCATCTAAACTCGAATTTTCCTATTTACTTGAAATAGCACAAGAGCCTTGTTTTGTATAATTATCCATGTTATATCATATGCTCCTTTGCTATATAAGATGTCCTAGGCACGGTATTTCACAACTCAAGGTCGCTCTCTAGGGTTGACAACATATTTTTGGTGTCGTTGCTTGTGGAAACGAAGTTGAGAAAAGTTAAATCCCCGGGCCTTGACAAAACATTATTCAATCTTCAAATAGGTGAGCATGAAGATTTGAGAGTTGTATATCCTTCACCTTGGCGACTCCACGTCATTTATCAGATAAATTTACCCGCAACACCCGTTCTCGAAGCCACACTCGAGGTCGTATATGTTCTACCTAAAGACACCTTCTCGTGTTTGACCTAGAAAAGATCCTACATAGAGAAGTTGAGTGGGCAGTCTTTTAGTCTACACAAGAGATCCTCTTGAATTCTCTTTAGAAGGCTTTCCATCCTCCTCCTCCCAAGTAGCCCTAGTGCAAGGTCCCGACCTAATCGTGGGAGATACCGACTCACTTCTCGATAGTCCTCCCCTGGGGAGGTATCCGAATCAAAGATGAAGTCAATCAATGTGATACCATGCACTACACTCTTCACCCCACTCCCCGAAGTCAAGAGGTCAAAGAGGTCACCGAAGACTGCTTGGTCTCAATCTAGTCTCCTAAATTGAGCTCATTTAATTGTCAACCGTGGTTGGTAACCGCCAAGTGAAGTGTACCGATGTACCTAGGTGTTTGTTTCTTAATGCGTTGTGTGTAGTGTTTTGTGATGTTTTTGGTCTTTTTTAGGAGGATTTATGATGTTTTTGATCTTTGGTGGGTTTTATGTTCACAAGGAAAATGACTAGAAAGTCAATGAAGGAAGCTAATGATTAAAAACAGAGTGGAACCTAATTGGTTGATGTCAAAATGGTAAATGCAAATGCAATATTAAAATTAATCAAATCTAAACTATGACTAAGAAAAGCAAAGCTTGATAATGAATTTTTAAGCAAATGATTCAAAACAATAAACTAAACTTGTCAAATTCTTTTCATCAAAGCTGCAGGCCGAGAGAGAGCTTATGACATGGTCAACTAAGTATGCAAATCTTCCTAACTAAAATGTTTTGAAACAACTAACTATAATGATGCAACATTTTGTCCTTGATTAGAGATTTGTTGAAGTATGTTTGGAGTAAAACATTGATACCATCATAAGATCTTCACTCTCTAAGACTAGTTCCTAACTCTATTCCCGCAACTTAGTTTAATGACACTACACTTCACTCAAAGGTTATGGATTTTTGAAATAGTATTTTGAGGAAATGTTTGTTTGTGAGATGATAAGGAAGTTGCAGAAATTCTTCAAAGCCTTAAAGTGATATGGGTTTGCTCATATGTTTATGAATCAATTATGGATTTTAACAAGAAGAGGTTTGTAAATAATGAAGGTCGTTTTTGTTAAATTTAACAACTGAAGTAATCTAGTATGCAAGTGAATGACAAATTTCTGAATATGGAGGCAAATGTAATGAGTTAAGCCAAACCGGGAATCTCTTAAAATGTCACTAATCTAAAACAAGGCCGAGCTACAAGTCATTATCAAACTTAAAACAACAACCGCAGCATGAGTTATGTATTTAAACTCCGTGAGCATCCTAACTAAGCTATCATGCATTATTCTATGGAATTACACAATTGCTTTTTCCATCATGATTGGTATTTTGGAAGAGTTTCTTAGAACAATCCTAACCGTAGTTGAGTGCAAATGCAAACATAAAGACCGAAAGCAATGAAAACTAAGATATCATAGCCATCTCCTACCCATCATTATGATATTTTTGACAAGCGTTAAGAGCAAGAACAACTATGGTACTTAGTGAAAACACACAACTAAAACGTTCAAGATCACAATCATGCTTAAGATAAATATGAGGATTTTTTGGAAGAATTTCTTCTTTTGGAAGAGGCCGAGTATAAGTATAACCGTGATGGTGAATAAAAGAGATTACAATTAATTCTTACAATACTATAGCCATTTCCCATTCATCATTATAATATTTTGGAAGAGCTTTTCTTGGAAGAGTTTTTAGAATGAGTATAACTACGTAGCTAATGAAAACAAATACGAATTCAACTTCAAAAACGTAAAGGTAGCTAGAATTTCATTCAAATTACTTAAATAAATCCGTGCAAGAGGCAGTGGCCCCTCTACCACCCGATCAATCTAACTCCAAATCAAATCAACGCTTTCAAAACAACACCGTATGCTTCATTAAAAGGTGAAATAACTTGAACAAGAGTACCGCGTCTTCGAAATGTATACGTAATCTAAGCAAAATCTAGAACAAAATCTAGCCTAGCTCTCTGCTTCCCAAGTGTTTTTATAACAAATGTAAATAACAAGACTTGGCAAAATACCCAGGATTATTGTCTTTCCTTATCGAAATCACATTAGGACTCTTGGAGTGGTCGCGTAAAAAGGAAAAGACATTCAGACTAAGACAAATTTACCAGAAGTCTCGCTCTTCTTAAATGTGTTCTAATGCTCCAAACCATACCTGCAATCTGCTTCTTCCTTCATGGTGAGCAACAAACAATGTAGACATGACGTGGAATATGCCCATATGCGGTTTTTCTTGAGAGGCCACCGGAACATACCCAAACGTGAAGATAATGCAGAATCGCTTTGTTACTTTAATGTCCGCACTCGTTGCCTGTCTTGGCCAAAATGCATTACAATGACAAAATCATAAACTTAGCAAGTCGACTCATGTTAATCATTCTAAAATTAATTTTAACTAAATTCATTGATCAATTGGTCCGGAATAGCAATGGACAAAGGAAAATAAGGTAAAGTGGAATGAAAGAAAGCACAATCTTGAGGCTCAACATACCCCCACTGCCGACTTCTTGCATGTCCTCATGCAACGATCCCATGAACTCGTAGGCTTCTCGCAAGAACATCTAACTTCTCCTTATCCCTTTCGTCCGGAAGCTAAAGATCTTCTCGCGGGGTTTTCTTCGATAACAAGTTTGAACCTTAAGTTGGTAAGTGCCCGATTAGCTTTTTATTCCTCTTTCTTCAACTTTTCATTGGTCTTTTCCACTTTGTCTATATGTAGGGATAAGGTTGAGTTCATAATGCTTTTGAGCTTGACTTGTTCCTTGAGAATTTCATTCTCATTTTTTATGTGTCTATTAAGTATTTCCAACTCATACCTATCCCTTCTTAATACATCTATTTCGCATGGAGGACTAGGGGTTCTCTCTCCTTACTTTCCAAGCTCTTTCCAAAGTTTCCACATAATCATAAATTTCTTGTCGAAAGAAGTCAATTTCTGTGGGTTCCTTCATTAAAACTTTCAACATCTTCCTCAATAGATGTTTCCTCATCTTCTATATTAATTACCCCCGTTTTATTTAATTTGGAGTTTTCCTTAGTTTCCCCTTTAGTCTATGGTTTTCTTGGCCGAGAAGATCCTCCTCTTCTCGTGGCATATTTCCCCGATTACCTTTCTCTTCTTAAGTTGTCTCTTGATTTGAGTCAACTTCTCTCGGGATGATTTCACTACTTTTGACCGTTTCATTAATTTCAACTTTTGAGGCTCTCCATTTTCTACTTCTCCTTGTAGGCTATGGTTCAGGGAGGGTTCTTTGCTCTTCAAAATGATTTCTTATCAAGAAATTGTCCCATGTATCATTTGTTTTGGCTAAATGGTGTTCAATCAAAATTTTAACCAAGCCATGATGATATAGAGTTGCCCTAAAAATTTAACCCTTCTTTGAACACAGAAGCCATCTTTTCAAACTTTGAAGCAAGAAATAAGGTAGGTTTAAGTCTTCCCCGTAAAATGCATTATCATTCTACCGTGGTAGACATAAAATGTGCCATATCTTACCCTCACATGTAATAAATTTTTGCGTAAGAAGTAGTATGTTTCTCCATTTATTTTTCAATGCGTAACTCTGGAAATCTCCTTTCTAAACACGTTGACATCCACATACACTGGGTGATTTTAGAATTTTCTCTCAGATTCATTGTGGAATTCTCTCTCGTTTTTGAACCATCTCTCTCCATTTCTAAGCAACCCCGTAGATTCTCGTAATTAAAACTTCGTGGGACAAATGAATTTGACATCTCCCACTTCAACTTCGCCCGAAATGATCTTGCAAATGTTTTAGTGACTTCTTTGTGGAAGCCATTAAATTTTCCAAAATTGTAGCCATCCTATCTGTTGCAACATTTCCTTACATTGAGGGTAGCCTTCGAGGTATTTTGAACCCATCGGGTTCAGCCATAATGAAACCCATAATTGCTTCTTCAATGTTCGTACTAACACCTTTCTACCCACGTAAATAATAACTTTCACCTTTCGAATGAAATGGCTTCAAGTTCTTAATGACAATGGCTTCAAACTTCGGAATGATATACCTCTCGGTTGACAAAGTGATAATAGCTTCAAACTTCGGGGATCGATATGCCTCTCCGATTGACAAAGGACAACAACTTCACACTTCGAGCCGATATGCCCTCGGTTGAAAATGAAAACAACTTTCACACTTTGAACCGATATGCCTCTCGTTGACAATGAAACTTGGACCGATATGCCTCTATCTTTCAAAGGGAAAAATGGCTTCAAATTCTAATACCGTTGTACCGTCTATTGGTAACAAATGGCTTCAAATTCCCATACCGGCCGTACCTCGCGTTTATTAAAGTGATAATGCTCACCGCCCACTCGCAATAGTGCTTTGATATTCAAACCGATATACCCTTTTGCTCGCTCACGATGATAAGAATATCTCTCTCGTTTGTGTGGAATGAAGTGCCGCGCGTAATGGAGTGATGGAAGTAGTCACGAATGGGTAATGGAGTGAGGAGGAAACGAATTAATGATTGAAAAGACGGCGGAGATTTTTACAACGGAAAAGAGAATCATCATTGAATGATTTGGTTGGGTAACGTGAAGAATTCAAACACGGCCATTTGAACCGCTTTTAAACGATGCTCTGCATGGAATTTGAAATGAGAGATTTTAATCCAAAGTTTGTGGAGGGTTTATTGGTCATGATCAATAAAAATAATTAAAACAACCTTTTCGAACAATTCATAACTAAAATATGCTAAAATTTATGAAATGCCATTATAATCTAAACTTGTTACCTCTCGTTTCATTTGATTTTTGTAGTCTTTGTCTTCTTTGTTCCTTCTTTCTTGGAAGAGTCTTCATAATCCTTCTTGATGCTTTTTATTCATGGATACACCGGATCATTTTTTTGTAATTTACTGTCCACGACTAATGCCTTCGGATTTGTAGTCGTTGCAATGTCCGGCTAGTCATGAAGGTCAACACTCATATAATGTCTCTAAGCCGCAGAATGTACCTCGTAGAGCATTTTGGTCATGGAATGGAGTGGTTTGGGAATATAAGAAATGTTACATGGTATGAATGAAGATGGATGATGAGACATGATATGTATGAAGTGGATGATGAAATGGAATGGATTCAGTTTATGAAATGGAGTGGAAGAACATAAGAATTGCCCCGCAATCCATAACATGTTTTATTCATTTACGCAAGACATCAAACTTTAAATTTTGGTATGAAAATGAGATGGATGGGAGTATGGAATGAGATGAATGAAAACATGGAATGAAGTAGAATATGAATGAATGAATGAAATGGAGTATGGATGGATAAGTGAATGGAGTGAAATGAAATGAGATGGATCATACACTATGGATCCTGAATCCTATGATTTTGTAAATACCGTTTGTAAAAACAAATGGAAAAGTTAGAGTGTCGAGAGACTCGATTTTTACCCTATATTTTCGTATAAACATGCCAATCAATGATTGGTTTTCATGTTTATACCTTTTTTTTTTTTTTCAAAAGAAATACTTCAGAAAATTTAATCAAGTTGATGAAGAAGAAGAATTCTTCTTCATTAACTTCACATCACCGTTTCTTGAAACTTCTTGACAAGTTCTTCTCTCTTGAGAGTGGTTTGTGATATAGCTTCAATCTATGACCATTCACAAAGAAAGCACTTTCATCTATGTTCTGACTTTATCTTCGTCAATATCTGTTTGTAACACTCACAATCCAAGCCAATGTGTCCTCAAATTTCCACCTTGAAAATCCTTGAATTTTGAATCAAACAAGAGAGCCTAGTCACCCTTGGAATTTCTTCTTTGATGTACTTGTCATGCCATCTAGCCCTTTGTCGTTGGACTAGATTTTTTTCTCAACCGCATCTTGTCCGATCTCATCCACCCATTAATCTATTCCGCTCTATGTTGTGCCTCCGTTAAATCAAGTCCTAGCTTCTAACTCTGCCATTTTGAGGTTTGAATTTGGAACTCTATGGGAAACAAACTTGCTTTCCATAAACAAGCTCATAAGGAGTATGGCTCTGGTTATGTTTCTCCACAGTTCTATAGGCCCACAAGGCTTCAGAAGCCTATCTACCCAATCTCTTCTATGTAAATGAACAGTCTTTGTTAGGATTCCTTCAATGAACTTATTAGTAGATTCCACTTGACCATTTGCTCGTGGATGATAAGGAGTAGTTTTTCTATACCGATTTTTGTACCTCTCCATCATTTGCTCCACTAGCCTTGATGTAAATTGGAGCTCCTGATCCTCAGAATAATTTCCTTGGGACACCAAAAACGAGTAAAATTATCCTCAAAAAGAAAAGTAACTACAAATGATTCATTAGCAACAAGTAATGGCTTAGCTTCTACCCATTTAGTAACATAATCAAAGTAAAACTAATATATATTTCTTTTGTCTTGATGGAGGACTAATAGGTCCTACAAAATCCAAAGCCCATTTTTCAAAAGGTTCAATGTGTACCCGAGGTTGTAATGGCATCTCACCCGAAGGGAGAAGGTTTCCCTCACTCCTTTGGCAACCTGCCACACCTTTTACATACTCTTTAGCATCTTTAAACAAGGATGGCCACAATATCCCCAATTAAGGATCTTATAGGTCAGTCTCTCTTATCCAGTGTCCGCCACAAGGTTCACTATGACATGCCTTGAGAATCTCAGCATCTCATCTTCACGAACACACCTTCTAATGATCAAATATGGACCCTGCCTTGTACAACTCATTAGCAACCCATGAATATTTTGCACTATCATTAATGATTTTCTTTTATCCCTTTTGCATTCATAATTGAAGGAAATTTTCCGAAACTAAATAATTAGCAATATCAGCAAACCATGGAGTTTGGAGTAGATTGCAAAAGATATTCATCGTGAAATTGATCTTCAACCGAGTGTCATCTTTGATATTTTATCTAGATAGGAAATCACTACCGTGTTTTGTTTTCCAGGCCTATCTAGAATGGTAATGTTGAATTTGTAAGAGAAATAACCATCTTATCACTCTCATTAGTGATTGATTTGTTCATTAAATATTTAATCGCGTAATGATCAAGCAGAACAAAAGTTTCATAGCCGTTATATAGTGTCTAAATTTGTTTATGCCATGAACAACAATGAAAAATATTTTTCACATAAGATAGTTCAACTCTCATAGAGTAAAATTTTAATGGGTATAATAGATGGCAGGAATCAAGTCTTTCTGCCTAATACCGCTTCCTAGAGCCGTATAGGAAGCATCCGTCGAGATATGAAAAGGTACTCCAGCATAGGTCCCCTTAATATAGGTGCTTCCAGTAAATTTTGGTTTTCGTGGTTTCAAAAGCTAACTGCAATCGAAGTCCATTTGAATTCACAATCTTTGGTGAGTAATTTGAAGAGTGGAGATGCTATTTTGGTGAAGTTTTCATAAATCTCCGATAATATCCTCGTAAATCCTAGAAAACTTCTAACATATCTTTTGACAACTTGAAATGGATAGGTTAGAAATGACTTCAACTTTTGCCTCATCAACTCTAATTCCATCCCCCAAATGTGGTGCCCTAAAACAATACCTTCAAGAACATCATAAAACATTTTTCATGACTAAGTGAGAGGTTTGATTCTTGGCATCTTTTTAAGACTTTTTCCAAGTTTTCTAAATCCTCTTCTTCAAATGTATCCCATAACCGTGAAATCATCCATGTACACCTCTACATACCATGTATTAGATCCGAAATTCCTAATACCGCTCTTTGAATGTTGCGTACGTATAATCCAAATGGCAATACTCGGTAAAGCATAGGTACCCCAGGGACTGTGTAAATGTGGTTTTGTCTTGATCTTCAAGTGCTACTTGGATTTGATTGTAAATCCACTAAACCCATCTAGGAATGAAAAGTACTTTTTTGCCGCCTAATGTATCTAACACTTGATCTATGAAAAGGTAAGTGAAAAATGGTCTTTCTAAGAGTAGTTTTATCTGGGCTTCCCTGTGAGTCAACACACACCCTTCTATTTTCCATTTTTCTTTGGCACAATTACCAAGGAGAAACCCACCACTATCTCAAATAGGATAAGGATGTAAAAATTAACATTTAACAATTTTGCAATTCCTCTTTAACAATTTCCTAAGATTTGGATTCATCCGTCTTGAGGTTGTTTGATTGGTTTGCAATTCTCCTCTATATAGATGTGATGAGTACAAGTCTTGGGGCTTATCCCTTCATGTCAAGCAGTATTCCCTATGCATATGCATGAATGCCCCCGTAATACTTTGACTAACTCTTCTTGTTGAAATTTCTGTGTTCTTGCTTTATGTTCAAAGTTTTGCCCGAAAATTTCACTTGTAGAGCTGCCAAATTTGTCCATAGAATGAAGAGACATCGACCTAGATGACAAAACTCAATATTTGATCCCTCTTGAAATGATTCATGTTTACGTTCGGGAGAGGATTCAAAGTTTTCTAGAGTATTCGTATTCTGATTATTCTACTAATTTCTGAAATGAAGAGTGGTTGTAAATCTTCTTCATCCTCTATCCATTGAGTGTCATCTAGACTGTAATTGTCCTACCCGGAGGATATAAAGTGAATTTCTTAGCTGAACTACCATCAGAGATATACATATCACCGGACCTACAACTAATAAAAGCATCACTGTAGCCAACCAAGGTCTTCCTAATATAACAGGATGGCCTTCCTAGATTATTCTTAGGAGTTAGGATCATGAAATCCACTGTACTCTTAAGAATCTAGGGATTAATGAATTGGCTACCCCATCCTGGGTTTGATCACAAACATCTATCTCTGCTAATTGTAATAGTGTGGGTGTAAAGAGAAGATTAGGAAGTTTCCGCTTTCTTTTGTCCATGATTTGTCTACTCATGATATTTATTGCCGCTCCTAAATCAATGAGTGTGTTTTGAATTTCAATTCCATTGATGTGAATTTTGACAATCGGATTTCCCCCGGGTCAAGATACTTTGGAATAGAAAACTTGCCCATCATAATGTCTCGCGATTTGTCCTACCAAACTTCTGAATTTTCTTGGTTTCTCTTTATTCTTTTTCTTGTTGTTTTCATACTCAACTCCTTTATTGTTTTGGCTAAAATTGGGATTTCCTCGATGGCTTGCAATAATGGAATTTTAATGCAAACATTTCTCAATTCATATAAGAAATCATAATTAGGCACCATGATTTGTTTTTCTACACCTCTGTATCAATTTGCACTTTTCCGGAAAGGGAGGTATAGAAGTAGATGTGGATGGTTGCTCTAATACAGGAGTTGGATTTATTGGATCTTTGTTTTAGTCGTTTCAACGTGTGGGTCTTGTGCTGGATGCCCTCTCTCAAGACTTTTATTCACCCGTAGGGAGTCTTCCTTAATTATCTTGTTCCCTGTATGATCGCGTGCTCTCTTTCGCATCCTTCCGTGACCCAAGTTGAACATCACTAAGGTCTAGAGGAGTAATTAAATAAGTTGGAAACTCGTTGGCCTTCTATCATGTATGTATTCACTCGAGGGTTCTTATTATTGGGGTTTGGTATGGGTTGAGCCGGAAATTGGATTTGATTTTTGAGGGAATGGTAATGGAAGTGGTTGATTTTGATGTGGTTGGTTCTAATGATGTTGTTGAGGGATTTTGTTGAAAATTTTGTTGAAGATTTTGAGGAAAATTTTGTTGGAGGATTTTTGAGGATAAAAAATGTGGATATGGTGGATAGGATGGTGGATAATTGAGTAGTATGAGAGTATCTTCCATAGGGACTCGTGTTCTCTTGCACCCAATATTGAGATTGATTTTGAAATTCGAAGCAAGGTTGTCGCCAAGAATTCCAAGGTGGAGGTTGATTATACATTTGATCATGGAATCCTTGTGTCTCAGGTCCTTGCCAAGGTCTTCTAGATACAAAATTGAGATCATGGAATCTCAGAGGAGTTTCCTCCCCGAAAGACAAATTTCTTGAGACCACAGAAGAGAAGGAAAATTCTGGTCTCATGTTCCTCGAACAAATGACACACAAGCTTTCACAACTTTTACATCCAAAGGACACTCTCTCAAGGCATGTTTCTTTCTACATTTGGGAAAAAGATTGCCAAAGCATCGTATTCACTTTTCTTGTTTTGTATCTTATGGTGTCTATTTGTTCACTAAGACTCCCTAAGATTTCAGATTTAAAATCATCAAGCATATGTCCTATTTCTCGATCTACTTACCGTCCCGGTATGCACTTACTTGCCTCTTGCAAGAGCAGGATCTCTGGACCTTTGACAGCTTTTAGATTTCCCTCTCAAAGTGGTTGATACATAACTCGCATATTTCGTAATGTGAGTTGTGATATATCCCCTTTTCCATCATGCTAAGGATATCCAACCATTCATCCCTAATTGTTTTCAACAAAAGAGCTTTAAGGTGTCTTGATCTAGGTTTTCCATTTTTGCCCTCTTTGATGTTGTAATTAAATCTCTCCAACAAATCTTCCAAATTTTCATCTTCTTTTGTAACATCTCGAACACTTCTCTTTCCTTTGATTAACCTGCATACAATAATCCAAATATCTCTAGAAATTCTTGTTTCATGTCTTCCCATGTTCTAATAGGTTCACTTCATTAGACTCATAAACCACTTCATCATTCCTTCAAAGTTGAAGGAAACAATTTCAATTTTTGAGCATCTTGTAAGTAGTCATAAGTTCTGCATACAACACTTCAAATTCGAATAACAAAGTTTCTGTGGATCTTCGCTTTCAAGTCCATAGAAGTTTGGAAGGATGAGGGTGAAATGTTTTTCATGGTTGTATTGGTTTCTTCATCAATTATAGGAACCCAAAAGAGCTTCCTATTCTACCCTTCCTCTTACTTGCACCTCTACCTCCTTCTCCTCTACCCTTCTCCTCTACCTCTACCTCTACCTCCAAATAGTGTTTTCTCCAATAAAAACCTCCTCCTCCTTCTTCTGCCATGGTCGACTCTCCCGTGGAAGTGGAAAGGTTTGTGTCCCTAACAGAATTTTAGATCTTCTTCATGGCAGATTCAAGAGATGAGTGGAAGGTTTTTCTAATGGAATAGTTGACCTTAGCATCCTCAGAAGTCTCAGATCGTGGGAGGATGGAATATGGGTTTGAGTTGGAAGGTATACCAGCTCCGGATCTAGATGAAACAAGTGGTGTTCTAGAAATCAAACCGCTCTCGCTGCTTATAAATATTCCCTTGAATCTCTCTCCCTACGTACATAATTGTTTTTGGATGCTAAGAAATTGCATGTTACCTAGTTTTCACTTCCGCAATGGCGCCTGGGGGCTCTGGTCTCAATCTAGTCTCCTAAATTGAGTCGGTTTAATTTTCAAAACTGTGGTTGGTAAACCGTTAAAGAAGTGTACCGATGTGCCTAGGTGTTTGTTTCTTTAATGCGTTGTGTGTAGTGTTTTGTGATGTTTTTGGTCTTTGTGAGGATTTATGATGTTTTGATCTTGGTGAAGTCTATGTTCACAAGGAAAATGACTAGAAAGCTAATGAAGGAAGCTAATGATTAAAAACAAAGTGGAACCCTAATTGGTTGATGTCAAATGGTAAATGAAAAATGCAATATTAAAAATAGAATCAAATCTAAACTATGACTAAGAAAAAATCAAACCTTGATAATGACTTTTAAGAAAATGATTCAAAACACAACTAAACTTGTCAAATTCTTTCATCAAAGGAATTTGAGAGAGAGCTTGAGACATGGTCAACTAAGTATGCAAATCTTCCTAACTAAACAGCTTTAAACAACTAACTTATAATGATGCAACATTTTGTCCTTGATTAGAGATTTGCTGGAAGGTGTTTGAGTAAAACATTGATACCATCATAAGATCTCTACTCTAAGACTAGTTCCTAACTCTATTCGCAACTTAGTTTAATGACACTACACTCTCACTCAAAGGTTATGGATTTTTTGAAATAGTCTTTTGAGGAAATGTTTTGCTTGTGAGATGATAAGGAAGCTGCGTAAATTCTTCGTGCCTTAAAGTGATATGGTCTTCTCTGGCTCATATGTTTATGAATCAATTATGGATTTTAGAACAAGGAAGAGGTTTGTAAATAATGGAAGGTTGTTTTGCTTAAATTTAATAAATCAAGTAATCAGTATGCAAAAGTGAATGACAAATGAATATGGAGTGCAAAATGTAATGAGTTAAGCTAAAACCGAACTTAAAATGTCACTAATCTAAAATAGTGCTGAGCTACAAGTCATTATCAAACTTAAAATTTAAATAACCGAGCATGAGTTAAGTGCAATTAAACTGGAGCATCCTAACTAAGCTATCACATTTATTCTAAGGAATTAATACGCTCCGTTTTTCCATCATGATTGGTATTTGAAGAGTTTCTTAGAACAATCCTCAACTGTGTAGTTGAGTGCAAATGCAAACATAAAGACCGAAGTTAAATGAAAACTAAGATATCATAGCCATCTCCTACCCATCATTATGATATTTTTGACAAGCGTTTAAGAGCAAGAACAACTATGGTACTAGTGAAACACACAACTAAAACGTTCAAGATCAAATCATGCTTAAGACAAGATGAGGATTTTTGGAAGAATTTTCTTTGGAAGAGGTCACATAAGTATAATCGTATAGAATAAAAAAGATTACAATTAATTCAATACTATAGCCATTTCCCCATTCATCATTATAATCTTTTGGAAGTGAGCTTTCTTTGGAAGAGTTTTGAATGAGTATAACTACAAATGCTAATGAAAACAACTACGAATTCAAATTCAAAAATGTAAAGGCGCCTAGAATACTTATCTCAATTACGCAAAATAAATCTCGTGCAAGAGGTGGGGGCCCCCTACCAATTGACGCACTCCATCCCAAATCAAATCTAACGCTTTCAAAACAACACCTGCTCCCATTACCAAAGTTATGAATAATCTGAACAGCACTCCATGGCTTCTCAAATGTAGCATTAATCTAAGCAAAAATCTAGAACAAAATCTAGTCTAGCTCTCGGTTTCCCAAGTGTTTATATAACAAACAACAATAAGACTTGCAACAATTCCAGGATTATTGTCTTTCCTTATCGAAATCACATTAGGACTCTTGGAGTGGCTGCGTAAAAAGGAAAGGACATCTCGGACTAAGACAAATTCCCACTGTAAGTCCGCTCTCTTAAATGTGTTCCCACGTTCCAAAAACCATACCTGCACTCAGCTTTCTCCCTTCATGGTGAGCAACGAACAATGTAGACATGACGTGGAATATGCCCCATATGCGGTTTTTCTTGAGAGGCCACTCCGGAACATACCCAAACGTGAAGACAAATTACAGACCGCGGCTAGCTACTAATGTCTCGTATTCTACAAACTCTAGTTCCTAGCCAAAATGCATTACAATGACAAAAATCATAAAACTTAGCACAAATATGTTAATCATTCTAAAAGTAATTTTAACTTAAAATTCATGGATCAATTGGTCCGGAATAGCAATTGAAAAAGGAAAATAAGGTAAAATGGAATGAAAGAAAGCACAATCTTGAGGCTCAACAATATCTTCTTTCAACAGCTCTTCGCTCCCATCAACATCCTCGTCAGTCGTCTAATACATTCCTATTGTCATTCATACTTCACTTCCACCTCCTCCTCCTCTCACACACCAAACTCTCATTAGGGGAATTTTGAGGTCTAAAATGGGCCTCCTAAGGAAATTATAAAATAATAGTGGAAAAATCAAATAAGATTTGATGACATCATCAAATTTTTGAGGGAAAAATGAAAAACTACTTTCAACTCATATTTTCAACTTATCTCCTAAATCTCCCATTGAGGAGTACTCATTGGATGCGAAATTTAATTCCTCATCCAGAGTACCCATGTTGGGTAATACTTTACAGTTCTATTATTATTTTAAAAATGAGAAATACATAAAAAAACGTGATTACAATCACGTTTTTTTATGTATTTCTCATTTTTCAGGTAGTAGAGTTCATTAAGTATGAAACATGGGCAAATTTCCGTCCCCCTTTGGATGAGGAATTAAATTTGCATCCAACGAGTACTCCCACTCGAAATTTGAGTAAGAATCTTGGGAGATAAGTTGAAAATACTTAGTTGAAAAAGTAGTTTTCTTTTTATTTTATTATTTTTTAATATTTTTACCCCTTTTATTTAAAAATGGTAAATCATCCCCTATGGTTGACATCATCATATTGAATCCCTATTGGTTGTTATAAAGTTTAATTTTGTTGTAAATTTTTCTTAGGAGGCCCATTTTAGACCCTCAAAATTCTCGTTAATGAGCACTAACTCCACCACCCCAACGGAAAATGTTCCTAGTTTCTTCGCTGAATAAGTGCTCCTCGGGCTCTACCTCAATATTGAATGATATTCCATAAGAATATTTGAAGATTTTACCCGGTTTCAATGGGGAAAATGAGACTAGCCCAAAAAGCATCTCGAGGTATTCGCTCTTTTGCGTAGAATCAATGTGGAACATCTAGACGTGGTCTTAAGACTGCTTGTTCAATCTCTAGATGGAGAAGCTAGAAAGTGGTTTGAACTTCCGGGGACTGCCCATTACAAATTGGGAGCAATGGAAAACTCCCTTTCTCGTAAAAATGGGGAGAGAGAAAGGATCACGGACATTGTCTCAATCGAGTTTTGTAACACACTCAAGAAAAGACATAAATCTAAGGGGTGCCTTAGTTTATCAAGAGGTTTAAAAATTGTATTTAAGCCTTCCGACCGATATGAAACCCCATCAAACTACCGATAAAGTTATTTTCATAGCAGCTCTTGACTCAGAATTTGCCTTCCTCTCGAGAGAGAGAAAGCTCACACTCCCGATGATGCTCAAATGGATGCATTGAGCCGGGCAAACTTCGCCTCCACCGGTAACCAAATTTTAGACTCAGATGCCAAAAGAAGAGGTAAAGAAGAGGGTGTCTAATTCTAGCCAAGACAAAGATTCAGTTGATAACAAGATAGAAGAAATGAACAAAATGATTAAAAACCTTTCAAGTAAGCTGGTCAAACTTGAACTCGGAGGCCAAGAATTCATCCTCCAAGAATTTTAATGCCCCAAACAGGGTTACAATCCTCAAGATAGGAAACCACCCCAGATACTACGAGGAACGGAAGGAGCAACAGTGGATCAAGTACCTCACCCAATCGTACTTAATGTGCATAAGGCCCGCCAAGGACACGCTATGAGCAAGATGATCCACATTCGTTTATGCAAATAGTGATGAAGTAGAATGCCCCGCAAGAAAGTGATGAAGTGGAGATTCCATTACATGAAGATGAAAAGGTCAAAGAAAGCACCGAAGATCTTGAAATCGGCGATTATCATAAAGGGGCTTGTCGATTTCATGCTACGCCAATAGAAGAGGCTAGGGACCCCTGCATCTCTAGGAAAAGGACTCGCACTCAAGATCAGGAGGGAAGACACACCCTAGAAGGAAGCATCCTGCTCAAGGAGACACATAGTGGCTGCTGCATAGCAAGAGGCCTCTAACACCTTGGGCCTGATGATCGAATTACTTCCTCTTCAAGGCTGCCACTCCCTAATGTCAAGTCGCCACAAAATAAGTCAAACCTCCGTTCAAAGCAAAGAGTCAAAGGATATTTTAGCAAAGATAAGTCCTTTATGCCTTTTGTTGCAAAAAGGAGCTTGAGAAACAAAATCCCGCTCCCCGATTGAATTGTTCAAGCAACCTCGCATATCAGTCTCTGTGTCACATCATTTATGCTTCCGTAAGCAAACACATATCCCGCACAGCTTTGAACCTTCAAGAAGAAATACCCATGGTTGTATTTGGCCCACATGTCAAGGAATTAGATGCCTCTACTCCCTCCTTTTATGTGTCTTTAGTAATTCATGACCCGTCACATAACCGTATGTTAGACTCAGAGCTCCCACAATATATTGCCCCCGTCGCTCATGGAACAACTAGATTACAAATCACCCGTCCACAAGGATCTCTATTCATTTGGATTCCAAAAGAGTTGGAATGTCAGGTATGATCACATTGGTAATAATTTGGCCCGCATCCCAAGAAAAAGTGTGGTGATGGACATTATGGTACTACATCCTGGGGCTTTCTCTTCGGCATGTTGCCGTCAAGGTCTTGGGGACTAAAATCGGCGTGTCAATCAAGCTAGACTTGACATATGGCTACTATCTCAAGCCTGTGGCCAAGAGAGGAGGTTATAGATAAGGAAACAAGAATTATCAAGATGGTCACTAAGTAATGATAACCTGGTTAATTTTCTTTTAGTCTATGAAAAGAGGGAAATTTCATGTTTGATGGCCGGGAGGAAGACCAAGATTGAGCTCAACCACTCTGCTCATCAAGACCGAGCAATTTTGCAGGAAAGCTCAGCAAGAATCTGATTAATTACATTTCAAGATGAGGAAAATTTAGAGAAGGTGGGGCTGGCGTATTATTGATTCCTCCTATAGTCCAATGGGTCCCATTGTATTTCAAACTAGAGTATGAAGCCACCAATAATGTGGCCGAGTAAGAAGCACTTCCGTCGTGGTTACGATACCGGAAGCATGAATATAGAAAGTTTAAAGTCCCGGGGAGATTCGAACTCTGGGTGGTTAGAAAAGTGAAGAATCATGGCCAAACCAAACATCCTAGGGTCGAGAGCTTTACAGAATGAAGTTTGGGACATGGTGGAAAATTTTTTCTTGGCATTTAATATTCGGGCCATGCTCAAGAGCGTGTAATAGGATGGTGGACTCCTTGCATTGCTGCAGATTGTTCGCCCCACCTCAAAACCCTCTCCTAAGATATGAAATTGAGGTGTGCTATCGACCATCAATCCCGTATAATATCAAGCATCGCGTGTTTGAGGATGAAGACCAAGTGAAAATATTTCGGAAACAAGCAGGGAATTCTAAACATGGTGATTGATACTTGCGAAGAAGAAGAGGCCGAGGAAATTTCAGAAAATAAATGGGAAGAAAAGGTGGTTGGCCATAAAGTTCGCAACTAAAAGGAAATGCGCAGGCCCGTAGACTAGTACCTCTAGAAATGTTGTTTGATAGGAACGATGTCCCACTCGAATCCAAGCAAAGCGGTAGGAGGAAAACTGGCAGAAGCATCTTAAAATTGGTACCGATGTTGACCCCAAAATTGTGAAATTATCCAAGAAAGTCCTGTGGGAATATAAAGAGCTCTACCCGAAATTATTCCAGTCATACAAAGATGTGTTTGCATGGTCTTATCAGACCTAAAAACTCCTTTGACATCGCATCATGTAGCATAAAATTCCGCTTAAAGGGAGATGTGAAACCACATAAAATGTGTTTAGATAGATAAACGACTCTCACTGCGTCCCTCCATCGAGAAAGAGATTAAGAAATTGTTAAAGGCCAAAATCATTGTGCCATTGAGGTACCTTCGAGTGGGTAGCAAACCTAGTCCTCATTCCGTAAAAGAATGGAGAGATAAGGCTATGTGTTGATTTCTGAAAATTTAAACCGAGCATCCTTAAAAGATAATTATCCACGCCCAAGATGGATCACATTCCTTACGTAAAAGTGGTGGGAGCTTCCCCCGGATGTCAATGATGGATGGATTCTCCGGTTACAATCGTGTGGCCGTACTACCTCGTAAGATCGAATAAGATCGCCTTCACCACACCATGGGGTACGTTTGTGTATGCCAGATGCCTTTGCTGATTAATGCAGTGGCCACTTTCCAAAGGGCCATGGACATTGCCTTTGTTGGTGAGAAAGATAAGTTTGTGGTGGTATATCCGACAATATCACCATGTTTTCTAAATATGACGTGTATAATATCAACACTTGCGTAGAACTTTCATAGGCGTAAGGTACGATATCTCTCAATCCACGTAAGTCATTGTTTGCATTAGAAGAGGGTAAGCTTTTGGGACATATTGTGTCCAAATATGGGGTAAAAATAGATCCTAGGAGAGTAGAAGTTATAAATGGAATTTATCTCCCGTAAATAAAAAGGAGGTGCAGTGTCTTAGGGCGCATTAACTTCCGAGAAGGTTTATCCCTAACTATGCAAGAGATATTTGTGGATGGCACTGACGTGCTGAAGAAAAATAATGAGGTGAAGTGGTCCCAGGAATCACGAGGCCTTTTTCCAGGATAAAAAACGCCTTTTCGTTGCCTCAAAGTATAATGGGACCCGACTATGCCAAACCCTTCATGATTTTTTCATTTGCATCACCTCTACATGCTGGCAGAGTTTTATTTCGTAACAAAAGAAGAGGGGTATGAGCAGCCCATCGCTTTCGCCAAGTGCTCCGTGATGTAGAGTTGAAGTATAACATATTAGGAAAAGGTGCTTATGCTCGTGGAAGTCTCTTAAGGCATTTCGTATGTATGTCTTGTAATCACATATCACTGCGTTTGTGCCTACCACAACAGAAAGACATCCTTATCCAAGGAGATAGCAAAGGAAAGAGAGGGGAATGGATTTCCAAAATACAAGAATATGAGCTATAGTAAATTTGCCCTACCAAACTGATTAAGGGACAAGGATTAGTCAAAATCTTGTCCGAATCAAACCGCTGTGCTCTGGGTATAAATCGTCCATGATAGAAAATGAGTGAGTTCGAGAAGAAGGAAGAGTGTAGGGGAGTAGAGATAGCTACTCAAAGATGCATATGAAGTATCTCATTGGGGCTCGTGGTACAAGGAGATCGTAGTATCTTCTCGACACTTAGTTGCCCTCCCCAGATGTGACAAAGCTAAATACGTACTGACTAAGGTTGAGATCAAAGAAATTCGTTGTTGCCAATGGTCTATTGTATTGGCGAGATCCCTTCTCAGCATTCTTCTGTCTCATAGAGGATGAGGTAGGTGAAATATAATGGCCAAATTTCATGAAGGAATCTTTGAGATGTGTTTTCCTGGTCGTAGCTTTGTGAGAAACGCCAAAAATTTGGTCAAAGACAAAAGTTGGGTACCTCTACCCATGATCCCCGTGCATGACGAACCATTCCGTGAATGGGGAATTGACTTTATTGGTGAAATAAATCCTCCATCAAGCAAATAGTACAAGTGGATATTAATTGCTACATATTATTTCACAAAGTGGGTGGAGGCTATACTTATGGTAGGAATGCAACAGACATCATGGTAATGAAATTTATGGAAGAAAATATTATATCCAAACATTTAAGCTGCCCCGCCAAGATAGTGACCGACAATGCCCAAGCCTTTAAGTCCGCAGTTTGTCGCTTCGCCAAAGAAAAGATAACATTGCGTTGGTCACTCCATGGCCTATTACCCCAAGGAAATGGCCCGGCAAATTCTTCAAATAAGACCCGGTGAGAGCACTAAAAAAAGCCATCAAAGAAAAATCAAAAATTGGGACTCCCAGCTGGAAATTACTTCTATGGGCCAACAGATCACTAAAGAAGAGATCAATGGGGAAGTCCCCACACATGAATTAGTATATGGAGGCGTAAGTATTCCCCGTATAGTTAGCCTTACCAAATAGGCCCGATTCATGCAAGAAACCCAAGAAGAAACCAGATGATGTGACTAGGAGAATCAATCACCGGGTAGATAGAAGAAAACACGAAACCAGGTGTCGAGGCTAATCGAATACCAAGATAAGATGAAGGATTCTTTCACCAAAGATGCCAAGGACAAAGAAGATGCAAGTTGGGGATTTAGTGCTCGGGATTGATATTCCGAAGAGCCGATAAGCAAAGAAAATTTTACCCACTATGGTTCGACCCTTTTAAAATTGTATAAAAGGAGGCAACAACACATTCAAAGCTGGAAAATTTACAGAGATTTGTTTACGTCCTTAAACGGGTAGTTCCTCAAACATTACATCCGCCTCATTCAAGCCGCGAGAGAGCCCGATGTATTATACTATACATTAGTTATCTTCTTCATCTTTGTTTGAATGATGTTTGTCGATGAATCATGAAGAGAAAAAATAAAAAGTGTCGAAGAATGGTGTCCACATGGAAGATTAACAAGAACTGCGGTTCTTGACACGCCTGTGGATGAACGTGCCATCCCCGTGTGGAGCCAATGTTGATTATATAGTTTACTTTTAATATTTTTATGGTTTTCGGTGAGCAGCAAAGCATTGAATGGAATTACTCGTGGTGAATATTTAAGTGATGGCTAGAAAGAAACAATGCTAAGCTAAGTCATGTGCCGAATAATTAAGCACATGTCTATAAGGAGTGGAAAGACGCAAAGGTTCCGAACATGAAACAAACAAAGGTATGGGTATAAAAGGTTTAAAGCAAAGAGTATTATAATAGAGCCCGCCTACTTCATGCATGTTGGTACGAGTCTCCGCATGTGCTATTTCTCGAGGGGGTCAAGGAGCGGAGGAGGGTGGTAGAGCCATACCCCCGCGGAATTGTGGTGACGTGTCACCGCGGGTCGACACGAGGTAAGGGTTATATGGGGAGTAAAGCGTGGGTCTTAAAACTGGGTCGCGCCATGTATTTCATTGCCCACGAAGAGTATGTTTCGAGAACAAAGTTGCTTACACGTAAAGGTAAGGTAAAGTCCTTAGGTTAATTGGTACTAAGGCCCGTACAAGATTAACCGCACGCTGTTCACCTACCCGCAGCTAAACGCCCAATCCCTATGTGCCCGTGTGTTCCATTGTCGTTGTCCTTACGACACTCACCCCACTTGCTTCACCATTCCGCCTTTTCCCAAGAATCCTCGCTCTATATAACGGTCCCCCGTCTTTTACTCAGCAGTGGCCTCTGATATTCTGCCACGGAGGGTCAGTGGGAGCTCAAAGGTTGTAGTCCACCTAGTCACCGCGCACTCCCCGTGTCGCTTTCCCGAGTAGATTTCCTACCGCATAGGTATTCTTCCCCTCATACCCTCTCGTTTCCTTTTTTTTTTTAAGTTTTCATATCACCATGGGAAAGGTCACCCCAAGAAGATGGTAACTGCAGACCCCCCAAGTCCATGAAACCACAAGCAACCCTCCAGGGTTTGAACCTTTCTAGACCCAAGCCGTAAATCTCTGACCCACAATACCCATTTCCCATCGCCATATCAAACCCGAGCTTTTTAGAAGACATGTCGAAAAATAGGGATAGATATCGGGTGGTTCTATCGTGTCTATACCATCAAATTACCCTCCTGGGCTTATCCAAAGGTCAAGTTTATTCCGTCAGATCGAGATGCCTACGATGAACGGCCAAGGTATGTTTATCTCACCAAGGGAACATGATATTTTCTTTCCTCGACATTATTAGAAAAACCCTTCGTTTTCCCACTAGCGCGAACTACATCGCTGAAGAATGAATTTAACTCCCCTCAATTTGAAAATTGCCATGGGAACAACAAGGAGATTTCATCTCTTCCATAACCGACAAACTGCACCACATCCCTTCCTTCGTTAACCTTTCCTTTTGAGTTTGTTCAAAGAACAAGTGCAAACCCATTCTGCTCTCATCAGGCCTATTAGGTATGGACGGTTTGTGCAAACCTCCGGCATGTGTCGCTTTCTTATGGTTAATGTCTCAAATCGGGGTAGTTCTAGACATTCTCATTTCTCGGCTCTCCACTATCTTGTGCCCGGGCCCAAGAACTCTTAGAAATCGGTCGCTTCGCTTGTTCTGTATGGTTTTCTACTCCTTCCTTTATCGCATGTCGATAAATTAAGGTTTGGGTTTATAAGGGTGTATAAAATTCTCACCTGCACTACCCCTTTCACTAGAGCTTTGCAACACACTAGTTACCAAACTAGGGTAGGTTATTCCATTTCTAAATGAGTTCATGCCTATCGCCTACACTATCATCCACCACTCTCCTCACTCAGGGTTTTTCCTAGATGAAGAGATGGTTACAAAGGCTGCTCAAGTAATGGGATTGGTACCGTTTTGATAACTACACCAAAATTCGAGTTTAAGTGAGCTAAATTTCCACTTTATCAGCTCTCTGTGTTCCTCAATGGGATTGTTTTTTTTAGAGTACATTCGGCAGACTCCCAAAATCTATCTAACTCCACTTCCTCCTCGAAAAAGGGGTTTATCGTTAAACTTCCTATTACCATTGGCCCTTGAGCTTTAACAAAGGCACGCGATCCCCTATCGCTGAGAAGTTTCTTCAAGACATGGATTTAGATGAGAAGGTTTGGCCTACGATCCATCATACTTTATCTCTAACAAGGAGAAGAACAATCAACCCTTATGTGCATGAAATGAGACTGCTCTATAGAATGGAGGCCTAATCTTGAAACTTGGCCTTTGCTTCGTAGATGGAGATAGATTCATCTCATGACATGGGAAAAGCATATAGAGGCACTGTAAAGAGAAGTCGGTAAAGGTCTAGAAGCATAAAGGTGTATGTCAAGAGTGTGTTCTCCCCCATAAAGGGTAGAAATGTTGGACAAGTGCGTGTCATAGAAGAATAGCTTCAACCAGTCACTATATGTGTAGACTCATAGAGCAGTATAGGGCTCAAGGTGTTACAAGATAGTGTTAAATCTTTTAATACTCGTGGTCTCATAGGTTATCATAGTCGATACGTTTATCGCAACCAAAAGAAGCCTAAAAGCCAGAGCTATCGTAGATAAGCACAAGACGGAGCTAGAAGGATTTTGTAGAGAAATACTTCATACCAACATTTCAGCCTCTAATGATCTTGGACATTAACATTTAGTGATGCATGGTGACGTCAGCCATTATGGACCTTACGTGTGCACACAAAGTTGTAGGCGAGCACGCGGTCGACATGTCAAAGGTGCTGTAACATAAATGCAACCTATTTCTGTGTTTTTATGATATGTTAAAAGACGAAGGATGTTGCCATTTATCACTTAAAAGTTGTTACATGTCAAGGAGGGGAGAATTTTGTGAAAATAACAGTAAATTCCTCGTGCCCCCAATCAAATATGTTGCCTTCTAGGATTAGATTAAAGGAATAGACCTGTGAAGCCCAATCCACACACACCCCACAAGGAATCGTAAGGAAGTGGGTATCCCCGAAACGCAAGATTAGCATACCGGCCTCCGATCATGTACAAACAAAGGAATTAGTCCAAGCTGAAAAGATAAAGTAGACTTGGCTTAATTCTCTTGCAAAGAGAAGAAGAAAATAAAAGATAGCAGAAGAGACATAATGTTTCGTAAGTGTGTTAACGAAATTGGCAGATCACTTGGGATACACATAGCGTTGTGCACCACCACAATTAAACAAAACTAGTTCGCTATCTAAATAGTTGACTACAGTAGCATATAAACGTTGCATTGAGGTAGCTGGTGTTTCTACAGCGAGACTAAGAATCGCAATGGAATCTGTTTCGCTTTCGAAATTCCAAAGACTGTAGGCTAAGGCGGAAGGGGAAGTCGAGCAAGGAAAAAGGGAGAAAGTCACTGTTAAAGACCATTGATGAAAACCAATGGGGTCAGCCTCGGAAGGTAACATCACCTCTGGGGATGCCGCACGAATAATCCGGTCGAAATTATTGCAATGGTAAAAGGGCATGAGGATTTTCTAAAAGTCATCAAAGAAGTAAAGCTTATCCGTGGCTTATCCAAGAAAGTCGCATGAGGGGAATATCGATGTATCCAAAGCAGAGCACAACATGCAAGAAGTTATAGCTCTTTCTTTGAAAGGGCCGAGGTCTCAAGACGTGGAGAAGCATGGTATAGCAAGCAAAGGAAGGAGGCCATTGAATATCGTAAAATAATTGATATGAGTCTTCGCTTCCGCACTATAGAGTCAAGAACCTTGAAAACGTAGAATAATGGATTGATTTGAAATGATTTGGGCTTAGATCACAATGGCTGATCTTCCATCATGTCGGGGTCCTGTACCCCCACCGTGTTACTCTATTACCAACATATGAGGCACGTCTCAAGAAGGAGATGAACCGCACAGATGTAATTTTGATAAATCCAATTGCTGAACCAAACTATAGTTTCAACACTCCGCTCGTGAATTTTCCCTCCTACACTGGTAAAGCACAAATTCCAATTTGATGCAACTTAAGGATCTCAATCGCTTATATCAGAGTGGAAGGTTTCTCATGCCAATGCGCGGGAAACTGTAGCAGAGGCTACCAACAAAGGTGCACAAAGTATGCCATCCTATCGTCACCATTTATCAAGGTGGATATCTGTACACCCACCTATTCCGCTTTGACGAGTGACCATCAATTCTTGTAGCTTTTCACGTTCAACACAACTTACTATTTAGTGCTTCAGGGTCCTCCACTCCCGGGCTGCTTTTGGGGGCCTTAATGATCTAGGTGGATATTGGTGGCCACCCACCTATTCCATTTAAACTCTCACCACTCTGCTCTTTCTCATTTTTCAGCAAACAAACTTAATGTTTTTAGTGCTTTTTGGGTCCCGAACTTCCGAGTTGCTGAGGCTTACAAACGTACGTTTTTTGGGAAAACGAGAGCAACATGGGTCCATGGATTGATGTTTTCATTCTGAAAATTTTACCTCTGGACAAGATCTTTCTAATGAGATATGGAGCGCGTCAAACAGAGATCGGATGCCAAAGTTACGTCCCCGGGAAGTTGAACCACCAATTTACCCAAACGGGGCCCATAGTTTTGGCGCTTCATCTCCTAGGGTTAGGCTTTTGGAATTTTAGAGTTCTCCATTATTTCTCAATAATAAATAGGCCCTTGAGCCTCATTGTAACATAGCCTTTCGTAGGTCTGTAGCCATCACATCTCTTGTCAGAGATTCACTACGAGGACCCTAGCTATTTTATTTCCATTATGCTTGTAAGCATATTTCTGTTATTTGATATTAATGAAATGACGCATTATTTCCGCTGCATATCTATGTTCATGGTTATTTCTCAGATTCCGTTGTAATTTTTCATACGGATCACTCATCGCCCAATGTTCGACTACCCGTGTCGCTACAACCGCATCGACTCCATCGCACCAGTGAATGTTGTTAATTCATGATTCAGCCCTAGTGGCCTTTACTTTTACTTTACTTTGTTACTTTTAAATTTCAAGTGGAATTCACATTTCACTCCTGCATTTTACTTTCTATTAAAAACTGTTTTTTAATATTTTTGTTTTGAAACGGCCGTGAGCCTAACTGTAAGTGATGAGATGCCCCTATCTCTCATCATGAATTTTGATTATTTTTTATCGAGACCTCAATGATTACTAGCACGCAGGGAAGATATTTTTCCCAAAAATATCTTCCCGCTCATGTTTATGAGGATTCTATATGAGCAACAACCAAATAGGAAAAAGGGTTCCAGATTTTCTGAAGAATATGCTGTGAAAGAATTTTTGTATGCATTTTGTCAAAGCTTTAATATAAATGTGAAGAGCCCGTTGGGTCTCAATGATAAGGAGTTCCATCTTAAATGAGGATTCTGGTCTTTGTGCTTTATAGTCTGTGATTCAGCCTTATGTGTTATATTTCAACTGTCCATTTCATTATATCCATTTCTCTTGTATCATGTTCTGGAATGCGAGTGGCTCACTGGTTCTGGTCTAAATTTATCATAGTTGATACTTATGCTAAAACCTGTCAAGCACTTTTAATATGGCTCAGTGATGATATGTTGTTTCATTTTCCACTTCAACCATACTTCTTCTATATTAACTGCTATGGGATGTTATTTTTAAAGGTTATTGTCATGTATGGATTCTTATTATCATAAGCCCATCACATGTTAATATTTGTTTCTGGATTTCATCTTAGTAGTAGTTAGTATTCCCTCTATATTTCATACATAGAAAATGCCTTCTGATTTTTCACCTCTGTAAATCATTTTTAGAATCCAGCTCTCCTTATAGAAAGTTGCCTTTGAATTGTCTGACATATTTATATTGAGAATTCACTCTTTGCCTCTGCAGTATTCCTTTCCTTATGCTAAGCTTTTAAGTATTCTGGTTCCATCCAAATTGAATTTTCCCGTTAATTGAAATAGCGCAAGAGCCTTGTTCTGATAATTCTCCATGTTATATTATATGCTCCTTGCTATATAAGATGTCCTAGGCACTGGTCTTTCACAACTCAAGACTGTCTCTAGGGTTGACAACATTATATATAGGAGTCCATGGGGTCACAATATAATCCTAGCCGACCTAACAATAATAATGTAAGGTCACAATAATAACAATATGGGGGTTACAAGGATACAAAAATAACAATAAGGGGGCTACACTAACAATAATAAGGGACTGCATTATTAATATAGGGACCTAACAATGAGGTTGGGAACCTCTAGATTCCCTGTGTAGGCAAGAAATAAGTAAACAATTGTTGGGATTGAGGTAGGAGGTCCTATGGAGTCTTTGAATTAACTGGTAGCTTGTGTGTGGTCCTAGAAGCAAGAATTCCCCCCTCAGACTATGGAATCTAGCTCAAGGGTGGTAGCTCCAAGTAATAGTGGTTGAAACTTTCTGTGGTTGGGTGAAGAGTCATAGTCCCATACTTAGTTTCCTTGTAGGCTTAAAGGTAAGTATTTGTCAACACTGCTTGCATTTAATGGATTATGTTGCATTTTTGTTTGCAATAGATATGGAAAACATGGACTGCAATTGTGTTGTTGTGCATATACCCGTGGTGCAACTGTGAAGGGACATTTCCATGACTATATATATATATATATATATATATATATATATATATATATATATAGATATTTGTGTGTGTGTACAAGTGTGCTTGTGCTTGAAATTGAATGTAAATATGTTTAATAGGCTAAGTATTGGAAACCACAATGTATTTGATTCTTAAGACGCGAAAATAACCCCATAACAATAATTCCTAAGTTATAGAGCTGAGGCAGACTCTTACTATGAATAAGATGATTATTGTTCCCAGGAATAATACAGTACTGAAATTGAATGAAATTAATGATATATTTCAGGCCAAAACCAATTTTGAATGAACCATTAAAATAAGTGGGTTATGAGACCCATTTTAATAATGTACAATTTACATGTAAGACTCTCTGTTGGCCAGAGTGGGTCATTGAATACATTCGATGTAATTTCTTATAGGTCACCGTGCTGACAGCCAGGCACCATGTGAATGTTAGGAGGAGTTCCCTAGGGCTGGTTGAGCCCTGCATCTTTACCTAAATGTCCTGTAGCCATGCTCAATGGCCTTTAACCTTGCATTTGCAGCAACCTCCATTCCCACCATAAGGACCTTGGCATTAAGGGATATAGGTCCACACGAGTATCCAAATTCCATGGAAATCAATGAGTGGCATCAAGGAACTGTTTTTAGAGCCGACATGGATTCTAGAACTATTGGTGAGTAACTGGAGAGGTGGGAGATTCTCGGGATCCTGCGCCAAGCCCGTAGTAGGTAATGGGTGCATGATCACCTATGCTTCCATGTAGGGAATTCCCTACCCAAAGGCAGGGAAGGTCCACAGACTAGAATTCGCTTAACGCAACTAACACCTAAGATCAGGAGGGATAATACCATGGAGTGAGTTAGATTCCATTAGAGTTACATTGAGGCATTGGTGACAAAATTCCATAGGTCTACCTGACTTATGAGGCAGAGCCACAACCAGGTAGAGTAGTTGGATAAGGCTTTTGTTGTGATATAGTTTGTTTATGGAGCGACCGCTAAGATCGTCTTCTGATTCTTTACATAAAGCAAGACAGAGGTCCTCTAGTCAAGCCATATATGAGATCGAAATGAGACCAATCACTGCTTGAAGGGACTGATTCCTATACGTAAGAGGGATAATTAGGGAACCTTATCCCTTCGCTAATCTAAACTCTAGACATGGAGGCACCTCATTGACGTGCCATATTTTACCCTCATACATAATTAGTCAAGAGAGTGATGTTGTGGTGTAAAATTCTTGGATGACTTAAATCTTGGAAGGTAATTTAACAAAGTCATCGGGAAGTATGACATTTGATGGACTTGGGATTTCCATGTGATAGATCAAGTAACATAAATTTGATGACGGAAGTCCCGGTGGTCGGAACACAAAAACCTCGTAACCCATTGAAATAAATAATTAGGTTGAAGCGTAGGGATAACATGATAGATTATGGGATACCAACAATGTTTTTATTGGTGGGCGAGTTGGCCCACAACGTATGTCATCCTGGAACATCCCTAAAGACATAATCTAAGGAGTGTCGACATACAAGCATAGGGATGATGACAGAGGTATAAATGGATGGTGCAGTGATGATAGAGGTATACATGGATGGGTATGCACCATTGTGGTGGCACCATTGTTTGGGGACTGGGTTGCATACCATGTCAGCCTGCTAAAGTTCACCTGGAGAATTTTTAGTGCATAAAATTCAGAATCACCGGGTAGGGCCTAGCGGAATGATGTAGTGGTTGTGAGGTAGTGTTTTATAGACAATCCCTTCCATGGACAGAAGAAATTTCTCTAGTCCTAAAGGAAGGATCTAGCAACAAACCAAACAAATATGTGTAAACTTTCCAAGCTTATATTAGAAAGTACAAAATAAGATAGATGGCCTACCTCACTCTGATGCTAACACATGTTGGTATTGTTTCCTGATATTCTCGTCTCCAAGTTCATTCATATTTACGTCGTTGCAGATGAATACCTGCAAGGGAGATCTAAAAAATACAACGAAAGTATACATAACATAATTCATTCTAGCATAAAATATATTATAGATAAGAGAGTATCGTACTAAATGAGCAATGATTTACACATTTATGGGAAGCAAACCCATAATGTATTATTTATTTAAAGTAAGGGGAGAATTCAACCACTTAAGCTCTAATGTTGGAAGCCTCCTTTGGATGAGTTTCCAAGTCCTAGCCAAGACCTTCAATCACTCCTTTCTCCTTCAAAAAATGGTAGTGTTTAGGCACAACTGAGCATAAGGAGGGAAACCAACATTGATCAACCATTTAGGATCCCTAATTGTAAAATCAAAGGCTTGAAATGGGAGCCCTCAACCCAATCCTCATTCAACTGTTTCCAGCTCTCCATTCTTGAGGCTTCTATTAGGAGAAGCTTCTTGTCCATTTTTGGAGAAACTATTAGAAGAGGATTAGAACAATTTTTCACTTAAATTCCCACGCTAGCAGTGTTAGGCACACATAATGGTGAAGTTGAAAAGCGCAAGGCATAGTACATGAGGACCGCTCTGGGCCTCCAAATAGGGTCTTTTAGCAAGCTCTTCCAAAATTTTTCCAAGGAATTTATCTTTTGGTCTTTAGGGATGCTCTGATCATGTTTTCATGGTGAACACATTAACAACATTTGTCACTTTGTGATATTTTGGGAAACATTTGAAAACTTAGGGCATGAGATAGGGAGTGTGACAAAATAATGTATAACAGATGCCCCCTAAAGCATGAAAGCATAACATGAAGTGATGGTTTAAATTCTTTACCAGCAAAGGCAAGGAATTAGGAAACCACCATCAAGAGACCTGCAAATCAGACATAATACAATATATATGACATCTCTGATGTAAGTATGCACAATAATACATCTCAGAATAGGCATCTAAAAACACATGAATCCATGACATGGACACAACCATCCATATAGAAAGGATCGTATGTATGGATCCACGACATGGGTGTAACCATCCCTATAGAAGGGATCACATGTAAAATCATGAATACTCCATGCAACTTGCATTTATCAGATGAAATCCAGGGTCTTCATCTCCATCTTGACCCGTCCAAAGTATGAATCTAGCCATGTGAATAAATGTGTTGAATTCAAACATGGTAAAGACACCTGATTACCGGTTGATGATGTAGACCATTAACAGGAACGAGAGGAACCACCAATAATGAAAATGACCCTCAAGGTACAACAACACAATCTACAAGTGTGAATAATGGAGATTAAGTCTAACACTTGCATAATAGTTTGATCAAAGTCCAATGACGTGGACCTATATTCAAATGCGAAGAACATACCATTGAGGCATGAAAGCTACAACATACTGAAAGGGAGTTTCTAGATCATCTTCCTGAATAACGAGCTGGAGTCGACAAGAAGTGATCTGTCGAAGGAGGGCCATAATGTTTCCCACATCATCGACATGAAATGAGGTTTTTACAAAGTTGATGAGAGTGATTCAAGATTATGGAAGATAAGGTCAAATGAAACACAAGAGGTTTGAATTTTAAAACATGACTTCTCTTGAACATATCAGTGATAGGACTAAGAGTTTGGCAACATTTGAATCAAAATGGGATCAATGGTCATGATGACGATAAGATATGATCGAATGAGAGGCAAATGGATTTCTCAAACCCATAAAGGTAAATGATGAAGTGAGGATATTACAAACTCGACACGAGATGCATATGAGTGTCATGTTCAAGAGTGACATTCTGCCTTAGATACGGACTACAAGACATGTTTGCCTCCATTTTTCCCCACTATTCCTAGCGAGTACCTCTTTATTTTTGTTTACAATATTGAAGAGGATACCATATGCTTGTCATATAAGTTCACCCTTCGGATGAATCCATCCTAGTAATTATAGGAGCCCTAGGAAGGAGTAACTTGGTCTCGTCATGGTGACAAGTCTTGCGTCGTTTAAGTTTTACAAGTACTATGATGAAGGTGTAACTCGACATCTTTTTCATGTTTAGAGAGTTTGAAAAGGAGGTGAAAGAAAAATTCAAAGGTCCCTTTTCATAGATAGTCCCTCAAATATGAAAAGGTAGAAGACAATATTTGAGAGAACCTCTTAGTCTTGTTTGAATAAGGTATTCATTTTTCATAGCTAGTCTATCTCAGCCTGAAAAAAGGTTAAACTTATACTGAGATGGCGTCAATTCATTTACTTTAAAAAGCTCGAAATGACAAGTGCTTGATGATATTTTCATGTTTGGTGAGTTAGAAAAGAGCTTAAAGATTACTCCAAGGGGGGTTCCTTTTTTGTTTATTTTCACGATTCCGAAAAAGTGATAAAACCAAACTCGTTTTTCACTAATTACTGTCGCCAATTCGAAGTTATTTTTTACTGCACATGCTAAAAAATGTCACTCTGGTCGAGAAAAATATATTACTATAGGTAAAAATACATTTTTAAACGGTAAAAGTCATTTTAACAATTTGATATAAACTAAAAAGTCAAAAACAAAATTTAATTTTTACCATTTGTAAACTTGGAGAGAATTTTACCCATATTTACCTCGATTTTTAGGTGCAGAGTACGGTTGATTCGGGAGACCATTCGACAAGCCATTTGTTGCAAGTAAGATTTATTTCTTTCCTCTATATTTTTGTTTCATTTTTAAGTAATTTGAGCCATATATTAGGTTCCTAGGAGAGTAGTAAAAAAATAGGGCTCGTTTGCGACCATCGCAGGATTCACCCATCAGGCATTTCTCTTTTGGTCTTCAGGGATGCTATGATTATGTTTTCATGGTGAACACATTAAAAAAGTTTGTCGCTTTGCGATATTTATGACAATGTTCAACAAATTAGGGCATGAGACAAGGAGTGCGAAAAAATATTGTATAACAAGTAAGGCCACCCTATTTCTATAAGACTATTGGTTGGGAGTCGGCACACTCGACGAATCAGCCCGACAGGTTCATCCCAGAAGAAGAAAGAGAGGAAATATTTCAAGAACTAGGAAGATAATTTAGCGGGATGACATCGGTTATGCCACACGAGATACACTCATAGGATTGGTTGCGGTGAAAACTATGTGTAGGGTGACTGGCCAATGAGAAGAGAGGCCATACGACCCCACCTTCCACACAATCTCGGTAGAGAAGTACTGACAATTGGTAAGTGGTGCCATTGAGAGTTGGGAAGGACTTAGCGGGATGAATTTTTTTGGCCTCTTAGGCAAGCCATGTAAGCCCCACAGTGATGCTATTGGGAAGAAATAGGCATCCAACTAGATCAGCTTGACTCCACCACTAAGCATAATAAAGAAGTGTCGCAAGGAATTTGTGAGGATGCCATGGACCAACAATGGCGGAAGCATATGGCAGACGAGTGATTGGGCCAATGAGGAGATGGAACATGGGTCCGATGTCTTGGTAAGCCCAGAGCAGAGAGGCCAGTGGATGATCAGACTTGTAGTTTGGGATACCATCGAGATGCTAATTTCAAGACAGGGAGGATGATCGTGCTAGAAGACAACAACGATTAGAGTACGAGGGGGAGGACCCCACGAGACACGTATCCCAGGAGATTGACCCCGAAAAGTTAAAAATGGGAGTATGAAGGATGGTGTCAGGATGGAAGGGCCTAAAAGTTAAGCCTGACCCTTTGTCACTTCGCGATGAATGGGACTAAGGGCTCGAAGAAATAATAAAGTGCATAAAAGAGAGTGTTAGACAAGGGAGCTTTGGCCTTCTATTTGGCCATGTTTTTTTCACGTAGAAACAAGACCGATGGCACAGATTCATTAGTAAAGGGATTATAGCTCGCGGAGGGTTAGACAGGCCACGTGCCTAGATGAATGGAAAGGAATGAGGGGAAGGAAGGAGGAATTTTTTTTATGCTTTATCTCTCGAAGGGAAAAAAATGGTTGGGTATGTGACAGAGTGGTATTAGAGCTATCCAGGTTCAAAAATGGACTAGATGGGCTTCGTCACGAGCAAGAAGTAATAAAAGAAAAAAAATGAAATTAAGAAGATTAATTATCTAAGTGCTAAGAGTCAAATTTATTTCTTGATTACAGATTGCAGAGAAGAAAAATAAACTAGTATTATTGAAATTTCCTAAGAATAGGACTATGGTCATGATGTGTGTTTGATGGTTGTAAATCATGAATTATTGATTTTTTTTGTTATGTTTATGCTACTAGTTTGATTATCATGTTCAAGGGGCTGAATTATCAATGCATATGATTTGTAAGTGTAAATGACATAGTAACATTAGTGTTTTTTCACAGCAAATTCTCCATGGTAAAATATTGATCCCGAGTTTGCATTATTATTTTGAAATGTCTAACGATGTGTGTGATTGACAACACATCACAAGCAACACGAAGCGACAAAAATTACAATGATGAGGACCGAAATGGTTGAATATAGTTTCGATCCATCACAACATGGAATTGATGGGGCCAGATTTAATGAAGAAGAGAGATTAGTCGGCCAAGGCGGGGGGCGGGGGGGAGGGGGGAATAATTCCTAGACTATATGGAAACCTTGAGAAGCCTAAGGAATTAGGTGAGAAGCTTTAAGAATGATAACGAGAGGTTGGTAAGATCCCAAGAAAGGAAAGCAGAGATCAATGCACTCATATTGAAAATTCTCTTGGATTGGAAGAGGGAAAGGAAATCTGAGAGGAGGGAAATTCATAGAGATAGGAAAAGAAGACAATACCAATGGGGTAGATGGTGACAGATCTAGAAAGAGGCATAAGCAAGGAAGTGAGGACACTATGCCAGGAGATGAAATTTTGAGCACTACAAGAGAAGGGACCAATGCTAAGGTGCAACATTCAAGCATACCATCTAAATCAGTTGCCCTGAGGAATCACCATTCTCGACATCACCATCACTCAATAAGTAAGGAAAAGGAAAAGGAGCATATGCCCAAATATTTTAAGAAGTCAAAGCCACTTACCTTTTTTGGGGATATGAATAAATCAGAGGATGAAAAATAATGGATGCTAAGAGTGAAGGACATTTTCTAAATACATAATTATTTAGAGAATATGAAGGCTAGAGTTACCTCATACAAATTGAAAGTAAAATCCATTATATGATGGGGAGACTTGAAGAATTTTAGAGCCATTCCTGAGAAGGAATTGACATGGGGGGGGGTTTGAGAAGCTCTTCAAAGAGAAATGCCTATCTAAAATGTATTATGATAGTAAAGCAAAGGAGTTTTATGAACTCAAAATGGGTCAGTTGACTAGTGATGAGTATGTTACAAAAATTTTGGAATTGTTGAGATAAGGTAAATATTCATAGGTTCATCAGTGGGTTTCCTATGGCATTCAAGTATGATATATAATTTTTGGAACCCCAAACATTGAAGTATGCTTTCAAGAAATTAGGGCACTGTTATGAAAAATAAAAACACAGGCCTGAAATTAGGAGTAGCGATCAGGCCAAGAGAAATGTTGAACATAGTAAGAATTAGCCCAAGAAAAACCTAGGCATAAAGGAAGTGAAGCACCCAGTTCAAGAATGAGAGTCTTAGTAAAAACCTAATGTTGTTCCTAAGAAAAATGTGCATGACCCAGGTTTGAAGGACGAGAACCACTCAAGTCTTGGACCTGTGGTGGCAATCACAAGAGGAGATATTTCCCTCATCAGAAAAATATTGGAACAAATTTTTAAAATACTCAAGAGGCAAGTATAGTAGGTGAAGTGGCTTGGATTATACCAAGGATCTATGTAGTAATGGAAAATCACCGAGAAAACCACCAGACATCTATCATTGAGATGGAAGTTAAGATACAAGAGAAAATCATTTATGTTTTGATTGAACTAGGTTCTAATTATTTCTACATCAACCCAAAACTTGTTGAGAAGTGTGGAGTCGGAAAAGAATTGCATCAAGAATCATGGCTGCTTCAATTGGCCATTGGCATAAGGATAAGAATCAGACATTGGGTAAAGTCATGTGTAATGGAGCTTAGTGATGTGCCTACAACAACCCACTTTAATGTGTTTCCGTTGGGTGGGTATGGCATAATATCGGGCATGGATTGGTTGTAATTACACCAGACCATGGTAGATTTCTATGAGAAATAAGTGGAATGATTGGATGAGAAAGGAATAAAACAAGTATTGCAAGGAAATAAGAAGCCTATATCAGTGAGGCTGATCACTGTTATGCAAGAAAAACACAGAAGAAGGAAGGGATGCATGTTGTTCGCAGTAAAAGTTTCCAAGAACGAGGAAGTTGGTAGAAAAGTAGAAGACAAGGAGGTTGAATTTCTCCAAATGTACCCTATTTTGCAACAATATGTAGATGTTTTTCCAGTGGAGGTTCCTATATTACCTCCTCACAAAGAGATTGATTTCTATATTGAGATGGTACTAGGAGTAGCAAAAACATCCAAGGATCCATATAGGATGAGCACTCCAGAGTTACTTGAGCTGAAATTACAATTGAAGGAAATGCTTGAAAAAGGTTATATAAGGCCAAGTGTGTCTCCTTGGGGAGCACCAATACTATTTATAAAGAATAAGGATGGAACCCTTCGATTTTGCATCAACTACATAAAATTGAATAAGGTAACCATTAAGAACATGTACCCATTACCAAAGATCAATGATCCCTTTATCCAACTAAGAGGGGCAACAATTTTGTCCAAGATTGACCTGAGGTCAGGCTACCATCAAGTGAGATTCAAAGAGGAATACATCCATAAAATTTCTCTTAGAACAAGTTATGGGCACTACGAATTCATAGTGCTACCTTTTGGGCTTACTAACACCCAAACCACGTTCATGTGTTTGATGAACGGAGTACTGCATCCTTACTTGGAAAAATTTGTCTTAGTGTTTGTTGACGACATCCTAGTCTACTCGAAAATGAAGGAAGAACATGAAGGAAATTTGGTTTCAATATAAAAATTGTTGAGAGAGCATAAAATCTATTAAAAACTCAGAAAATGTGACTTTTTGTAGTCATAGATACATTACCTACAACACATAGTCTCCACGGAAGGCGTAGTAGTTGACCCTGAAAATATCAAAGCCATAAGGGAGTGGAAAACTCCAAAGAATGTGGAGAATGTTAGATCGTTCATGGGATTGGTAGGATACTAAAGGATATTTATTCAAAATTTCTCCAAAATCAGTCATTACATTACAAACTTGCAAAAGAAGGGGAAAAAATTGAATGAACTGCACAATGTGCAAAATTTTTTGAGTAGTTAAAGCACATTCTCACCAGTGCGCCAATGTTGAGAATCGCAAATCCTGACAAGGATTTCATAGTGTGCATGGATGTGTGCTAGATACTTGGTGGAGTCTTAATGCAATAAGGGAAAGTATTGTGCTACAAGTCCAGAAATTTGAATAAGCATAAGAAAAATTATGTGACACATGATTTAGAATTGGTCGCTATCATTCATGCCTTAAAACTGTTGAGGAACTACCTTCTGGGAAGGAGCTTCACGCTCATGTCAGACCATAGTGGACTAAAATACTTGTTTGGATAGCCAAATTTGAATTCTAGGCAAGCAAGATGGTTGGCCATGCTCAATGAGTTTGACTTTGAAATTAAGTACATAAGAAGATAAGGAAAACAAGGTTGTTGATGCCTTGAGCAGAAAGCTCTAGGTAAATCACTTGGCAGGAGTAAGCATGTATGCAAAATATATGGAAGAAATAATTAAAATGTTATGGAAATAGGATGAAAAATACTAGAAAATGAAAGAAAAATTGCAGCAAAGCTACGAGGGTGAAGGATATCATCTCACTGAAGAGTGTTTAATCGAATTCAAGGGTAGAATTAATGTGTGTGACAATGATGAAATAAAAAGGTTGATACTGAAATAATTCGATGATAAACCTTACTTAGGCCACCCAAGGTATCAGAATAACCTCACAACCATTAAAAGGTAACTATCATTGTCCCAATATAAAGAAATAAGTATCAGATTTTGTAGTAAAATGCATAGAATGCTAGAAGGTAAAGGTCGAATGCAAACACCCGAAATGATTATTTCATCCCATCCCTATTCCAAAATGGAATTGGGAAGTAGTTTCTATGGATTTCATTACTAGATTTCCAAAAACATCTAAGAAAAATGATGCAATCATAGTGGTGCTGGATAAACTTAAAATTAGCTCATTTGGTGACAATTAAATCCACCAACTCCGCTAGTGACATAGCCCAAATATTTGTAAAGGGGATCGTGAAGCTACATGGCATTACCAATAATATTGTGTCAAATAGGGATGCTAAATTCACTTCCAGGTTTTGGAAGGAATTGTTTTTTGGATTGGAACAAAAATAACATTTAGCACAACCTACCATCCACAAAAAGATGGAAAAATAGAGAGGATGAACTAGATCCTTGAGGACATATTAAGGATATATGTAATGGACAAGCCCAAGAAGTGGGAAAAATACCTTCCACTTGTGGAATTTTCATACAATAATGGATACCAAGAATACATAAATATGAGCCCCATTGAGGCATGGTATGGTAGGAGATGTAATACTCATATTAGTCAGAGTGATCCAGTTAACATAATTCATGTAGGTATTTATATGCTTAAGGAAATGGAACAACAAGTTCATATAATAAGGAAAAATTTGAAAGTGGCACAAGATAGACAAAAAAGCTATGCATATAAGCATAGGGTGCCCAAAAAGTTCCAAGTTGGGGAAAATGTATACTTGAGAATCAAATCCAATAAAATTTCACTAACGATGGGGAAATGTGCCAAGTTGGCACCACAATATTGTGGACCATTTGAAATTCTTGAGATGATTGGACCAGCAGCATATAGACTAGCCTTACCTCCATCAATTAGAGTTCGTAATGTTTTCCATGTTTCCTTACTTAAAAGGTATGTACAATATTCTAATCATGTGATTGATTGGTCCATGCTATAGGTGGAACCATAGGGAGATTTCCAACCAGAGCCAATCTACATTCTAGACCGAAGGAGTCTCATGCTCTGGAATCAAGCCATAGAGCAAGTCAAGGTCTAGAGAAATAAATTTCAGTTGGAAGAGGTCACATGGGAGATGTTTGATGCCATGGAATTTGATTATCCTTTCTTGTAAGATGGTTAAAATAAGTGTGCGTAATTTTAAATAATATATAGAGTTGTGTGTATAAAGCCCCATGAACCAATATGTGTCCTATTTTAATTTTGGCATTGTATATGTGTAAAAGAACATCGAGGGTGGTGTTCCATGAAGGGGGAGGGGACTACGAAATCCCCACCCAATGTTCTCATATGAGACATGTAATAGATTTAATGGAAATTTCATGCAACATCGGAAATAAAGAAAGAGGGGACTGAGTCAAGGGACATGGATTCCAGAGTTGGGGGTGGAGAACTATTGCTTGGGATGTTGTGGTTTCTTGTGCCAATGAGAAACCTAGTTTGGAAAGGTAGTCATTGATGGTTGGCTAGTGCAAGGAGTGAATGAGTTGTCTCCTAAAATTAAATGGGATGAGGGAAAGTACTCAGGCCCATGCTTTCTTGAGAAAACACTACAAGCAAGGGGGGTAGGAATTTATGAAGGAGATGCAAAAACTGCAAAAAAAAAAAACACAGTAGCAAAGAAAGTGAACAAAAATGTTGACTAGTTGTAGGGGAGAAAGAGAGAGATCACACGAGAAGAGGACACGAGAAAAAATACTTTGAACAATAGGAGGAAGGAATTAGAACATGTGGAATGCTAAACGAAGTTGGATTCAAGCTCTTGGAGGAGGAGAACTGAGACCTTCACTTAGGAGGAGATGAAGAAGATGATTGGGAATTATACCTTCAATAGAAGTTGCCAACAAACAACTTGAAGATAAGAGAAGAGAAGGGAATCAATTCTCTGTCCCTAGAGGTTGTGGGATGAGTGCTAGTCTCTGGATCCCTATAACAACTTGGGTTCCCTGGAGGCCGTGGGTTGAGATAAGATCCATAGAACCCTGTAATAGCTTGAGTCCCTAGAGGTTGTGGGTTGATATAAGAGGTCTATGGAGGTTGTGGGTGGGATGAAATCTGTGGAGCCCTGTAGAAACTTGGTTCCCCTAGAGGCTATTGGTTGAGATAACCACTCTAGAGCCATGTAACATCTTATGAGGAGTCCATTTTGAAGCCGAAACAAGGACATGATTGATAAAAATATTTGGTCACTGCCCTAATTGGTACAATGGATTCTAGACTCCATAGGAGGGGTGAATCACTGTATGAGAACTTGGGGTGAGGTTGGGAACCTATGGACTCCCTTTTTAGGTAAGAAAGAAGTAAAAAATTTGTTGGGATTGAGGGAGGAGGTCCTCTGGAGTCTCTGACTTAATTGGCAGCTTGTGTGTGGTCCTAAAATCAAGCATTTACCTCATAGACTCTATTGGAGCGAGGTCCCCTGAGGCACAAGTTCCAAAGATAATTTTTGTATGTTTGTATGTACGCACTGTACGGATTAAGTCAAAGGGATTGTTGCCCCAATTTTGGATATAATTAAGCTTAGATGTCAACTGTGGGCCTCAATCCATGGTTTGAGACCATAGTATCTACGTGCTAAGCGTATTATAAATAGATAGAGTTTGTCTAAGTCAAGTAGTTGAATAAGTGAAGTGATATATGTGCTCTGAGATATTCTAGTATTTTCATTTGTAAGGGTTTGGGTTGCGTAGAAGGCTCCTGTTGGCTATGTGCAAGGAGACCTATTCCTGGCTGCGTGCGGAATCTGCTGGTAGTGTGTGCGGAAGGGATTGTAAGGGTTTTGTAAGGGTTTTTGAAGGAAAGTTGATGTATTGACAGATTTGAAGAATTAATAGAAGGAACAGTTTTGGCGAACTCTCTGTGTTATGTGTTTATGCTTACTTTTTATGATCACATTATCTGTTTATTGATTACTATGTGTGTGAAGTTGTATGATATTACTGTGGATGATTATTAATGAACTATTAAAGTGCTTGCCTTGAGTAAGAACTAGATCTGGTTCTGATCTGTTGTCTCCATCGAAGTGAACATTATTTCTGTCTTATTCCATTTCTAATTGCGCATTCTCTGTATTTTTGTTATAAATTGTTGAGAGCATATGTATAAGTTCAATTAGGGTTTGTTGAGGACCACTTCATTAAATTCTCTCTCAGGGTATGGAAACCTAGTTCCAACACCCCCCCATACTACTTCGGGTGAGACTTTGGTCTATGCAAGCAGTTCAATGCTGAAAGGGCCAGTAGTTGGAGGGTTTGTTAGTTTATCCATAAACTTTGAACCTGGGTCAGGACCCCTCAAGACAAAAAATGGTTTCATTTCTGGGACCAGGATCATCATTTTGAGGGAGATTTGATGTTGTGGCATCCTTTGTGCAATGAATTACAAGACTGACAGGATAGAAAGATCCTGGAATTTGCACTGAAAGATAACATAAGTACTAAATTATCTGACAAACAGTGGGTACAGAAGTATATTTATACAGAAGTGAATGAAATTTTCTTTTGTTCCTTTGCACACGAACTATAGGAGTGGTTGTCGCGCTTGGATGAGTTCCATCACTACATGAAAGACGACGTAGTAACTAAATGGACTCCTGAATTGATCCAACATGTAGAGAAGTTTGACAATAAGATCACTCACGTGGTAGATCATTGAATCGATTTCCTTTTTGGAGGATTTGTGACTATATTCATTGTATATCAATTTTTCTCATACTCTGAAGTCAAAAGGAGGTTTTTCAAATGCCCTAGAGGTAATTTTATGCGATCATTGAAATTATTACTGAAAATTCTATTGTGTGAAAAGGGTTGTCTGTACAAGCATACTCCTTGAATGCATCAAAGAGGTTCAGTTACGCGTAGTGGAAGAACTTACCGTGAAGACTATAAAAAAGTCCTTTATAGCCCTTTGAAGCCTATATCTCATAGTGAACTTGAACCAGAAACTGCTAGGTCAAGTGACTCTGAAGAAGAAAACGCGTCATATCAAAAACCTTGAATCTGTTTCCCACTCCATCCACTTCAGTTTTGAGCTCACATTTTTTATCACCTATGCCACCGTGCAGTCCATCGCCTCCTCCACCTCCACCTCCCCATGAAGTAGATATGGCTTCATCAATGAAATTACTAAATTTAAAAGGCATTATTAATGAGGATATTGAAAACTTTTGGTTTGTGACTGAGGCCATATGGCAGGCTCAACAAGTAAACAATATTGATATTAGAAAAGTGCAGCTAGCTACTGCATTTCAAGATCATGCATTAGACTAGTACATTATGTATGCACAAGAAAACCCTAATGCTACCTTGGAAGAAATTAAAGATTCCCTAAAAGAGCAGTTTAAAAATCCTAAGTTATACGCGCAGCTGGTAATAGAAATGAACGATATTCATCAATAACATAATGAATCTGTATGGGAATCTGATCAAAGACCAAAGCGCACAATTAGAGATGGTGGATTTATTATCGATGATACTTAGCATAAGGAATGGTTCATTTCTATGCTGCTCTCACATGTGCACCAACTACTAGGCCAACAAAATATTTCCACACAAGCTGAAGCTATAGAATTTGCAATGAAACTAGAAGCTATCGAAACACCTATTGTGCTAGGAACTCAATAGATTCAGATTCAGCTAGAAGAAATGCATCTGGAAATTCAAATTTTGTGCTAAGACAAAGGCAAGGAGGTCCGCGTAGAGGTATGGTGTATAAAGTGCAAAGATTCCAGGCACCACAAAGATCAGTGTCATGTTTTTAACAATTATCTGAATGCTGGGGGTCCTTGTCCATTAAAGCATCCTGTATGGTGTACAATATGTCAAATTCTTGGATTACATGATATAGATTCATGCCAAAGGATTGGAAAGTATCAACATAATTTAAAGCAGATGTTTTGTAAATGATTTTCATCATTAGGGCATGGTGAAAAGAACTGACATACCTATGATATGATGTTGGATAAAATAAATATCTATAGAATTTAGGTTGAGCCTACATCAACAGTGTCCCCTTCTGGGTGCAAAGGATTCCAAGGAAGAGGAAGAGGCCGAGGAGGTGGATCAATTGGTCGAGGAAGAGGACAAGTGATTTTCTATAACTGTGGTGATGCTTTTCATTATGTGTGTTGTTGTAGCTCCTAGAGACAACCTTGAGTTGAAAAAGACTAGTGCCTAGGACATCTTAAAATCAGAGGTTAAATGTAGAAAATTGTATAAATGCCTCTGACAGAATATGAATCAAGAGAATAATGGTTTTAATTGTTCTAGGATGGAAAATGCCTTGGATTCAATTCATGTGAATTCCCCAAATAGTGAGGGCTTAAGAGACTGTGAGATTGATGGTGTTTAGATGGGCCAAGTATAAAACAATGAGTAGAAGCTTTAAAATGTGTAGAGGCATTGAGGAAGAACGGAGAGGGAACCCACAAGAGACAGGCTTAAGGGATTTAAGAATCCGTCCCCCTGTGACCTCAGAGGAAGCAGATATGAATGAGATATGGGCAACAACAGAGGTTCATGGAGCACGAATTAAGGGAATACATCAAGATTAAAACATGAGCGTTAACACCTGGGCGTTATGCAGATACAAATTCATGAATAAAATTGTAGACTACCAGCAGCTACATTACATGAACCAATCAAAGTACCATAGCATAAAAAAATATTACATGTAAAAATGAGATTACTGATAACATAAGGAAATAGATACATACTATGTAGAAATTTGAATAACTGATATGTTATCCACCAAGATTCTTTTGATCACACACTATTTTATCTTCATGCACAATACAGAATCTCTTCTACCATTGATCATCACATGCAGAAATAAAATCAATTGCATGCGCACATTAAAACCATAAAAATTCACACATATGAACACAATATTTTATGGGAAAGCTTAAAGCTGAAAACCCCAACTATCTATATATTAAATGTCATAGAGATCATGTAACAATCATTGTACAAAGCTCCTCACAAGCTCTCAGCACAACCTCCAATTTCTACACACTAATCAAGCTAGATCTAGCAAAACACATGCTCCAATCTCTGCCACCTGATAGCCAGCCTCTATTGCGTAATCAATGTTGTAGGATGGCTCATCAAATAACTTGAATCACCTGGCTTATACTGCGCAATCCTCATGGGCTCCTCCAATCACTGGTTGTTGCAAATATGCAATAGTATAGTCACAACTGATAGTTAACCTGCTCTTTCACCTATCTCTACACTGGTCTCCACTGAAACTGTCCATGAACTAAAGTTAAATGATGTATTCTTGAGTTGATTAATGAGTTTATAATTAGTGAATTAATCAATAATTAATTCACACCACTCTTCACTAGTGTATTAATCAGTTAGACTAAATACAACTAGTTCAACTATGTTTAGATTAGTTAAACTGAACACAACTCCATTAACTCCTCAATCAACTCCACTAAACTCTCTCACATGAGTTCTAACTGAAGTATCCATGCAATAGCTCCACTTAACCCTTAGGAATAGCGTAATTCCTTCTATCAGCTCCTGTGCCACATCTATGCACTTAAATGAAGTGCTCCAAGAGAATAAGATAATGTTTATAGTCCAAATATTATTAAGAGCTAATAATATTTGACATATCTATTTTTAGACCGACAATCTAAAATAGATTCCGCCTAAGATGTCTAAAAATAAGTCCATCCATTTTTCCAACTTGACCAACCATCCACAAATAGCATCCTCGCAACTCATAGAACATGATCCATATGTCTAAAAATCGACTTTGCGCCAAAAATAGCTTGTGGGCCCACTTAGTGAAGGCAACTTCTTTCCACTAAGATCATCATCTTGTTGCAATCTCAACACTCCCTCTCAACAAGATAATGATTATCTACCACCCCTATCCTACCTCTGTGGTATTCGAATTTTCTCCTGGTGAGCGCCTTCGTCAAGATATCAGCATCCTGATCCTCCGTGCAAATATATGAAAGTAACATGATCTTCCGCTGCACACAATCTATGATATGATGATACCGATCCGTGAAGCCATGCCACCTCAACTCATCCTCCTGTCTATACCATGATCCATATCCCAATGTGCCTTTGAGATGTCTCAATACATGCTTGTCTGCCTTCCAGTAGAGCTTGGTAGGCTTAACCATAACTTGTGAAAGCTAGTTCACAGCATAGCATATGTCGGGTCATGTATTGACCAGATACATAAGTGACCCCACCAACTATCGATAAACAGTGGCATCCACTACCTCCGCCGAAGTAGCATCCTCCTTCCTCCAACCACCAGGAAGAGGAGTATTAACAGGTTTGCAGCCATGCATGTTGAACTTCTCTAGTATCTCCCGGGCATACTTACCCTGAGAAACAAACAGTCCATCACTGCGCTGCCAAATTTCCAATCCCAGAAATAATGAAGGAGGCCCAAGTCCTTCATCTCAAACTCCTTTGCAAGATCACCTTTGCATGAGTGATCACCATCACCTGTCAAAATCAAATCATCTACATAAAGTACAATGATCAGAAACTTACCCTCCACCACTATCTGGTATAGGTTCGGATCCGCCTCACTCTTGGAGAATCCAATTCTAGTGAAATAACTGTCTATCAGTGTGTACCAAGCACGAGGTGCTTGTTTCAACCCATACAACGCTCTCTTGAGCCTACACACATGCGAATCGCTGCTGAAGATCTTGAAACCTTTGGGCTGCTCTATGTACACCTCCTCCTCAATGACTCCATTTAGGAATGCAGTCTTCACATCCATCTGATGACTGTGCCACCCCATCTGCGCTGAGAGAGAAAGAATCGTCCGTATGGAAGAATACCTTGTGACAGGTGGAAAGGTCTCCTCATAATCGATCCCCTCAATCTGTGAGAAGCCTCGAGCAACAAATATTTCCTTTTATTTCTCCACACTCCCGTCAGCTGCTTGCTTCACTTTGTAGATCCATCTCAAACCCACTACTGATTTCCCTTCTGGCCTTGGGACAATCTCCCATGCACTGTTTCTGACAATCGAATCATACTCTTCCACCATGGCATCTACCCATGCAGGATCCTCCCCAGCTTCCTCGAAAGAGGATGGCTCCGTCACGATACACTTGCTCATAAGATCCATGTATCCAGTATACCGGTCAGGTGACTGTCTCTGTCTGCGCTGTGATGTAGGTGCTCCTACAACCTTCTCTGCATCTTGAGCCAGTTGCTCAGCTTCTGTAGTGCGCTTCTGCCCTCTGATGGTTGGCGCTGCTTGAGTGGTCTCTTCCACTCCATGAACCTCCTATTGTTGCTGATCCACATCATGAGGCTCATCCTTAGGAACTAATAGCTCCTCATCTGCATGCAAGTGTGGCTCCCTCTCAAGCGAACACTTCATGGATTTCTCCTCATGAAATTTGATATCCCGTCGCACAACAGTCTTACGATTGTATGGAAAATACACACGATAGTTGTGGGGTGTATCAATGTACCCCAAAAATATCCCACCCTCTGCAGTCGGCTCCAGCTTCTTCCTGGCATCCTTCGTCACATGAATGTAAACATGTGAACCAAAAATCCTCAAATGGGAAATATCAGGCTTCTTACCAAAAAACGCCTCCTCGGGTGTACTCATGCCAAGTATCCTGTGAGGACAACGGTTCTGCACATATACTGCAGTATTGCATGCCTCAGCCCACAAGTGTATGGGAAGGCCCTGATCATGCAACATCGCTCGTGCGACACCCATGATCGTTTTTTTCTTCCGCTCAGCAACCTGATTCTGTTGTGGGTTATAAGGTGCTATGAGCTCTCTTCGAATTCCTTCTACGCTGCAAAAGTCCTTGAACTCGCCAGAGATGAATTCACCACCATTTTTGCTCCTAAGAGCCTTCACCTGCTTCCCCGATTCTTTCTCAACCAGTGCCTTGAACTCACAGAACTTTGAGTATGTCTCGATTTTCTTCTACATGAAGAAGATCCAACACTTACGAGAAAAATCATCAACAAATATCACATAGTACCTGTGCTTTGCTGTCAAAGCTACTGAGAAAGGTCCACACACGTCTGTGTGAATTCTCTCAAGGATCGTCATGGCACGACTATCCTTCTCGTGAAAGGTGGCTTTCAAAAATTTTCCCAAGGTACATCCCTTGCACTGATCTGACTGTGCAAAAGTACCCTTAGGAAGCCCAATAGAAATCTGCTGCAGTATCTTCAAAGCTCCATGGTGAAGGTGGCCCAATCTCCGGTGCCACAGCTCACCATCATCCCGGCTCACCACTCCTTCTACCTTGCCTGCCATTGCTATGCAGCCATCTACCTGTAATTGATAAAGGTTCTTAACTCGAACCCCTATCCTCCGGGTCTCACTAGTTACCTTACTACGTAGGAAAGCCTTTCCCTCGCTAAAGACAACATCATATCCCTTCTCTTCTAACATCGCCACAGAGATCGGATTCTTCTTCAATCCTGGAACATGCATCACTTCCTTCAATATGAAGGGTTTACCAGATTCCCTCTCAAAGGAAATGGTACTGATACCGGTCGCACTATATCTACCATCATCGCCCATCTCGATGTGCACTCCAAAATATTTCTCATCCAGATCAGTAAACAAATCTCGATCTCCTGTCATGTGAAAAGATGCACCACTATCAAGAAACCACACTGAACCCATCACACTTGAGACCAAGCATGCGATCAGCGAAAAATCCAGCTCAAAATACGAGGCTAAGGCCTCTCCAGCTGCATATCCAACAGCCTACTTATTTTTCTTCTTCTGTGGACAACTACTGGCATAATGTCCGTGTTGGTGACAGTGAAAGCACTTCACCTTGGACATGTCCTGCTTCTTGCCTTTCGCACCAGATTGAGAAGCATGCTTCTTGCTCTTCCCCTTATTTGCTTTGGCAGCCAAAGCACAATTTTCTTCATCAGAGTTCTTTGATGAAGATCCATCCCTGGTACTTCGCCTTATCTCCTCTTGCACAAGATCTGACCAAAGTCGCTCCCATCCTGGCAATTTCTCCCGACCATTGACAGAGTCCTGATAGGAATGCCAACTCTTCAAAAGCCCAAGGAGAGCCAAGCTCACCAATTCCTCGTCATCAACAGTAACCCCCACACTTCCCAGCTCATCCCTGCATTGGATGAACTTCGTGAGGTACTTGGGCATACTGTCGCCTTTCTCCATTTTTATGTTCCTAAGTTTATCCTTGAGCGCCAACTTCCTCTGGTCGCTCTTGCTTTGAAATAAATTTGTCAAAGCTTTCCACATCAAGAATGGAGAAGCCTTACCATGAAGGCTGGACACTATGTGATCCTTCACACCGTCCAACAGAATCCTTCGACACTTTGCTGTCTTCTTTTGCCATGCGTCAAGTACGGCAGCATCACTAGAAGTAGGTTTTGGAATTTCTGCATCTATGAACTCCTTCAACCCATTGTCATCCAGCACCACCTCCATCTTGTCCTTCCATGCAATATAATTCGACCTGCCCTCAAGGGCATACTCCAATCGCAATCCATTGAAAGACATCTCAACTTCGACACCAAGAAAACACTGCTGCAAATTCGAATTCCACCAGCACAAAACTCAACCGCTTCAATGTTTTTCAATTGCTCCAATGATCAATATCCCTCTGATACCATGTAGAAATTTGAATAACTGATATATTATTCACCGAGATTCTCCTGATCACACACTATTTTAGCTTCATGCACAATACATAATCTCTTCTACCATTGATCATTACATGCGGAAATAAAATCAATTGCATGCACACATTAAAACCATAAAAAATCACACATATGAACAAAGTGTTTCATGGGAAAGCTTAAAGCTGAAAACCCCAACTATCTGTATATTAGATGTCATAGAGATCATGTAGCAATCATTGTACAAATATCCTCACAAGCTCTCAGCACAACCTTCAATTGCTACACACTAATCAAGCTAGATCTAGCAAAAAACATGCTCCAATCTCTGCCACCTGATAGCCAACCTCTATTGCGTAATAAATCCTGTAGGATGGCTCATTAAATAAATTGAACCACCTGGCTTGTACTGCGCAATCCTCATGGGCTCCTCCAATCACTGGTTGTTGCAAATATGCAACAGTATAGTCACAACTGATAGTTAACCTGCTCTTTCACCTATCTCTGCACTGGTCTCCACTGAAACTGTCCATGCACCGAAGTTAACTGATGTATTCTTTAGTTGATTAATGAGTTTATAATTAGTGAATTAATTAATAATTAATTCACACCACTCTTCACTAGTGTATTAATCAGTTAGACTAAATACAACTAGTTCAACTATGTTTAGATTAGTTAAACTGAACACAACTCCATTAACTCCTCAATCAACTCCACCAAAATCTCTCACATGAGTTCTAACTGAAGTATCCATGCAATAGCTCCACTTAACCCTCAGGAATAGCGTAATTCCTTCTGTCAGCTCCTGTGCCACATCTGTGCACTTAACCGAAGTGCTCCAAGAGAATAAGATAATGTTTATAGTCCAAATATTATTAAGAGCTAATAATATTCGACATATCTATTTTTAGACTGGCAATCTAAAAATAGATTCTGCCCAGTATTTCTAAAAATAGAAGTCCATATATTTTTCCAACTTGACCAACCATCCACAAATAGCATCTTGCAACTCATAGAACATGATCCATATGTCTAAAAATAGACATAGTCTACAAATAGACTTTGCACCAAAAATAGCCTGCGGGCCCACTTAGTGAAGGTGACTTCTTTCCACTAAGCTCATCATCTTGTTGCAATCTCAACATAATACTCATTTCTTCATCTAGAATCCAAATAATAGCTCTGTATCATATTAATTTTAAACAACTCTCACAAATATGTATCTCAGAGCACAATCATACAAGACTACAACAAAAATCTTCAAAATTCCAGAACCCTTTAAAACTCTTCAAAATGGAGTATAGACAGTGGAATAATATATACAATGAGCTCGATTAGCTCTCGTCAGTGATGAAACAAGAACTTGAGGAATTTCCCATTCATGGGCGTCTCAAGTATATCTCCTTCTAAGTTCTCCAGGGCGAAAGTATTGTTGCCTTTGACCTCTGCCACCCTGAAAGGACCAAACCAGAGGGGGTATAACTTCCCATGTTTCCCTTTTTCCTCTCTCCTGGCATCCCATTGCATCACCAAATCCCTTACCTAGATTTATCTGTCTTTATCTCTTTGGTCAAATAAGCCTTTAAATTTTTCTTGATATTTTTCTAGTCTGAGGCTTACCTGTTCCCGTGTTTCATTCAACTCCACCAACTGATTCATTCTTCGGATAAGATCGTTTGGCTCCTCCTCACTTTATTGTAAGAATCGGGCCACAGGTAATGCAAGCTGAATAGGGAAGACTACGGCCCTGCCATACACCAGTTCATAAGGGGAATTTCCTGTGGATCTTTTCGCGGTGATGCGATTTTCCCAGAGTGCAAACCTGAGATGGGAATCCCAGTTCTTTTGATTTTCATTGATGGTATTCTTCAAGATCCTCGCCAGTGTCTTGTTAGATAATTCTTCCAGCCTGTTCCCCTATGGGTAGTACGCAGTGGAGTGGCCCAATAGGATGTTGTAACATTGACATAAATTAACAAATTTAGCCGACTTGAAAGCCTGGGAATTATCTGTAATGATTTTAGCTGGGAATCCGAGCCTAGCTATTATGTTCTCCTCTAGGAACTTAATCACCACCAAATATGTATAATTTCTCACAGGCACGGCCTCTACCCAATTGGTGAAGTAAACTGTAACAGTGAGGATCCATCGATGTTGATTGCTAGAGGCAGGGTGAATCTCTCCTATGAAGTCAATCCCCCATTGTTTAAAAGGTTCCTCAACATGTACTGGAATAAATGGGAGAGGTGCAAACCTTTTTTTTTTAGCGAACGCCTGACACTTCTCGCTGGTCCAGACTTAGCCATGTACATCACCAAATAGCTTAGGCCAAAAGAACCCTACCTTCAGGATCTTGTGTACAGTGGATCGCCAACTATAATGCCTACCACATATCCCTTCGTGGAAATCGGTCATCACGTGGTGAGCTTATTGCTTTGTAAAGCACAATAATAATATTCCCGCTGGGTCTCTCCAATATAGTTTCCCATTTTCCACAATGTACTTTTGAGACTTCAGTATGAAAGTATGATACTTGGTTTTATCATAGTGAGGGGGAAACTTCAACGTTAAAATATATTCCACTATATCTTTATACCATGAGGATAGGAGGTACTTGACATGTGTTTTCTGAGCGGAAGATTCTATGCCTTGGTGTGCACCTGTGTCCTCTTGTGCCTCTCCTCCTGTTATAGAAATATTTATTCCCAGAGCTTGATAGTTGGATTCAGACAAGATTTTTTCCAGCCCCTAGCCTTTAATGAGTTTAGTAGGATTTATCTCCAGTTCGTACTCCTGGATCTTAGCTATCCATTTTCCCCTCTTACCTTCATTGTCACCCTGTACCATAATATCCTTTACTGCTGAAGTGGGTACATAAGTTGTTATGGCTAATTGTAACACATACACTCGCACTGCTTTCAGGGATTTTACCAGAGCGTAAGCTTGCTTCTCTAGGATATCATATTTCAGTTCAGTGTCCTGCAAGACTTGACTGAAGAATGCAATGGGTTTTTCATGCCCATCAGCATTTTTCTGTAAAAGTACTGCAGCTATTGTATGAGGAGAGGCAAAGGATAAAATCATGAACGAATTCCCATAATCTGGACCTGCTAGCATTAGAGCTTCTACAAAGGTCTGTTTGACCCTATTGAAAGAGTCCCTGGACTCAGGGGTCCATCTAACTTCACCATTCTTCTTCAGTATCCCGGTGATGTTTCAGACAATCTTGGCATAATTGGGAATGAACCTTCTGAGGAAATTTATTCTTCCCAAGAACACCTGTACTTCATTTTTGTTTATTGGTAAGGGAATGCCATTTATCACCTCTACCTGCTTCAGGTCGATATTCACTCCTTATTAGTTATTATGTGTCCTAGTAACTTCAATTTCTCCAATGCAAACATGGATTTTTGAGGATTCAGATACAGGCCATACCTGCGGCATTTATAAAAGGTGAGTCGAAGGTGCTTTATATGTTTAGCTTCACTCTTTGAAAAGATAGTGAGGTCATCTAGGTAGATCACCACAAACTTGTCTTGCTCTCCTATGAAAGCAATGTCCGTCGCCCACTGGAATGTGGCACCGGCGTTTATCAGGCCAGAGGGCATTTGGATGTACATGAAGGTCCCCCAAGGCATAGTGAATTTCATCTTATTTGGTCTTCCGGGAGCATTGACACCCGATTATATCTTGAGAAACCATCCATCATGGAAATGCGGGAGGATCCCACCACCTTTTGCAAGATGTGGTCCATCTTCGGGAGGGGATAGTTATATTTGAGTGAGGCTTTATTCAGATTGTGAAAATCCATGTATATCCTAATTTCACCATTCTTCTTTCTAATGGGCACTGGGTTCGCCACCCATTCACAGTATCTTAGAGGACAATGATCTTGGCCTGCAATAGATTCTTTATTTCCTTTTCAATGGCTGGGAGAAGAAGGGGATTTGATCTGTCTTAGATTTTTCATATGAGACTTGGTGTCCTCTTTGAGTGGTATCTTGTGATGTATAATATTAATATCAAAAGTCTTCAGATCTTAGTATGACCAGGAAAAGACATCACTATATGATTGAAACAGCCTGAGGTACTGATCTTGGTATTCTTTAGGGACCCCTTTCGACAACTTTAATACCTTTGGATATACTTCTATCCCAATGTTCACGTCGCTGACAGGCTCGTCTAGGGTAATTTTGCTAGGATTCACTAGGATATCATTCTTATCAAACAATCTCTCCAATGGCACAAGACCCCTGGGGATGACATTTCCCTTTAATTGCAGAACACGGTCCCAACCAGTGTCTCTTCCCATCTAATTTTTGGCTCCTCACTGTCATCCTTCGAGACTGAATCGATCACCATATTTGAGAACTCAGCCACTGTTTCCATAAAATGTTGGACCTGATATTCATTTTTGAAGACTTTCCAATGCTTAACGCTTTCCGAAATGGAGGGGTGGTATCACACTTCAACCTCATATCCGAGCAAAGGATTCTACGAGGGGCAGAAATTAATAGCAGCCACAGCTAGTGAGTACGCCATTCTGTTATTTTCCCTTAGCATGAAATGAATGTTAAAAGAAAAAAAGAAGTTCTCGACTAAATCCCATACCTCATTCCTGTAAGCTCTGAGCCATGGGTGTTTATTTTGGAATTGGCTCCTGACTTGCCTCACTACAGGCTCTGAATCTCCAAACACCTTGAGTTTTTGTATGTTCATGCTCCACGCTGCTTGCAACCCCAAAAACAGGGCTTGATATTCAACCACATTATTTGTGGCTTCGAATTCCAGATTAAAGGAGAGGGTAACCAAGCATCCTCCTTGTGATATCAAGAGTACCCCAGCCTTGTTTCCTTCCCGTGAGTAAGCTCCATCAAACTGAAAGGTCCATATTTCGTTTTCCTCTCTGCTCATAAGATTCTCCTGGATTACAGGACAGGTCTTCGTTTCTTGCAGGAAATTTTCATCCTCCTCGAGCATAAGACAAGATAATTCACCCTCCCTAGTATATACCAAAGAATTTGTGGAACCATTAGCTTTGGTGACCATATTCACAAATCTGGACTCACGGTATAATCGTCTTTCCTCCCCACCGAATACTGGAATAGTGGCATAGGTGAGGTCAAGTTTTATGGATCCTCCAATCTTGCTACCCTAGGATCTGGACCACAAAATTCCAAACCGAGCTAGGATATCAGCCACAACAATGTCCATTACCATGCTTTTGGCTGGAATCTGGGCCAAATTTACTACTAGATCTTTTATCATGCCCAAGAATTTAACCCTCTTGGAATCAAAAGAATACATATATTTATAAGGCCTGGTGATCTGCAACCCCAACTACTCCATGATAGACAATGGCAACAGATTATGTGAAGCCCCAGAATCTAGCATGCAGTTGTGCAATAACAGGTCATGTATAACTAGAGTCACATATAATGGAGGGGTGGCTGAATCCAACTCTTCTACATGAGGTCCAAAAACTACCATGGGTATTTCTTCTTGGAGATTGAGGCTGTCAGGGAAAGGGCCTACGCCCTAGGGCGGTATGAATTGAGAGACTTGGGCCTTGTATGAGGGCTATTTTAAGATCTTGATCAGGGGGATCGAGATCTTGAACTTTGATAATTATTTGTCGAGGCTAAAGGCCATGGGAGCTTTTTATGTGATAACTTCTTTGAATTTCTCTTTAGGAGGGTCGGGTAGTTTCAAGGGTATAACTGTGGATCTCTCATTTTTGGAAGGATCAAAGCCCTGTTTCGAGGAGGTGGGCATAGAGGCTTTATGATGGGAAGGCTCTTCTAAAGACTTTTTCCCCTTACTGGTAGAACTAGAAGAGGTCTTCTCTATTGATGTCGACTCTTCATCTTGTTCTTACACTCGGGCTCTCTTCCTGGAGGACCTGAGATCATACTTCCCGTGGAGTTGATCTTCCATGAAATTCACAAACTGCCTGTAGTAATTGTCAATATCTCTATCCTCTAGGGAGACTTCCTTCTCTTCTGGCTCTTCTTGCAGGACGAATTCACCTTCTTCATCCTCCGAGTAAGCGAGGAATTGAACTTCTTGACTATCTGTGAATTCCTCGACCTGTCCCTCCATTTCCCCTTCCAGGTATAGAGGAGGTTGGATGTGATCTTGCTGCGCTTTCATTTCTCGCTACAAAAATGTTAGAGGGGGCTTCCAGTACTGGGGATGAAACCCATGGTTTGGAATCATTTGGCTAGGAGGAGGATGGGAGTTCTTGGCCTCCAATTCAAGATTCACCAGCTTATTTGAGAGGTTCTTAATCATCTTATTCATCTCTTTGATTCTATACTCCTATGATTCCCTTTCTTGATTAGAGGTAGAAGCCTCCTCCCTACCCCTTCTTCCGGCTTCATGCTTTGTATTTCCTTCGAATTTACCTGTAGAAGAAAAATTTTCTTCTACCTCCAGTGCATCAATGTGAATCTGATCTAGAGATGCAGACTTTCTTTCTCTTAGGGTGAACCCAAACTCTGGTTCAAAATCTCCTGTGAAAACCACCTTAGCAGCTGCTTGGGGAGGCTTTACTTCAGTAAGAAGATTATTATAAAGCTTATTGAACTTCTTTAGAAATTCGGTTACATCCTCATTATGTCTCTTTTGGAGAGCATTGAACTCTGTGAGGACATATCCATGATCCCTATTTTCTCCCCATTTTAGTGTGAAGAAATTCTCCATTTCTTCTCAAGTGGTGATTGTGTGATCAAAAAGAGATTTGAACCATTTCCGAGCCTCTCCATCCAAAGATTGAATGAAAAGCCTCGACACCACATCTAGGTGCTCTACATTTGCGTTCTCAGCAAAGGCGCAGAAGTTTTCAATATGTCTCTGTGCAGAAGTACTATCTTCCCCGGTGAACCGAGGCAGGAGCTTTAGATAATCTTGATGCATGTCATTCAATACATGAGGTAAAGCCAATGGAGCATATTTATTGAGGAGGAAGCTAGGTACAGCCATGAGGGGCAGTGGAGGTAAATTTTGAGGATGAATTGGTTGTGGTATAATAGGTGTGTGTTGAATATAGGTTGCTATATTGGTCTGTAAAAAGCTATGGAGTACTGCAACTTCTTTAATTTCTTCAGCTTCGGAAGTAGGGTGTAAGGGAGGCAAAGAAATATCAGTGGATTCAGCTTCATTTTTTATGATTGAACTGGCTAATGCAAAGGCTTATGGAGAATACTCAAGTACGCGGGCTGTGGTGCCAAGAATATAAATGTCAGCTTTCTGAGATGAGGAAGGCGAAGCTTCTAGAGTAAATGAGGGAAGGTCAGCCTGGCTGGGCTACTTCTCCTTCCAGAATATCCTAAGTATAATCTTTTCATGATCAAACATAGAAAGGGTAATCTACTAGGAAGTATTTGATCGAGTATGAGGCCTTTTGTAAGCCAGGATTATGACTGAATTGAACTTTAATAATAGTGGAGTCGCCAAGGTGAGGGCTATGAAACTCTCAACCCTTCGTGCTCACCTATTTAAGGGTGAAGATAATGTCATATCCCAGGGAAAAGGTTTTATAATTCGTGTCTCCGGAAACAACGCCAAAAATATATTGTATCTCCTAGAGACAACCTTGAGTTGCAAAAGACCAGTGCATAGGACATCTTAAAAGCAAAGGTTAAATGTAGACAATTGTATAAATGCCTCTGACAGAATATGAGTCAATAGAATAATAGTTTTAATGGTTCTAATATGGAAAATACCTTGGATTTGATTCATGTAAATTTCCCAAACAGTGAGATGGCTCAGGAGACTATGATAATTATGGTGTTTAGATGGGCCAAGTATAAAAAATGAGTAGAAGCTTTAAAATGTGCAGAGGCGTTGAGTAAGAATGGAGAGGGAACCTGAAAGAGACAGGCTTAAGGGATTTAAGAATCTGACCCCCCGTGACCTCAGAGGAAGAGGATATGAATAAGATATGGGCAAAAACAGAGGTTCATGGAGGGCGAATTAAGGGAATACAACAAGCTTAAAACATAAGCGTTAATACCTAGGCATTATGCAGATACAAATTCATGAATAAAATTGTAGACTACCAACAACTACATTACACGAACCAATCAAAGTAGCATAGAATGAAAAATAATTACATGTGAAAAGGATATTATTGATAACAGAAGGAAATAGATACATAATACTCATTGCTTCGTCTGGAATCCAAATAACATCTCTATATCATATTAAGTTTAAACAACTCTCCCAAATATGTATCTCAGAGCACAAGGAGCACAATCATACAAAACGACAACAAAACTCTTCAAAATTCCAGAACCCTTATTTAATCTTGGAATGAGCTACATATAGAGTTCCCCTCAAGGGTCTTACGGTACTAATCATTTATGATCGACCCATATGTATGAAATCAAAACATTCTACCTAACTCGCAGAGTGTACATTGAGAAATTACTTCTGTACTGAGAGAATTAAAATAGGAATGGGGCGAAATTGAGATTTCACTAGAAAAACCATCAAAATTAAACAGAAAATAGAAAGGACATGGTCACCCATGGAGGTCAATAATGGGAGCATTCAAGATGGTATGGCAAGGAGCAATCATAGGTGGACAGACTAACTGTCATCATACGATTCCATCTATTTCTTGCAAACCTCCACTCCCTCAGTCTGGTGATTTCCACTTAATCCATTATGAAGAGGCCTGTCGTACTACACTCACCTATTTCTTTAGCAGATATATTCTAAGCAAACCGAACAAACCACAACTTGCATGTTCCGCCCAAAATCCCATGCGGTATTTTTGAATTGCAAAAGGGGAACCGGATTTCGGAGGGGGTCTCAAGTGGTAAGCGGTATCAGAGAGGGGGGGGGGTGAGAAATGACGAGAGGAAGACACATGGAAGAGTGGGAAGTAATGGATACTTCCCATTTCAGACCCCCCACCCATTTTTAAAGTTCGAAAGCTGCGGGGAGTGCGAAATGAAACAAGGATCGTCAGATGAGGAGGGGGTGATTGGAGATGGAGGAAAGGTGGAGGGCGATGAGGAGAATGAAATGGCATATTCGTGGTGAGTGGAGTATTATGGTGGGGCCAAACTACGTCATGATTGAAACTATTTACCATGAAGTAGTAGAGGCAAAATCTAAAATGAGTGAAGTGCGAAGCACAGGGAGGAAGGAGGTGATGTGGCAGATGGTGGGACTGGACAACAATCTACAAATCGCAAAACTTAAGGTTTAGCCATAAGCGGAGGTGGTAAACACTTAAAGAATCGAAGTGTGAAGTGCGGGGGAGAATGTAGGTGACGTGGAGGGAAGGTGGGACCGCCCGTAGATTGCATATCACAAGATTTGTAAGTTAGCGATGGAGGGTAAATGGTATGGTTCGCGAAGTGCGATATGCAGGCATTTAAACGTGAAGAAGTGAAAAAAGGAAAAAAGGTATTGGAAAGGAAGAAACAAAGGATAGCATTTGGTTTTGATAATGTGGTAAGGTATGGCGGGTCCCAGTTCATCACATCGATGGAAAAACAAGGTTTGGTGTAAGTCTTAAGAGGTAAGGTAAGGAACTTGTGGGCTGCGAAGTGCGGGAAACAGGAAATTCTTATGTGCATGCCATGGGTGAATGGGTCCCACCTCATCGCAAATCGCATTTCACTCATTTTAACATTTACTCTTGTGCCCATCCTAAAACATTTTCAATCTGTGATTGTGATTTGAATCTTCGTCGTTGATTGTTACTTAGATCCAACAGCCATCACTGCTCCCTTACTATGGTTTGTCAACCTTGTCTCTTCGGTTGCACCCGGTCATTTCTTATTTTTTCGTGGAATACTTGCCCCGTGTTCATGACTCGACTTGTTTCAGCATTCACGACTTGACCTGAACGCATGCACGAATTGACCCATTCTTGTTCAGGACTCTTCCCTTACTCTTTTTCTGTGTTAACTGTTTCTCTGTTGCCTTTGTCTTTGCTAATGGTAACTTCTTCTCTGCCTCTGCCCTATGATTTCCTTATAGGGACCACTTCTCCATATTGTGTGCGATCATAGGCCAACATGCGTGATTTTCTGAATCCAGCACGATAGTCCTGCAAGTACTCTAGACAATTCGATCATTTTATAGAAGACTGTCCTGTATTGATTGCTAAAATACAGGAAAAGAAGACCGCAATGCAGAATCTACAAATAGTTCGCACTGAAATGAGAGAGGAAGATCCCAGTGTGAATTTGGTAACCCTGAGTGGTGTGGCTACCAATGAATATAAGGGAAAGAAACCAGCCTCTGACGTATGGATCCATAAAGCACCTGAAACTAAAGAAAGCTTTGATCTTTAGCGCGCAAAATAAACCTTTATTGAAGCTCGAAAAGAATTTGAAGAAGGAAGTATGTCAACATCTGGTAGAACATTAATGGAAGCAAGAGGCAAAGAAGAGATTAAACCATTTATACAAGCATTCATAAATTTTGTGCGCAACAAGAATTTCATTGAAGATCTACAGGAATTGATAGATAATTGCACAAATAAGGAACAACCCATGGTAGAACAACATTTAGTCAACAAAATTTATAAAAATAAGAAGGGAACACGAAGGGAGATGTGTTTGACTGCGCATATTTGTGCTTATGAAATGCACCAAGTAATTATAGATTTGGGATCAGATGCTATTGTTATACCTGGACAAACATGGCGACGCATGGGTGAGCCCAAGCTGGAATTTTCTACTATCCCACTGCGTATGGCTAATCAACAGAAGATCATTCCTCTAGGAAGGATGTCAAAAGTTGTGGTCAATATAGAAGGTGTTAAGGTGTTGGCAGACTTTCAGGTCATACAAATTGTAGATGATACTGATCCTTATCCTGTGCTTCTACGATTGGATTGGGCCATTAACATGGATGGTGTTACCAACCTGAAGAAAAGAAGAATGGAGTTTGAGAGAAATGGATTCCGGGTAATTATTCCTCTAGATCCTGTAAAAGGCCAATGATATTCTGAACCAGTGTGCGTTGAGGAAGATATGGATCAAATATATAAGCTAAATTTGTGTGAGGAGGACTGGATTAATCCAACTGTAGATGGGAATATTAAGTGGGAGAAGGATAGTTATTTCTTTTCTGACTTTGATTAAGAACTGGAGAATTAGCAGAACTGACTATATGAGGTGTTTGCATTGCGTTGTAATCGAGTGACCCAACCTTTGCGTTGTATAACCTCTGAGGTATGTTATTTACCACATTATGATGGCTTGATGGATGTAAACATGTTTATAGGAGAAATAGAGAGGTTTGTGCCTGAAGAATAGAGATTCCATGCTTTGGATCTTGGCTTGCACACTACTCTAGCAAGATGGTGAGAAAATCATAACGAGAATATGGGAAACTGGGAGGAATGTGCACGCATGATGAGGCTACAATTTGAATATCTAGTAGTTCGAATGGAGGATGTATATTTTGGTAAAGAAGATCCGTGTAACCATCTAGACAAGTGGAATCAGGTGTGGGGTGTAGAACCAAGACCTGAATGGGTTCATATGTTTATTCACATGCTTGGAAATGTTCCTACTGAATGGTACTTGGAAACAGAGTTGCGCAGAGGCACTAGCGAGTGGCCAGCACTGGTAGAAATTTTTATTCTGAACTTTATCTTTGAAAGTGGGTTTGAAACAGTTGGTGAATCTTTGATCCCAAAGTCATTAATGCACCGATAAGGGAGATTGTGCCTTACAGAAAATTGGCACTAGCAGAAGTTAGGGAATTGTGCGCACTCAAAGGCACCTCGATCCCCTCAAATATCAGACAAGTACGCTCCATGATGAGTCTTGTGGGATATTACAGAAAGCACATTCCCCAGTATGAATTGATAACTATGCCTATAAACAGATTCCTTAGAAAAGGTATGAATCTCCATTGGGATGATGAATGTCAGCGCAATTTGTAGTTATTAAGGGATATGACAAATACTACCCGATATGATTTAAATTACCTGGTCAACAAGCCTGTGTCAGGGGGAGACGGTCTGTCAATGGTTATGTTTAGCTTTGGATTATATGAACAGAAAGGTGCAACACTCGCATGGTATCTACGTTAGGGGATTGACTGGTGTGTAGAGGTGTCAAAAACTATTTGTTGTAATAGTAAAACTGGATCAAACATATTTATTACCATTTTTAGGAGCGTCCAAGCTACATTTAATGAAGCAATTTTTCTAGATTTGGGACAATTTTTTCAGTAATGGAGCCTCATTAATGCACAACGAGCCGTTAAGGACACACCACAAGTATAAATATTCCCTAATGGATTGCAATAGTTCCCTTTGCGGTCTGAGAAATTGTTATGCTCTAAGCTCTGTGTTTTCTATTGTTGTTGCTGTGTCTATGTCAGGATTGGATCTCGTGTTTGAGGAATCATTGCACTGAGTTGGTTTAGGATACATAATTCAGAGCATAATGATAGCCACCAAACCCAGAGATGACCCTATTGTGCAAGAGGTGCCTGTGGTAGAAACACCTGCACCGTAAAAAAAGAAGAAGGGAAAAACATCTGGAACACACAAGTCCCATTGAGAAAATACCCCAAGATTGCACCCTTCCGCAGGCAATAAAATGAAGAGGCCTATGGCCGAACCACCAGAGACTATTGAGGAAGGGGATGATGAATTGGTGGAAGTCGCCCCCTTCTTGCTACTTCTCGGTTATATTACACTGTGAAAACCTACTGTTAAAGCACCAAATCACTTGGACAAGGTGCACATAAGTATCCAAGTGCCCCTGATCCCATAAAACGTCCCATTGGAGGGGGATATGCTGGATAAAATCTCTCAACTGCGATTTGATGACTGGAACATCACAGGCGTTGAAAATTTTCTCGAGCTTGTGCCAAAACTCCATCTCGATCAGGTTCCCTATGTGGGAGGCTTAGTGCACCTCGAACCAAAGAGAGAAATGCTCGGTCTGCATAAGGCAGGCCTACTCAATCTTTTGCAGATCCCTAATTTTTGTCACAACCCCATTAATGATATTTGTGTGAGGCAGTTGTTGGTGTTGGTGTATCAACGATGCACTTTGGATGGGAGAGCACATCCCAATTGATGCCGAGTTGATTCACGATATCACAGGTCTACCAAATAAGGGGGCCGACCCTATGGAATATTTCAAAGGAAAATTGTAGGAGAAAGTGTTGGCGAAACAAATCAAGAAAAAGTATAATGTCACAAAAAAATCCCAGGGATTTTTGAAGAGATTAACGAACCGGTAGTCTATTTGGCATGCTCCTCTTGGATTTCAAGATGGTGTGCAAGTGTAGGCCAAAGGAAGTTCCCACGCACGTGATTGCGCTAGATAGAAGGTGTGAAAAAAAAATCTATACAATTGGTGCAGGTATCTCTGCGAATAATTTCTGGAAAATGTATGCGAGGTCGAGGAGGAGGGAAATAACTTCTAATATTATTGGCTCTTGTTACTAATCACATTGATTGGATGGAAAACGCCTGAAGATATGCAGTTCCCAGAGCTAGAAGAGAAGATGTGCGAAGTTGTGCACTACGCCACACATTGGAAATCATCTGACCCAAAGCGCATGAAGGAGAACAAGATATTTTTGGTTTTGTATGATGCAACCCTATACCAAGTAGAACAGTTAAAGCCGTGACTATCCCCGATGTTGTATGACAAATACAATATGGTGGCCAACTTCAAGGCTACATTTCACAACATCCACATCTGCGCAAAGGGGGCTGTCGGGGAGGTGTGGTATGACCTACCCTACTTAGTCACTAACAATGACCTTATTAGAGCAACATCTGAATGGCCTTCGGCCTAGTTGACTCCACCAACACAGCCGCTCACTTCAACAGGAAACTCAACAGAGAAGGCTACTGAAAACACTGCGGAAACCATGCCACCAATAGTCATAGAAAAACCTAGTGAGAAGGAACCCACCCCGAAAACAACAGGAGAAACCATGGATACCACCACAGTGCCTGAGAAAAAGGTCACTGCGCATAAGTATATTGGAGAAACAACAACCTCAAAAGGCACGAAGGGCAATGTGCAGACCACCGTGGGATCGCAAAAAAAGAAAAAGGGTTCTAAGAAAATAGGACAGGAGGTCTTGACACTTATAGAGGACGATCTTAATGAGATCATAAATAAAATCACCTCGACACATGAATATTAATGGATGGACATGGAGGTCCAATAAAAATCAGCTTCAGAGATTGTACAAGTTGGGTTACGAGAAATGAAAGTTCAAGCGAGCGAGATCTAGGAGAGCGTGATCCAAGCGAGTCGGACCAATGCGCCTGTTACCAACGCACAACCTTTGGACGTAGCCATGCCATCATCCAAATAAGGGTGATTTATTCATATCCCCCTGCCAAAAATACAAATGGACACGAGCCAGCGCACCTAGTTTACTCGTACAAGTGATGTTCATGTTAACCTTGCCGTGTTGCCTACAGGAAAACTCCATTTACTACATTTTGTTATTGCTGATGAGCTCCAGTATCGAGAAGCAACCATGTAGACATAGACCAAGGACACACAGAAGTAGGCTGCACAAGCGCATGAATAACAATAATAGGCCAAAGCAGCATATAGAGAAGTAGAGGCCTAGCGCGCTACGCTAGAAGTTAAGATTAACCAAGTGTGCTGAGATATTCCAGTTGTTGCAGCCATAGTTGCGCCCACAAAGAAGTTGGATGGAATGGTTGTTGTGATCAAGGTTGCGCACGCGAAAGCTCATACCATTTGAGTTGAATATGAGCAGTAAATCGCGGACCTCCCGACCAAGTTACAACCGGAGACACCACCCGAGGTTTGCGCGAATAGAGCAACAGAGGTTAAGCAAGCACGAGAGAGTATTTCCGATGTGGTCACCTAGTGTGACAAATCCCTGAATGAGGCCATGGAAATTTGGGCCTCCGTCCAGAACAATCCAGCTGCGCATCAGCTGTGCGACACACTTAGTGCAAAGGAGAAACAATTTGAATAAATATTATCAACAACACCTATGTTGGTCATCACACAGAGACTTTCTCATATGTAGGAAGGTCAAAAAATTCAAATAGAAATTGTAGACTTGCGTCGCAAAGAAAAAGTGCTCGGGAATGCATGCAACCATGGGCAGAGGAAGCGCTGGAACTATCTTAGACACTGGACAATACCTTAACGATTGTTCAACAAACTTAACACATCATCGAGATGGATGTTGAAGGGCCTACGACAGAAAAAATGGTTCAGCAAGCGCAGGATGCAGTTGCAAAGAGCCTTGAATTAGTGGTCCCTCCCCAGAATTTTGTCAAAACGCTCAAGGATAAAACCAAGGATACAACACCTTAATGACTCGGGATGAGTTACATGTTTGTGTTGGGGGCTTGCTGGAGCAGGGTCCCCTGAGGCAAAAGTTCCAAAGATCATTTTTGTATGTTTGCATCTGCGCACTGCGGGAATGAAGTCAAAGTGATTTTTGCCCCAATTTTTGATATAATTAAGCTTAGATGTAAATTGTGGGCCTCAAACCATGGTTTGAGACCATAGTATCTACGCGCTAGGCGTATTATAAGTAGATAGAGTTTTTCTAAGTCAAGTGATATATGTGCTCTGGGATATTATAGTATCTGCGTTTGTAAGGGTTTGGGTTGGGTAAAAACCTCCTGATGGCTGTGCGCGCGGAGACCTAGTCTTGGCTGTGTGTGGAATCCACTAGCTATGTGAGCAGAAGGGATTGTAAGGGTTTTTAAAGGAAAGTTGATGTATTGACAGATATGAAGAATTAATAGAAGGAACAATTTTGGCTAACTCTCTATGTTATGTGTTTATGCTTGTTGTTTATGCTTTGATTCAGATCGCATTATCTGTTTACTGATTACTATGTGTGTGAAGTTATCTGATATGAATCTGGATGATTTTTAATGAACTGTTAAAATATTCTCCTTAAGTAAGATCTAGATCTGGTTCTGATATGTTGTCTACGCTGAATTGAACATTATTTATGTGTTATTCCATTGATAATTGCGCATTCTCTGTGTTTTTGTGATAAAATGTTGCGTGCATATTTATAAGTTCAATTAGGGTTTTCTGAGGACCACTTCATTAAATTCTCTCTCAGGGTGTGGAAACATGGTTCCAACACCCCCCCATATTGATTCGGATGAGACTTTGGTCTGCGCAAGCAGATCACTATTGAAAGGGCTAGTAGTTGGAGGGTTTGTTCGTTTATCCATAAACTCCAAACCTGGGTCAGGACCCCTCAATCCAACAGACTCTAGAAACTGGCTCGAGGGTGGCAGTTGCAAGTAACAGGTGCTGCAACAATCTATGGGTGGGTGGAGAGTCATATTCCCAGACTCAGTTTCACTGCAAACTTAAAGATAAGTACTTGTGAATACTACTTGCATTTAATGGATTATGTTGCATTCTTGTTTATAATAGATATGGAAAACAAGGACTACAATTGTGCTATTGTGTGTATGCCTGTGGTGCAATCATGAAGGGACATTCTCGAAATTTAAGATGAGAGGATATATATATATATATATATATATATATATATATATATATATATATATATATATATATATATATATATATCTCTGTGTGTGTGTGTGTGATTGTGCTTGAAATTGAAAGTAAATTTGTTTAATAGCCTAATTATTGGAAACCACAGAGTATTTGATGCTTAAGATGCGAAAAAAACCCCATAAAAATAATTCCTAAGCTATGGAGCCGAGGAAAAATCTTACTCTGAATAAAATTCTTAATTTTGCCCAAGAATAATACAGTAGTGAAATTGAACGAACATCATAATATATTTTAGGCTAAAACCAAGTTCGAATGAACTATTAAAAGAAGTGTTTTTTGAGACCCTCTTTGTTAATGTACAATTTACATGTAAGACTCTCTATTGGCTAGAGTGGGTCATTGAATACATTTGATGTAATTGCTTGCAGGTTTTCATGTTGGAAGGAAGACACCATATGAATGTTAGGGGGAGTTCCCCTAGGCCTGGTCGAGCCCTCCAGCTTTACCTAAACGTCCTGCAACCATGCTTAATGTCCTTTAACCTTGCATTCATAACAACCTTTATTCCCACCACATGGACCTTTGCATTAAGGCATACAGGTACCTACGAGTAGTGAAATTCCCCGAATATCAATGAGTGGCATCAAGGAGCTTCTTGTAGAGCCAACATGGATTTTGGAACTGTTGGAGAGGAGCAGGAGAGGTGGGAGCTTCGTGGAAGCCTGTGCCAAGACCATGGTAGCTAATAGGCACATGATCACCTATGCTGCCATGCGAGGAATTCCCTATCCAAGGGCAGGGAAGGCCCATGGGCTATAAGTATCTTAACACAACTAAAATCCAAGCTGAGGGAATGCCCATGGGCTAGAATTTTCTTAACACAACTAACACCCAAGCTCAGGAGGGGTAACATCATGGAGTGATTTAGATTTTCATAAGAAGAGCATTGAGACATTGGTGACAAAATTCCAAAGGTCTACTCGACCTCTGAGACAGATCCACAACAAGGTAGAGTAGTTGGAGAAGGCTTATGCAGTGATAGAGTCTGACTGTGGAGCAATCACGAAGATCCTCTTATGATTCGTTAAAAAAGAAGGACTAAGGTCCTCTAGCCGAGCCATGGACTAGATTGAAATGAGACTGGTCACCGCTTGAAGGGACTTTGTAGTCAATTTAGCGTCCTAAATTGCTAACATAAATTATCAACCAGGGCTAGTAAACTGATGAAGTGTGGTGCACTATATGTGCTTAAGTGACCTCTTCCTTACTTCGTTGTATGTATTTTATTGATGTTTCTAATCCATGGATATCCTAGATTTGCAAATGAACATGAAATGTAACTCAACATAATACAACCAAATCTCCTCATCTAATATTGATATGTTGGAAGAGCTTTTAAGAAAAAGAATGGTTGTAAGATAATGAGGATCTTTTAATCTAATTGCAAAAATTCTAATTAACTCAACATAATACAACCAAATCTCTTTCATCTAATATTGATATGTTGGAAGAGCTTTTAAGAAAAGGAATGGTTGTAAGATAATGAGGATCTTTTAATCTAATTGCAATAAATTAAAACATTATAGTGAAATCCCATTCATTTGATAAAGGTTTGTTGGAAGAGCTTGAGAAAAATATTACTATAATGTAGTAAGGATCTCCTATGAAATGCTGAAACAACTTATAACATTACAACTAAATCTCATTCATGAGTTAAAGGTTTATTGGAAGAGATTTTTGAAAGAGATTAATCATAATGTGATAAGGATCTTCCGTGAAGCAAAATAATCAATAACTCACAATACTACAACTTAGTCCCATTCGTGAATTAAAGGTTTTTTGGAAGAGCTTGTGAAAGAGACTAATTACAGTATAATGAGGAATCTGATCTAAAATTGTGTGAACAAAATATTTCTTATACAGAGATTGACAGTAGGGGATTTTACTGGTTATTTCACCTTTACTAGAAAGGATGAAACCAGAAGCTTCTGGCCCTCTTACTGACTCTGCCTAAAGAAATATAATGTAAACACTAAAAACTAAATAACGGAAAATGAAATGCTAATAACTCAAAATATCACAATTTAATCCCATTCATTTAATAAAGATGTTTTGGAAGAGCTTGAGAAAGAGACTAACTGCAATATCATGAGGATCCTTTATCTAAGAAAATGACATGAAAAATAATGCTAAAAGCTATGATTTCAGAAAGCAATCTAAGTAAGGAAATATGACAAAACAAAATTGAAAACAACTTATCTAGAAAACATGCAAAATCCTCCTTGGATAGCAGGGGCCCTCTGCTACCAATTTGGTGTAATCCTTAGCTCCTTGAAGATGGAATCAAAACAGCATCAAAGAGCTTCTTTATTAAAAAAAACTCACAAATCTACATCCCATTCCATCTTAAGCTTTGTTACAAAAAACTCTCTATTCCTTTCTCTCCTTCTCCTATTTTTCACTACTTTTTCATTACCTTCTCATTACCCATGATAGGAGAAAGCTTCTCCTATTTATACAAAATATGAGGAGTTATCTCATTAATGGGAGTCCATGAATCTCTCCCTCCATCTCTAGAGTTACAATCAAAATAGGAAATGATAAGACACATGTCTTTCTAGAGTTTCAACACAACTAAGAAATGATACACATATCCTCTTAGAGTTTCAATACAACAAGGAAGTGAGACACATATCCTCTTGATCCCATGATCTTCTCCAACCAAATTCGAATTTGTCCTTAGAGTGCCACATAAGGGTATTCTAGAAGTCTCCTTTTGACCTACACATGTCACAAAACTCATAACACATATATGGATATATGAAACTATGTTAATTTTCTAGTTTCTAATCATAAATTCACTTTAAATACATAAAATAAAAAACTTTGGAAAACAAGGATCCTAACCCATATATTTATGAAAATGGTTACTTGATGTAGGGTTTTAGGTCAAATGGCTTATGAAATAAGAGCTAAATGGTTATGACATAATGGAAATATGTATGAATATGGAAAACACTTTTGAGACTCAACAGGGACCAATTCCTGTACTTAAGAGGGAGAATAAAGAAACTTTATCCCTTCACTCGTCCGAACCCTAGATGTGGAGGCACCTCATTGACGTGCCATATTTTCCCCTTGTACGTGATTGGGCAAGAGAGACACGACATGGAATAAAAGTCTTGGATGAGTAGAATCTCATAGGATAATTTAACAAAGTCGTTGGGAAGTCCATCATTTGACAGACCCAAGATCGTCATGCGACAGATCCCGTAACATAAATATAATTCCATAAGTCTTGGAGGTTGGAAACCCAAAACCTCATAACCCATTGCAAGAAAGAATGCATAGAAATAGTTGAGCCATTTTATTATATAGGAGGTAAAAAATCAAGTACAATAGTGCTCAAAATATGAGACACTCAAGCCAACGAGATGGCCTGGAATGGCCCTGCAATGATCCCACAAGAGGGACTGCATAACTGCTGAACTAATGGAAGGTAAACTACGTTGTCCCTACTACAACTGTTGGGACTGCAACTGCCTGAAATATATAAAGTCAGATCTAGGCAGAATGGGAGCTCCGATGATGTTGAAAATGTATATCCGGGCTCTATGATGGATACCCAAGATAACCCAGAAAGAGTTTCTCAGATCAGTAAATCTAAGAAAACCACCCTGTTAGGGATTCACATATATACTGTTGGGTATGCATATCTGAAGCTAGATCAGATGATATGATGGATGCAATGATGCAAAATCAGATCTATGCAAGAAGGGCTAATCCCTTCACTAGATCCTTGGGCTGAAAGCTCAAGATCTAGCCCCTCCAATCTCCTCCATTGAAAATAGCTACTGGATGAACAACATCTTCAGAAAAATGCGCTGTCAGAGAGGGAGGCTCAATAGCCTACTGCTAGATGTGTCAAATCAGCTCCTAAATGATGGAAACAATAGATCCAATGTTAGGATATGTTTCCTCATAGGATTTCCAGCTGAAATACTGGAAAATTCCTTCCTCCAATAGATCTACAGGACTGGACTTGGAAATCCTTGAAGGGACTGCTGCTGCATGGAGGTAAAACCCAATGGCCTGAATGGCAGACATAGATCTGTTGCTCCTGGAATACTGAGTGTGAAGAACAAAGTGGTAGGATGAATCCTCCACCAGTTTCCTAGTTGAATGTTAGAAACAACCTCCTGAAGATGGCACCAATGCCTAATAAGGAATGTAGTACAACCCTCTTTCAAGATCTACTCAATGAAAGAGGAGGGATTCCCGCTCGGGAACACCCCGTGCTAAAAAACACTGCAATCTTAGCTAAACAGCTCAAGAATGCATAGAAATGTCCTAAGACAAATCTAGATCTAAACAGATCAAGAAGTGAATAAACCAAATCATGCCTTCCAATGTGCCTTCACCTTCATTATATAGATATGAGCTTTCCATAGCCTAGGCCCACTCCAAAACTGTGTTGTACATGTGGACATAAGTCTCCATGGTTGACTGCGTTGTTTCTTCATGTCCTCCATCATGTTCATATGGGGTGATCACCCTCTCCATCATGTGTGCATTAAATGCATCACTTCCTCCACTATCTTATCATAAGTGCTTTATGATCTTCCTTGAATGTACTATGAGCTCAGTTGACCTTATCAAAGATCCTCATGATTTTGCATTTTAGATCCATGATCTTGTTTGACTGTTTCATCCTCCATAATCTATCTCATAAATGAGACATGATCTCCATTAATGGAGCTGCTCCACTACTCCATGATTTTAGATCTAGATATAGAATATCCACATACACACCATAAAAGTGGATTTTATTCATCTTTGAGTTTTGCAAGTCCCTCCACCCTTTTATTTACTTAATTAATTAAGTTTATTAATAACTCTAATATTCCAAATATCATGTGAAAATTTGGGAATATTATATTCCTCCCTGGAAAAAGGTTGCTTGTCCTCAAGCAACTACAAAAGTAGATGCAAAACCATCCATTCCCCTCCAAATGGCATCCACATAAGGAAGGCCTCCTCCATTTGCTGCAACGTGTCATGTATGTTTGCTTCCAAAGTTGTCTCTCATAAATGCATAGAATGACCTCCAACTGTATGGTTAGATGTCCTCCTTCCACCATGAAGTACCAAGTGACAACCATATGATGTCCAACATCATCATCAATACATGAGATACATAAAATAAAGTGGCTCTTTCCACAAAGGAAAAGCTCCATCTCACAATACATCTCTTCATCCCATGCTTTATGAATTAGATTGAGCATTGACATGCTCTCATCCTTAGCCCTGTTGGTCTTGTTGGATCCAAGCATCATTCCAACATAATGAAAAAGAAGAAATAGAGATATATGGGTAGAAAAATATGTCAAACCATATTCTCCCAACGGTAACCACTGGAGTAAGGCCCTTTGCTGCCATCCTCCATCTCTCTCATGCAAGATGGATAAGCCAAACTCCCCCAAAAGCAACCAAAGTAACAAGATATCTTCCTACTTTCTCTCCTCCTCATGTGTATCATGGAATAAAAACATACTGATAGACATATGGAATGTCACATCATCCCAATACAAACAAGTACCATCAATACACATCATGAGAGCATCATGCCAAGTTTTACACAATAAAAAACACATAGACATAAGAGATGTCATGTGATGGCCAAAATCTCTCAAGGGTAACCAAAATGAACATTCCTTCTTTTGATATATTCTATCATTGATACACAAGGCATGAATTAGAAAAATATGAGCTATTGGGTGGTAACCATACTCACCCAAGAGCATCCAGTGCAACCATGCCTCCTTTTTCATTACATGAGTGTTTTTCAAGGCATGGATCAAAGAATTAGGAGCCTTTGGGTAGTAACCAAACTCACCCAAGAGAAACTAGCGTAACTAGGCTTCTTTTTGGCCTATGTCATATATTTTCAAGTGGTCTTGCAACCCCTTTCTTATCATCCTCACCCACTCATCCCAATGTGGGTGATGAATAATGTACTGCATAAACATGGTATCCTCCCAAAACTGATGAAGAACTTTGCACTCCATGAAGTATTGAAGTGCACCTCCAATGAGATCTCTCAATGAGATTCTCTTTTCACCAAAGGCCCTCCAAAACCAAAGAGGTTTTAGATCTACTGTAAGTAGAAGTTTCTCTTTGAGTTGTGAGATGCTCATTGAGAAAGTGTCATCAAGAAAGGAGAAAACATTTCTCATCTCAAGATGTCTACCATTTATCATCTTTGCCTCCATTGATTCATGAGTGAATCTACCTTCAAAATTCTCCAAGAATAATGGGGCCTCTTCATTATCACTGCTACTAAGTGACAGTGTTGAAGATCTGCATGGTCATACATACATATGCTGTCTCAAAGCAAGGCACAATGCTGATCTCATAACTAGTCATTGTACATAGGATCATGCTCATCCCATTTTCTAAAACTCTACACTTCAACTCAAAGGGTTGAATGCAGCTCAAATTTGATGAATTGGGACAACTCGTCATCTCCTCCTTGATTAGATCAAGGGTCCTCTGCGCTGTGATATGTTGGTGCTTGAAATTAGCATGTTGTTCTGATCCTTGGTCATGCAATGGCCCTGATAGAATGTCTCCATAAGTTTCAATAAGATCTGCTGAAACAATAGGTGATGAAAGTGCATGCATACCTTGGATCAAATAATGTGTGGGAACCTCTTGAAAATCCACAAGAGTTCCTCCAACTGGTACAATGGTGTCTCCAACTGCTGGTAAGAGTGATGGCTGCTCTTCTATCAATGTGATAGCGCTGGAATCTTCCTCCTCTTCCTCATGCATCTCCTGAATCATGCATGGGACTCTATGTGTCAAGATCTCAAGACTATCTTGCATAAGTTCAAGTGTGTCTGGTTTTCTCAAATCAAGCTTCTTTCTCAAATTGTGAAATAAATCTGAATATTTAGTCACCTTTGCATGCTCCATGTGACCAAACAACCAATCATTGGCTTCACCTAAAAGATGAAGTGCTACAATTTTGACAACCTCTTTTTCAGCCACAAGATGTAGCATGAAAAATTTATCTAACTCTTTCCTCCAAGCCTTAACAGTGCTTGAGGAAGATCCATCAAATTTAGGCAAATAGAATCTATTGTGCCTCTTCCTTCTATTGCTACTATTTGATCCTCTTTCTTCTTTGATTTTGAAGAATGTTTGGAGAGTTAGATTCTCCTTGGATGCTCTAGACTGTGCTTTGTACTCTTCAAGATATAGGCTGAGAGTCTCATGAGTCTCAGGTTCTCTTCTTTCTTCATTTCTATACCTTTCACCTTCTTGAAAGAAAGTGGGCATAGTATGTCTATGAGGAGATCTATGATTCTCCGGTCTTCTTTTTTGCTGATAGGAAGTGCTTGGACCTTCCTCATCAAATATTCTTCATGTATCCTCCTTTTTCCTTTCCCTATTCAGTTGATTGACCTCTTTGGGGAGATCTTGCATGGATCTAAAGAGAGGAGTGGAAAAGCTACAATCCTCCTTCATGATAGATCTCATATATTTGCTTCTTCTTTTGATGCAAAAGGATGAAGTGTCCACAAGCTGAGCCAAAGAGCATGCTCAAATACCACTGTAATATCCCAAAAGGGAGAATGCAGTAATACTGAAACAAAATATAATAAATGTAGAAAAGTAAACAATAAATCTAAATACACATCATAATGCATAGAAATAGCTGAGCCATTTTATTATATAAGAGGTGAAAAATCAAGTACAACAGTGCTCAAAATATGAGACACTCAAGCCAAAGAGATGGTCTGGAATGACCCTGCAATGATACCACAAGAGGTATTGTGTAATTGCTGAATTTCTGGAAGGTAACCTGCACTATTGCTGCTGCAACTGTTGGGATGGCAAATGCAGAAAAGATAGAAAGTTAGATCTAGGCAGAATGGGAGCTCCAATGATGCTAAAAATGTAGAGCCGGGATCTATGATGGATACCCAAGATAACCCAGAAAGGATTTCTCAGATATGTCAATCTAAGAAAACCACCCTCTTATCACATATATATTGTTGGGTATGCAGATCTGAAGCTAGATTTGATGATATGATGGATGCAATGATGCACAATCAGATCTATGCAAGAAGGGTTGATCCCTTCACTAGATCCTTGGGCTGAAAGATCAAGATCTAGCCCTTCCAATCTTTTCCACTGAAAATAGTTGTTGGATGAACAACAACTTCAGAAAGCTACGCTGTCAGAGAGGGAGGCTCAATAGCCTACTACTAGATGTGTCAAATCAGATCCTGAGTGATGGAAACAATAAATCAATGTGAGGAGATGATCCCTCACAGGATTTATATTTGAAATAATGGAAACTTCCTTTCTCAATAGATCTATAGGACTTGAATGAGCAATCCTTGAAGGTATTTCTATTGCATGGAGGTAAAAACCAATGGCGTAAATGTCAGATATAGATTTGCTACTCCTGGAAGACTGAGTGTGAAGAAAAAAGTGGTAGGATGAATCCTCCACTGGTTTCCTAGCTGAATGCTAGAAACAACCTCCTGAAGATGCACCAATTCCTGATAAGGAATGTAGTACAACCCTCTTTCAAGAGCTACTCAATGAAAGAGGAGTTATTCCTACTCAAGAACACCCTATGCCAAACAACCTTGCAATCTTAGCTAAACAACTCAAGAATTCATAGAAATGTCCTAAGACAAATCTAGATCTAAACATATCAAGAAATGAATAATCCAAATCATGCCTTCCAATGTGCCTTCACCTTCATTATATAGATATGAGCCTTCCATAGGCTAGGCCCACTCCAAAACTGCACTATACATGTGGATATAAGTCTCCATGGTTGACTGCACTGTTTCTCCATGTCCTCCATCATGTTCATATGGGGTGATCACCCTCTCCATCATGTCTGCATTAAATGCACCACTTCCTCCACTATCTTATCATAAGTATTTTATGATATTCCTTGAATGCACTATGATCTCAGTTGACCTTATCAAAGATCCTCATAATTTTGCATTTAAGATCCATGATCTCCATTTCATCCTCCATAATCTATCTCATAAATGAGACAAGATCTCCATTAATGGAGCTGCTCCAGTACTCCATGATTTTAGATCTAGGTCTAGAATATCCACATACACACATTAAAAGTGTATTTTATTCATCTTTGAGGTTTTTGGGTCCCTCCACCCTTTTATTTACTTAATTAATTAAGTTTATTAAGAACTCTAATATTCCAAATATCATGTGAAAATTTGGGAATATTACAGTCCTCCCTGGAAAACTGTTGCTTGTCCTCAAGCAATTGCAAAATTAGATGCAAAGCCATCCATTCCCCTCCAAATGGAATCCACATAAGGAAGGCCTCCTCCATTTGCTGCATTGTGTCATGTATGTTTTGTTCCAAAGTTGTCTCTCATAAATGCATAGAATGACCTCCAACTGTATGGTTAGATGTCCTCCTTCCACCATGAAGTACCAAGTGACAACCATATGATGTACAACATCATCATCAATACATGAGATACATAAAATAAAGTGGCTCTTTCCACAAAGGAAAAGCTCCATCTCACAATACATCTCTTCATCCCATGCTTTATGAATTAGATTGAGCATTGACATGCTCTCATCCTTAGCCCTGTTGGCCTTGTTGGATCCAAGCATCATTCCAACATAATGCAAAAGAAGAAATAGAGATATATGGGTAGACAAAGATTTCAAACCATATTCTCCCAATAGTAACCACTGGAGTAAGGCCCTTTGTTTCCATCCTCCATCTCCCTCATGCAAGATGGATAAGCCAAACTCCCCCAAAAGCAACCAAAGCAACAAGAGATCTTGCTGCTTTCTCTCCTCCTCATGTGTATCATAGAATAAAAACATATTGATAGACATATGGAATGTCACATCAACCCAATACAAACAAGTACTATTAATACACATCATGAGAGCATCATGCCAAGTTTTACACAATACAAAACACATAGACATAAGAGATGTCATGTGATGGCCAAACTCTCTCAAGGGCAACCAAAATGAACATGCCTTCTTTTGTTACATTCTATCATTGATACACAAGGCATGAATCAAAAAAATATGAGCTATTGGGTGGTAACCATACTCACCCAAGAGCAGCCAGCACAACCACGCCTCCTTTTTCATTACATGAGTGTTTTTCAAGGCATGGATCAAATAATTAGGAGCCTTTGGGTAGTAACCAAACTCATCCAAGAGCAACCAACATAACCAGGCTTCTTGCTGGCCCATGTCATATATATGAAAGTGGTCTTGCAACTCCATTCTTATCATCCTCAGCCACTCATCCCAATTTGGGTGATGAATGATGTAATTCATAAGCATGGTATCCTCCCTTTGTAGAATACCGTCCTCCCCAAATTGATGAAGAACTTTGCACTTCATGAAATATTGAAGTGCATCTCCAATGATATCTCTCAATGAGATTCTCTTTTCACCAAAGGCCCTCCAAAACCAAAGACGTTTTGGATCTGTTGCAGGTAGAAGTTTCTCTTTGAGCTATGAGATGCTCATTGAGAAAGTGTCATCAAGAAAGGAGAAAATATTCCTCATCTCAAGATGTCTACCATTTATCATCTTTACATCCATTGCTTCATGAGTGAAGCTACCTTCAGAATGCTCCAAGAATAATGGGGCCTCTTCATTATCACTGCTACGAAGTGACAACACTGTAGATCTGCATGGTAATACATATGTTGTCTCAAAGCAAGGCACGATGCTGATCTCATAACCAGTCATTGTACATAGGATCATGCTCATCCCTGTTGTGAAACCAACTCCAAAAATAGAAGAAAAGAGATATCAACGCCTTAGAAATAAGCCACTTCGAGGGGGCAACCTCCAATACATTACATTAATGAATGATTATTGGATGATACAAATTACAAAACCTCCTTTCTATATATAGGAGTCCATGGGGCCACATTGTAATCCTAGTGGGGCCACAATGTAATCCTAGCGACCTAACAATAATAATTTAAGGGCACAATAATAACAATATGGGTGTTACAAGGGTACAATAATAACAATAAGGGGGTTACACTAACAACAATAAGGGACTATACTAGTAATATAGGGACCTAACATGCCCCTCTCCTTCAAAAAAGTGTTGTCCTCAATGCTTGAGTAGCTCTAGGTCCTTCTGTATAAAATTCTCATCCTCCCATGTAGAATCTTCAGTAGGTAAGTTCTTCCACTTGATGAGATACTCTGAAATTGATCGATTTCGTAGCTGTCGAGTTATTTTTTCTGTGACTGCTTCAGGTTCCAATATGATTTTTCCTTGCTCATCAAGTTCTGGAAATATTGTTTGAATATGAATATTTTCACCTATAACCTCCTTTAAGCATGAAACATGGAAAATTGGATGCACTCGTGAAGATGCAGGAAGCTCTAATTTGTATTCCATAGTACCAATCTTTTGCAACACCTTGTAAGGACCATAGTACTTTGGCGATAATTTATTATCCTTCTTAGCTTGCTTGAGGGACAATTGTTTGTATGGTTGTAGCCGTAAAAATACCTAGTCTCCTACATCAAAACTTCTCTCGCTACGATGTTGATCTTCCTGTTGTTTCATTTGATTTTGTGCCAAATTCAGGTTATCCTTTAAGAGTTGGAGAACTTCTTTTTGATGCTCGATGTGATCTTCCACTGCTTGAACCTTCGAATTTTCCCTTAAAGATGATGTGATGGATGGTGGATGATATCCATAAAGTGTCATAAATGGGGTCATTTTTGCTGCGTTCAGCGAGAGGTAACCACTTGACCCATTGTGTTTGTTTATCAGATACAAAACAACGAAGATATCCTTCCAAACATTTATTCACTATCTCAGTTTGACCATCGGATTGAGGATGATAAGATGAGCTATGAACTAATTGAGTACCCAAACAAGAAAATAACTCCGTCCAAAAATTTCCAGTAAAAATGGGATCTCTGTCACTCACAATAACCCTTGGGTTTCCATGTAGCTTTTTAATTGTGTCCATAAATGTAGTAGCAACTGTACTTTCTTTAAATGGATGAGATAATGCACAAAAGTGTGCATACTTAGTAAGTCTATCAACTACCACCATGATGACACTCTTTCCTTCAGACTTAGGTAAACCTGTGATAAAATCCATTGAAATCTCCTCCCAACGTTGACTTGGAATGGATAAAGGTTGTAGAAGTCTCGGGGTCTTAATTGTCTCAACTTTGTTCTGCTGGAAAACCAAACATTCCGCCACAAACTTTTGAATATCAGATTTAAGGCCATCCCAAAAAAATTCTTTCTTCACCCTGTGGTAAGTTTTTAAAAATATTGAGTGTCCTCCTAAAGGAGAAGTGTGCAATTCCAGAAGAATATTTTGTTTTAGTTGGGAATTCTTACAAAGATATAAGCGATCTTTGTACCATAAGGAATCATTTTTCCAACTAAATGTATCGGATGTACTAGGATCTTGCTGCAACTTTTGAATGAGTGTCCATACATCTTTGTCCTTCTTCCATTCATCTCTTGCTTCGGTTATCCAATCTGGTTGGATAATAGAAATGGCACAAAGCAATGCTTCCACCTCTTCATTCTTTCTTGAGAGTGCATCTGCAACAACATTTAGCTTCCTTTTTTTGTAGATTATTTCAAAGTCATAACCCAACATCTTTGTGACCCATTTTTGCTGCTCTTCTGAAGATAGTCTTTGTTCCAAAAAGTGTTTAAGACTATCATGATCATTTTTTACCTTGAAATGTCTTCCCATTAGGTAAGTTCACCATTTCTTTAGTGCATGCAGTATTGCTAACATTTCCTTCTCATAAATAGCTTTACGTAAATACTTTCCTTTGATTGGACGACTTTCAAAAGAAATGGGCCTTCCTTCTTGCATTAAAATAGCACCAATTCCATTTCCTGAGGCATCACATTCCACAATAAAGGTTTTTGTAAAATCTGGTGTAGCTAAGACCGGTGCTAGGCACATTGCTTCTTTAAGATGTTCAAAGGCCTTAGTTTCTTCATGAGTCTATGAAAATTCATCTTTCTTCAATAATGTTGTTAGAGGTGCTGCTATTCTCTTATAATTCTTAACAAACTTGCAATAATACCCTGGTAACCCAAGAAATCCTCGCAAATGATTTATGGTTGTGGGGACTTTCCATTCCTTAATGGCTTTAATTTTGTTAGGGTCTACCTTAACACCCTCATGAGATACAATATGACCCAAATATTCCACCTCTTGCACTCCAAAGAAAAATTTGGATGTTTTTGCATATAATTGTTTCTCCTGCAATAGTTTGAGCACCTGTCAATATGTTGAACATGATCCTTCCAAGACCTGCTATAGATTTTATCTTTAATGGTGAGCTTCTTGAGCTCCCTATAATCTGGACACATGCACCATGATCCATCCTTCTTGTGTACCAATACTACAGGAGCAGAGAAAGAACTTTGACTAGGTTAAATTATACCAGCCTCTAACATTTTCGCAATCATACGTTCAATCTCGCTCTTTTGGACATAAGGATATCTATAAGGCCTGATGTTTGGAGGAATACTTCCTGGAATAAAATGAATAGCATGATCATGATCATGAATAGGTGGGAGTCCTTTGGGAGTTTCAAACACCTTGGAATGATTGTCCAATACTTTTTGGAGGTCTGAAGAAATAGATGATTTTGGTGTTGGAACTTCTAGTGAGCATAATTGTGCAATTACGCCTCGTTGTTCTTTCTTTAGAAGCTTTGTCATGAAATTAGAGCTTATTATATTTCCCGGATTCCATACAATTCCCCGTAATTCAACTTCCTTTCCTTCTGAAAAAAATTTCAAGAAAAGTTCTTGAAAATTAAAGCCTACCATCCCCAAAGATTGTAACCATTGTACTCCTAGTACAACATCAACACCTCCCATAGGAATGGAAAGCATTGGACTATTCAATACATATTCCCCCATGGTTAGCTTGATATTATGGCATTTTCCAGAGCAATTTATAGTTCCTCCATTTGCAACCATCACTTGAAATTGTGGTGTTGGGTATAGGAAACAATTCAATTCCTTAGCTACTTTACAATGAATAAAATTATGGGTACTGCCTGAATCAATCAACACTATTACCTTTTTCTTCTTGATATGTCCTTATATCTTGAGAGTTTGAGGAGTGGTAATTCCTGCCAATGCATTACACGATATGGTCAGACTCATTTCTTCCTCTTCTAGGGTTGGTTGGTGGTGTATATCCTCTTCTTTTGAAGATTCTTGTTCATTTTCTTCTTCCTCTTCACAATCTATGTAAAATAATTTCTTCTCAGCACACTTATGACCTTTAGTGTATTTGCTATCACAACTATAGCAAAGCCCTTTTGCTCTTTTTTCTTCCAATTGTTGTGGTGTCAACCTTGCAGGTTGTGAAAATCTAGGATTAGCAACACTTACCTCTTTATAGAAGTGAGTGGTAGGCTTCCTTGTCTCCATAATTTTACATTCAATTTTTCTGGCCAACCTGAATTCCTTCTCCAATGAATCAGGTTCCAAAATGCAAACTTCATGTTGGATGTTATCCTTTAAATTACCTATGAAGAGATCAATCTTGTGTTCCTTTGAAATATCAGTTACCCTTATATTCAATTTTTGGAAGTCCTCAATGTGCTCCCCCACTAAAACCTTTTGTTTTAGATTTATCAATTAGCTAAAGAAGGTATTGCTCTTCGTATCCTCATAATGTGCTATCATTTCCTCTGTAAAAATTGACTAAGCAACAATTTTTTTACGGGAGCAGAGCCATCGATACCATACAAATGTATTTTGTTCTAAATGTAAAGTTGCAATGCGTACCTTTTGTGTGTTTTTCACATTATGGAGATCAAAATATTGCTCCATCTGTAGTATCCATGTTACAGGATCCTTTCCATCAAACTTCCTCATATCCATTTTTGGAATATGGTGGTTCTTCCCTCCAACAATAGAGTTTATGAAATCACAATTAAAATTTATTTTGTTCTCATCATGAGTTTCCTCTACTATCTTTTCACCATTAGGAAACATTTATTGTATCAACTTTCCCAAACCTTCGATGTATACTTTTAGATCCTTCTTCATGTTTTCCATGTTGTCTTTCATTTTTTCATCGATCTTAGCTTCCATGCCCACTTCCATGCCATCCATCTTAGCTTCCAAACCATTCATCTTAGCTTCCATGCCTTTCTTCAAACCATCCATCTTAGTTTCCTTGCCTTTCTTCAAAACTTCCATTTCATTTTTTGTTGTTCTTTGCGAGAGAGAAATTTGTTGCACTTGCTCTTGTAATTTTGATATGTCATGTTGCCATTCTTCGTCTTCATGAGTCATAGTAGAGCCTTATAAAGGCTTAATGGGTGTTGAATTCTTTTTAGGGGCCATTTTATAATCCAATACTGATATATGTTCTACAATATTCCCTTGGAATCAATTCAACTTAATTCTTCAAACAAGACTTATGCAATTCAGAAAAAAAATACACACCTTTTACTTGCTTTTGAGGAGCTAGATATTGAAATTGAATTATCTCTATAATTGCGAATCCTAAATATATAAAATTCAGCCCTATAGTATCCCTTTAAAGCTTATTTCATATGCCACAGGTATGATCTGATTTGGATTCTTCAAGACAAAGTTATGTCCAATCTCCCATAATGACCCAATTTTGGACTGGTTCAGTAAAGAAAAATTGTACAACTTGCCACGTGTCACTGTTTCCTCCTTTGGCTCTAAAAATTGATAGAATAAAAGCTACAGTCTGTGTACTTGTGGCCACTTTTTACAACATTCCAATCTAGTATTCATAGAGAGAGATATGACGATTTTCCCACGATCACCTCTTTGAGATGAAATTCAGAAGCCTCAAAAAGCCCTAATTTCCACAGATCATATCTCCGAAAATATTGTGAACCAATATCTGAGATTTTGCGATGATGTTCCTTAGGATTTTTGCTTCGCACTCTAAAAATTTCAGCTTCTAAACCTTTGTATAAAGAACGTTATTACGAAAATACCGCGATGACTTGTTTAGGTTAAATTCAGGAGTCTGCAAAATGACCTAACTTGTACAGATCATATCTTCGAGAATATTGCGAACCAAGGTCTAAAATATTGTGACGATGTTTCTCAGGATTTTGGCTTTGCACTATAAAAATTTCAGATTTTGAACCTTTGTATAAAAATAGTTATAGCGAAAATTCCACGCTGACCTGTTTGGAGCAGCAAAACCCTAGAATCTCAAAGCTCTGATACCAAATGTTGTGAAACCAGCTCCAAAAATAGAAGAAAAGAGATATCAACGCTTAGAAATAAGCCACTTCGAGGGGGAAACCTCCAATAAATTACATTAATGAACAATTCTTGGATGATACAAATTACAAAACCTCCTTTCTATATATAGGAGTCCATGGGGCCACATTATAATCCTAGTGGGGCCACAATGTAATCCTAGCCGACCTAACAATAATAATTTAAGGGCACAATAATAACAATATGGGGGTTACAGGGGTACAATAATAACAATAAGGGTGTTACACTAACAACAATAAGGGACTATACTAGTAATATAGGGACCTAACAATCCCATTTTCTGAAACTCTACACTTCAACTCAAAGGGTTGAATGCAGCTCAAATTTGATGAACTGGGATAGATCTTCATCTCCTCCTTGATTAGATCAAGGTTCGTCTACGATGTGATATGTTGATGCTTCAAATCAGTATGTTGTTCTAATCCTTGGTCATGAAATGGCCCTGATGGAATTCCCCATAAGTTTCAATAAGATCTACTGAAAAAATAGGTGATGAAAGTGCATGCATACCTTGGATCAACTGATGTGTGGGAACCTCTTGCAAAGACACAAGAGTTCCTCCAACCGGGACAATGGTGTCTCCAACTGCTGGTAAGAGTGATGGCTGCTCTTATATCAATGTACTAGCACTAGAATCTTAGGCCTCTTCCTCATGCATCTCTTGAATCATGCATGGGACTCAATGTGTCAAGAGCTCAAGATTATCTTACATAAGTGCAAGTGTCTCTTCTACGGATGCAAGTACTTCTGCAGCTTGTGGTGAATGTAGTGACTCTTTGTCCAGGGTGACAAGATTGACATCCTCCTTTTTTTCCTTAGGAAATGTCTATTTGTGACACATCTCTAGTTTTCTCACATCAAACTTCTTCCTCGACTTGTGAAAGAAATCTGAATATTTAGTTAACTTTGCATGCTCCATGTGACCAAACCACCAATCATTGGCTTCACCTAAAAGATGAAGTGCTGCAATTTGGAAAGCCTCTTTTTTAGCCACAAGATGTAGCATGAAAAACGTATCTAACTCTTTCCTCCAAGCCTTAACAGTGCTTGAGGAAGATCCATAAAATTTAGGAAAATAGAATCTATTGTGCCTCTTCTTTCTATTGCTACTATAGGATCCTCTTTCTTATTTGATTTTGAATAATTGTTAGAGAGTTAGCTTCTCCTTGAATGCTATAGATTGTGATTTGTAATCTTCAAGATATAGGTTGAGAGTCTCATGAGTCTCAGGTTCTCTTCTTTCTTCATTTCTATACCTTTCACCTTCTTCAAAGAAAGTAGGCATAGTAGATCTATGAGGAGATCTATGATTCTCCGGTCTTCTTTTTTGTTGATAGGAAGTGCTTGGAACTTCCTCATCAAATCTTCTTCTTGAATCCTCCTTTTGCCTTTCCCTCTTCATTTGATTGACCTCTTTGGGGAGATATTGCATGGATATAAAGAGAGGACTAGCAAAGCTACAATCCTCCTTCATGATAGATCTCATCTATCTGCTTCTTCTTTTGATGCAAAAAGATGAAGTGTCCACAAGTTGAGCCAAAGATTCCAAATATTCCAAATGTCATGTGAAAATTTGGGAATATTACAAATTCACACCATGTCAGATATTCCTCCTGCATCTTTTCACATTCTTTACATATTCCCACCATACGTCAAATTTTCCCTTCAATTTGAATGTGGAGACTCCTGCCTTCATGTTTTTAGAATAATTGTGGATCCTGAAGAACTTCCTCATTCCCAACAACTAGGATTTTTCATACTAAAACATCCTCATTTCTCTGTCAAAGGCAAAGGTTTTTTCCATCTTGAATTATTCAGGAATGTAATCTGCCTCCTTACTATTCTGACGGTGATAATGTTTTCTGGGAGGGGAACTAAAATGATGCCTATGTGAGCTAGTTCCTCTCTCTAGGGTACTTACCAAAGTACCTCTTTTTATTATTTCATCACTTTCCCATCTGCATTTCTTCCTGTATCGGCTTCCATATGCTCCATATGTCTCTTACTCTAACTCCCCACACCCTTATTTCCTTCTAGGACCAACTCTCAATCCATCTTGTCCTTGTCTCTATAGTTTTGAAAGACTCCGTAAGATTGTAGAATTGACTTATGTTTTCCTTTCTTGGGCTTTGAAATTGTCGTCTTTGGGGCTTGTTAGCTCAACCTTGAGACTCCTCAAGGTGTCTGCCAAGTTAGGAGAGTCTTATTCTCCATGCTTCCCAATTGATCTCTCCCATCTGGTGGATATTTCTTCTGACTTGTGTTGGGATCTACTGGAGATGTACTCGACTGTTGGAAAGGGGTCCCATAGGATTAAACTGGAGACATTTTTGATATATTTTTGTAAATATTTTGTAAGTTTAGCTATGCGCACCACAAGTCAAGGGGATTTGGGGCAGGACAAAGGTCCTCATGAGTTGTAATCGGTAAAAAGGGTAGAACTAGGGGCCGCAAACCACGGTTTGCAGACCATAGATGAGCGCAGGCTAAAAGTATAAATAGGAGTCTAGATCAAGTCAATAGAGGAAAATGAATGAATTGATGATAAATGTGTTTATTATTTGATATTTTTGGAGTGAATTGTCTAGGTTAGAAGTCTCCTGTTGGTTTTGTGCGCGGAGATCTTAGTCCTGCTGTGTGCAGACCTCGCTGGCTGTGTGCACGGGTAAAATGAAGGTTTTGTAAGGAATATATAAATTGAAAATGAATAAAGAAGTTCTTTTGAATGATATATGAGCTTCAAATGCATCTGTGACTTATTGTATGATCGTTTCTGCGTATTATTTCTGATTATTGTGTTACCCGTATTCAGATCCCTTGTGCAACTGTCTCTGGCTTTAGATGAATGATTATTGAATGGATCTAGTATAGTTGGGATTTAATATGACGCGTTAAGGGTTGTTACATGGATTACGAACTCTTTTTAGCCTGCGCGCAAGATATTTTACATAATTGACATGAATCTATCTATTAAGGGTTTCCTGGTTAGGGCTTTTGTTGTGAAGTTTTGTTCATGATTATTTTAGATCTAAAGGCACCCAAATCATTTAATTCTGTCTCAGGGTGTGGAAACCTGGTTCCATCACCCCCCATACTACTTCGGGTGAGACTTTGACCTGCGCAAGAAGGTCACTGCCGAAAGGGCTAGTAGTAAGAGGGTTTTGTTTGTTAACCTTAACTTCGAACCTGGGTGAGGACCCCTCAAGCCAAAAAATGGTTTTGTCGCCGGGACAAGGATAATTTTGAGAGAGGTTGGGTGATGTGGAAAGGTCAGTGGAAACCATTAAAGCCTAAACTAGAGGGATAGCTTAAAAAACCAATTCAGGAATTTTCCCCAAAAGAAAACAGAAGTAAGAATCTGTCCACTGAAGAGTGGAAGAACAAGTATACCTTCACAGAGGTGCATGAGATCTTCTTCGTGACCTTTGCGCATGAATTACAGGAGTGGTTGTCAATATTAGCAGAATTCCAAACCTGTTGGAAGGATGATAAGGTCATGCAGTGGACCCCTAAATTGATCCAAAAATTGGAAAAGACTGATAATTACATCATTCGAATGGTAGATCACTGGGTTGACAACATATTGGGTGGGTTTGTGATAGAATTTGCAGTAGATCAGTTTGTGTCATATTCTGAAGCTAAAAGAAAGTTCTTCAAGGGATTAAGAGGTAAATTCTTATGAACCCTACCTCTATTGATTAAGATTTTATTGAGTGAAAAGGGTATTTTGTGCAGCCACACTGAGTGAATGACCCCTGATAATATTGAAAGCACTACATGTAGTGGAAAATATTATCGGGTCAATCAAAGAGGGGATAGATCTGTATACAACCCTCTGGGAGGTTCACCAAATAGAGAGAGTAGCGAGGCTACATGAGCTGAAGGTAGCCCTCCTACTATGCCATAGTCAAACTCACGCAGGGGTAGGACATCTCCTACCCTGCCTCCGCCACCAGTTGTAAAAGATATGGCTGCACATATAAAGCTACCCACATTTAAGGGTGTCGGAGACGAGGATATGGAGAGATTTTTGTTTGTTTTTTATGCGGTGTGGACTGTGCAAAATGTTAATACTTCTGTCAAGAGAGCGCAATTGGCTATGGAATTTGAAGGTCATGCACTAGATTGGTTCATGGGATATCTAGACAAGAACGTTGATCCCACAGTTGCACTAATGAAGACTAATTTGAAGAAACAATTTAGGAAGCTAAAGTCCTACGCGCAATGTGTGGTAGAATTAAAATATATCAGACAAGAGCCGAACGAATCTGTCTAGGAAGCTAGCCAACGACTGAAGCGCACTATTAGTTAAGGAGGATTTCTTTACGAGGATGAGAAACATAAGGAATTGTTCATTTCCATGCTTTTGCCACATCTTTGCGGGCCTATGGGTCAACAGAAGATTGATTCTCATGTCGAAGCTCTAGAAATTGCTATGGAATTGGAAGCTATGCTCAGAGAGGATGCCCAGTTCAGAGTGATGCAAATTCAAAATCAACTAGAGGCTATGCACTTAGAAATTCAGAACCTACACAGAGATCGGGGTAAGGAAGTTGGTGTAGATGTTTGGTGCATACATTGTAAAGGTGCGGGCCACACCAAAGATCAGTGCCCTCTGTTTTCGGATTACCTACAAGGAGGGGGACCAAATCCGTTGCGCCCCATAGATGTTGTTGGGCCTAGTACCCCCACCCTATGGTGGAATGATTGTAGGGTAGTTGGGAGAAATGATACATACCATTTCCCTCGACTAGGAGCCTATGTGCCAGAGCTAAAGAAACAATGGTGCAGATTTTTTTCTTTAGTTGGTCAAAATGAACACCACTTCCAGATGTTTGACCTAATGATAGAAAATGCGGACCTTTACAGAGTGTAGACCGACCCTTCATCACTGGATTCTCCCTCTGGACGGGGAGGATCCCCATCAAGGGGAAGGGGAGGGGGGAGAGGCGGAGGTGCAAGTCGGGGAAGAGGGAAACTAATATGCTATAATTGTGAAGATGCTCAACATTATGCGCGAAACTACCCTAATCCAGCGTGAAAATATTGCAGGTACTGTAGACAATATGATCATGTAATTGAAGATTTTCTTGTGTTAATAGCTAAAATATAGGAAAATCAATAGATGCCTACACAGAACATACACATGGTTAAATATGAACCACGCGATGATGGTCCGAGTGTAAATGTAATTACACGTAGTGGTGTTGCCACCAGAGGAAATGATGAAAAGAAGGCCAATGCAGAACCACTAATCAGAAAGGCATCTGACAAGAAAGAGGGACTCAACCTACATAATGAGAAAGATACTTTCATTGAAGCTAGAAGGGATTTTGTTGTTGTAGGAGTGTCCACATCAAATTATAGCATAGAGAAAAATATGGGCGATGAAGTCAAACCATTCCTACAAGCCTGTATTAAGCTACTGCACAATCAGAAGGCAATAGATAATCTCCGGGCCCTGATAGATAGCTGCGTGGAAAAATAATTACCTCGAATGGAGACTAAGGTTGTGAATAAGATTTATAAGAACAAGAAGAGAACTGGTCGGGAGATGTGAATGACTGTGTAGATTGGTGAGTATGTGATGGATCAAGTCATCTGAGATCTGGGGTCTGATGCAAATTTCCTACCTAAGAAAACATGGAAAAATATGGGAGAACATGTTGAAGTCCAACAAGAAATTACAGCACACATACTAGTGTGGGACCAACAGGTCCAAGCGATACATTAGTGTGAAAGAAAATTTAATTAATTAAATTTGTGCAGTGTCTAATTTAATTTTCCCTTAATTAAGTTGGACAATAAATTGTAATCTTATTTCAAAATCACTTGTAAAATTTAACTGAGCGTGATAAACTCAGTTAGCTCATGAATTTTGAGTTGAGGGTAGTTGGTGAGGCATGCAGAGTGATTCTATTAGTTATGGAGTTCGAATTGCAGTTGGTGCATTAGTTAATGCATGAGAAATCAATTAACTCAATCTAGGTCAGTTAAAGTCAATTGAGTTAGTTGTAACTATTTGCTGCACTAGTGAGAGATCAAGTGAATTAAATATTATTTAATTCACAACCAACGATCTAGCATACAATTGATGATTTACTATTAATAGCTGCATGCATGTCAGTTCCAGTGGAGACCCAGTTGAGACAAAGGTTAAAGGGATGTTAACTATCAATTGTAGCATTAGTCGGTTGCACACATGCAACCAAACATACATTGAATTTCCCATGATTCTTGCGCAATTTTTGAAGGTCAAAATTCCTAAATAGTAGGGATTTCATTCATCAAGAATTGTGCAAGCAAGGAATGATGTTTAGAGGCTGAGAATTAGCTAAGTGTTGGTCGATTTTTTCTGGGATAGTGTGAGACAGTTGTGAGAGTGTAGGAGACTCTTGTGAGAAGAGTGCATTGTAATTGTTTCATGATTCCATGTTGAATACACAATAGAAGATAGTGGTGTTTTGAGCAGCAGGATTTCCTTGGGAAATTATCTGTGTCGTGGTTCAATTTGATTCTTTCTTTACTTGTCATGATTGGCGATTGTGTTTATTTTACGCAATTGATTTTTAGAAGGATTGAGTATCTAGATTTAGTACATTGCTTGATCGGGTTGAATCTATTGATATACATATGTTTGTATAATTTCTACATGGTATCAGAGCACAGGAAATCACTATAGTGGAGGAGAAGTTGAGTTTGTGACTGAATAGAATTCAAATTTGCAAAAATATTCTTGGTGCAACAGGTGGATCAGGATCGAAATGTCTTTCAATGGTTTGATATTGGAGTATGCACTCGAGGGCAGCTCTAATTATATTGCGTGGAAAGGCAGAATGGAGGCAGTACTGGAGGACAATGGGTTGAAATAATTCATCAAAAATGACATTCCAAAATCCGTTGTAGCAGATGCCACAAATCTTGATGCTTGGAAAAAGAATGTTGCAAAGGTGAGGAGGATATTACTGGAGGGAGTACAAGCCCACATCGTCTTAAGTATCCATGTCAAAGTGACACCGTATGAAATGTGGAAATATTTGACAGCAACAATGATCATAGAAAATTGGCACTGAAGGACAAGCTGAGGAAAATCAAAATGGAGAAAGTCGACACCATTCCGAAATATTTAACAAAGTTTGTCCAATGTTGGGATGAGCTTGGGAGAGTCAAAATTACTATCACGGATAATGAATTGGTGAGCCTAGATCTTCTAGGAATTCCCAAGGGTTGGCATAGTTATCATGACTCTGTCAATGGGAGGGAGAAATTTCCATATTAGGAACGACTTTGGTCGGATTTGGTGCAAGAATAATTCAAGAAAAATACCAGGGATGGATCTTCATCTAAAAATGATGATGAAGAATATTGCGCTTTGGCTGCCAAGGTGAAGAAGGGGAAAGGAAAGAAATTCCATTCCAAATCTGAGTCCGGCAATGATGACAAGAAGCACGACATTCCAGAGTGAAGTGTTTTCACTGTCACGACCATGGAAATTATGCCACTGATTGTCCATAAAAGAAGAAGAAAAAGAAGGCTTTAGGATCTGCAGCTGGTGAGGATTTGGCCTCACAATTTGAGCTTGACTTCTTGCTCATTGCATACATGGTGTCAAGTGCAATGGGATCGGTGTTGTACTTGGATACTGGTGCATCTTTCCACATGACGAGAGACAAATAAATTTTCAATAGCTTGGAGGAGAAGGACCCCCATATGCATATTGAAATGGGTGATGAAGGGTATTATATTACTACCGAGATTGGTATAGTTACCTTCCAGAGACAGTCAAGTAAACCATTTCTATTAAAATATTTAATGCATGTACTATGCTTGAAGAAAATTTTTGTCTTAGTTGCAATGTTGGAGGATAGAGTCTATGATGTTGTTTTCAGTGAGGGAAAAGCTTTCCTTAGACACAAAGAAAGAGGACAAGCCAAGAAGATTGGGATTCATGTGAATAATCTCTATAAAATTGATGTATATGGCTGCACAACATTGATGGGTAAGGTGGACAAAGTGGTGAGCCAGGATGAGGGTGAGTTATGGCACAAGAGATTGGGCCATCTACACCATAGAGCCTTGAAAGTCATGCAACATATTTATATGGGTCTTCCCAAGGGTACTCTTGTGTAGTTAGAAACATGCAAGGGATGTACTATGGGGAAGTATGCAAAGGCCACTTTTCACGAGAAGGAGAACCGAGCTTCAAGAATCCTTGAGAGAGTTCACTAAGACGTGTGTGGAACATTCTCTACTGCTTCGACAACAAAGAATAAGTACTATATGATATTTGTTGATGATTTTTCTAGAAAGTGTTGGATATACTTCATGCAGAAGAAATATCAGATGTTCTCAAAATTTATTGAGTTCAAAGCACTGGTGGAGAAACACACAGGGAAGCATGTGAAGGCTCTGTGGAGCAAAAATTTTGGTGAGTAAATCTCCAATGAATTCAAGAAATTTTACAACAAAGAAGGAATTCAGGGAGAGTTGATTGCACCTCATAACCCACAGCAGAATGGCGTCGCAGAAAGAAAGAATAGAATAATTTTGGGTGCAGCACGAGCGATGTTGCATGATCAGGGCCTATCATTGCATTTGTGGGCGAAGGCATGCAACACAACGGTATTTGTGCAAAACCATTGTCCTCATCGGATATTTGGCATGAGTACACTAGAGGAGGCTTTTACTGGTAAGAAACCAGATGTTTCACATTTTAAGATTTTTGGCTTATTTTTTTATGTGTATGTGACCAAAGACACTAGGAAGAAGCTCGAACCAACAACTGAGATTGGGATATTTGTGGGGTACACTGATACTCCCCACAAATCTCGGGTGTATTTTCAAAATAGCAAGATGACTGTTGTGAGACGGGATATAAAATTTGATGAGTAGAAAGCCATGCGATTGTCCCTTGAGAGGGAGCTGGATTTTCCTGCAGAGGAGGAACTCTTGGTTCCAAAGGATGAGCCTAAATATGTGGAGCAGCCACATGTGGAGGATCATGGAGTGGCAGAAAATACTCATGTAGAGCCATCCACCAGAAATGGTAGAAGGCGCACCACGGAAGCTGACAGATTGAGACTTGATGCACCAGAGAATATAGGAGCACCTACTTCACTGGGCGAACAGAGACAGTTTTACTGGATACATGGCTCTTATGAGAAAGCGTATTGTGACAAAACCATATTCCTTTGAGGAAGCAGTTCAACAACCAATTTGGGTTGATTCTATGGTAGAGGAGTATGACTCCATCATCAAGAACAGTGCATAGGAAGTTGTCCCAAGACCAGTTGGAAAATCAATGGTTGGATCTAGATAGATCTATAAGGTGAAGCAAGCAGCGGATGGGAGTGTGGAGAAGTACAAGGCCAGATTTGTGGCCCGGGGATTCTCACAAGTTGAGGGGATTGAATATGACAAGAATTTCACAGTAGTCGCAAGGTACTCTTCCATTAGATCTATTCTTGCACTCTCAGTGCAGACGGGGTGGCACATTAATCAGATGGATGTAAAAACTGCATTTCTCAATGGATTTATTGATGAATAAGTGTACATAGAGAAGCCATAAGGTTTCAATATCTTTGACAGTGATTCGCATGTGTTCCAACTCAAGAGAGCACTGTATGGGCTAAAGAAAGCACCTCCTGCTTGGTACACTTAGATTGACAGCTGTTGATCAGCGATTGTCATTAATGTCAACCCAAGCAACACCAGGGGCTACCCCAATATTTCATGGGAATTTTGACCAACAAATTTAATATATTCTAGATCAAGAATGATTTTTACGATTTCTGCTTATCGAGATGTTTCCGTTGATATATGGCACGCCACGTAATTCTTCACGGTTTGAGAGATATTCATGTTTGAAGTTTGTACCCCCAGTTAGTGGGCTAAAACCCCATGGGGTTGTGGCATGGTTCATTGAAAAGTCATAATTAATATTTTCTAAGCTCCTAAAATCCCTCCCACGGTCACTTTTTGAAGCCCCTCTCAACCTAAGAATTTATATAAATTGTGATCCTCATATCCTCCTTATGCAAGGGATTTGGCAATCTGAAACAGGTCATCGTGGAATTTTCGCTCTAAATTTTTTTCTACAAATTTTTAGAAGCTGAAATTTTTATGAGGTGAAGCCGAAATCCTAAGGAAGCTCCTGTAAAAATTTAAGATCAAGGTGCACAAAATTTTCGAAGATATGATCTGTGGAAGTCAGTGTTTCTGTAGGCTCCTGAAATTCATCTCAAAGAAGTGACCTTGGGAAAATCGTCATAACTCTCTCTCTGAGTATCAAATTGGAATTTTGTAAAAAGTAGAAGATAGTGCATAGACTATAGTTTTCAATCTATTAATTTCAGATCCGAATTAAGAAAAAATGACACGTGGAACACCGTACAAGTTCGCTTTACTAAAACAATCCATAATTAGGGCATTGTGAGAGATTGGGCATAACACAACCTTGAAGAATCCAAATTGGGTTAGAACTGTGGCATTGAAAAGAAGACTCAGAGTAATACTACAGGACCAAAAATCACATATTGGGGATCTGAAATAATAGAGATAAACCAGATTAAATATTGAGATCCTAGAAGACAAGAAAAAGCTATATCATGTGTTGTCAAGGGCTGCAAAGGACCATAATTTCTAGGGCAAAAAAGAAAAGCAAGGTGAAGCAGAGGGTAGCATGAAAAGAGCAACAACCAAGGTGTAGAAAAATAACAAGAAGTTCATCACATGAAGTCTTCAAGTGGGCAGCACTGCATATAGTCACTGTAAAGGTATCATTGTACTAAGTCATTGTAAATACATTATTGTAAAAATTGTACTAGTGTCTATCTGCCAAGAGTTGAAGAGGCAGTGTATATCATCATTAGGTAGTTGTGTCATAGTTGGGGTTATGGTCTAGTGTGTCTTCTTCTTCTACATCATTCTATGTCATTGTAAAGTGGACCATTTTCCCTGGTACGAGAGTCCATTCTTCTTTTATTATTCTATAGGGAGGTAGGGTGGTGCTAGGGTGAGTTGTAGCTCATTGGGTGTTGGGGCATCCATTCAATTGACTACTGAATAATCTCTTGCGTTGGAGCATCCATCCAGTGGGAGCTGGATAAGAATGCTTTTCTATATTCTTGGAATTTCGAGCTTTATTTTTAATTGGAGTTGAATATTAAAGAATTATTAGAAAAGCGTTAGGTGGTTTTTGTCCTGGAGTGGGTTTCCGCCTTAAAAACTGTGTGCATTTGTGTTCCTTTTGTTTACTGCTATCATTGTACAAACATTGATAATAATTGAAGATTAAATAATTCTCTAATTGAAAGGAATAATGATTCACCCCCCCTCTTAGTATTTCCAACAATTGGTATCAAAGCTTGGTTCCTTCAATGGCAGTTTAACAATTGGAAGGAGGCCCTGGAGCATACCAAGAATGGTGTACCTCTATTCAATGAAAATAATTATGCACTCTGGAAAGGAAGAATGGAGGTCTATCTCTTGGCACAAGATTACGAAGTATGGGACACTGTTCAAAATGGATTTACATCAACTGCAGATGAACAAGGTGAGAATAATTTGGTAAATGATGCAAAAGCAAAGAATATTATTATCAGTGGAATTTTTGAATCTCCTTATCATAAGGTGTTGGGTTGTAAAACTGCCAAAAATGTATGGGACAAGCTTGAGAATATATATGTAGGTGACTCAAATGTCGAAGAAGAAAAGATTCAAATATATAGAGAAAAATTTGAGCAACTTAGAATGAAAGAAGATTGCAACATTTCTGCATACTTCCAATACGTTGATGAAATAACCAATACTCTAGAAGGATTGGGAGAGCTAGTTGACAAGAAGACTATTATACGAAATATTCTGAGAACGTTACCAAGGAGATTCAACCCAAAGGTATCAGTCTTAGAATACAGTGCAAATATGGAAAAACTCAGCAAAGAGGATTTACATGGAGTTCTCATAGCATATGAAATGAGACTTGATGAAGAAGAGGGTACTTCACATCTAGAAACTGCGTTCGTTGCATCTAATAAAACCAATAAGGACAAACAACCTTCAATTGAAAAGACATGCACCTGCAAGTGTGAAGAAAAGGGAGATGATGGAGAGGGTCTTTTAGATGAAGAATATGTTTAATTTACGAGAAAACTAAAAATTGGTAAGGGATAATTCAAAGGTAAAATTCCATTGATATGTTTCGACTGTGGTTAGGTTGGGCATTTCGCAGCAAAATTTCTGAACAGAAGTGATGGAAACTCAAAAGGAAAGAAAGGCTTTAAGAAATTCAACAAGCAAGAAAAAAAGGAAAGGATCCAAAAGGAACTTTCTCTCTAAAGAAGATAACTCATCATCCGATGAAGACAGTAATATCGAAGAAGAAGCCAATGAGAGAGTATTGTTTATGGCCAAGCACAATAAATGAGAGGTATCAAACAATGAAGAAGAAGGGTTAACCATAGAAGAATCTTCTAAGGAGGCAATCATGCTTATAAAAGAGATCAAGGCTGAGAAAATCCATTCCAATACTCTTGAAGAACAAGTTCAAGGTCTCAAAATTGAAGTTGAAGAACACAAATGTATTGAAGAGTCACTTCAAAAGAAGCTGGAAGAAAGCAACCAGGAAAGGGAAGCATTAGAAGCCGAAGTAGTATCGCTGCATAAGGAAGTGAAGAAGGGAAAATCTGTCCAAAACTTTGCCAACATCTCAAGGGCATTGGAAGATATCATCAACAATCAACGATCTTACAACGACAGAACTAGCCTCGGTTACAAAGAAGAAGAAGCAGGATCTTCTACAACAAAATACAATGAACCTGTGAGATCTGACATGCACGTAGACTTCATTGGACAAGATTCGCAAGAGCATCCTTGGAAGGCAATTCCTCGACGAAGATTTTCATCTAGGCACCAACATATTTTTTATGGCTATTTTTATTCAGGTGGAAAATTTGTTCATAAAGCTGTAGAATGTCGCACGTACCCTAGGAACCAATACAATTCCAGGAGATCCTTCAAATATGAACCTCCCAGGGCTCAACGAAACATCAATAGATTTGAACATTTAATAAATAATATGGAATGTTACAAATGTCAGAACTTTGGACACATAGCCAGAGACTGCAGACTTGAAAATCCTCCAGAAGAATCTTTGAAACCACAGAATGAACGAACATGGAAGGAGAAGAAGATTGATAATTTTGCTCTCTCTCTCAAGGCTCAAAACAAAAAAGATGTGTGGTATGTTGACAACGGTTTCTCAACTCATATGACTGGAGATAGAAGGAAATTTGTATCTCTAAAAGAGAAGAAGGATGGAACTGTATCCTTTGGAAATGATGGATCTTCAAATGTTATAGGATCAGGTACCGTCACTCGGAAGAAAAGATGTTATAGCCAAGAATGTTCTATAGGTTGAAAACATGAATCAAAATATGCTCAGTGTTGGACAAATGTGTGATCAAGGACACACAATGCTATTCAACTCCAAAAAATGTGAAATCAGGAAAGGCAGGTACGGTAAAATTGTGGCTACAGTAAGTCAATCTCCAAACGACATATATGTTATAGATGAAGCAACTAAAGCATGTCTACTAGCTAAAAAAGATGAAAGATGGTTATGGCACAAACGAATGGGTCACATAAACTTTGACAATATTGTCAGGATAAGAAAAAAGGAAGCAGTACAAGAAATGTCGAAAATCTCAAAACCTTCTAACAGACTATGTGAGGCCTGTCGGCACGGCAAGAAAACAAAAGTCCAATTTAAAACAAAAGAACACTTTGCATCACATCCATTGGAATTGATACATACTGATCTATGTGGTCCCGTGAGAACAAAAGGCTTATATGGAGAATTATATTTCATGTTAATGATAGATGACTATACCAAGATGTCAGCCATCAGTTTCCTAAAGAAAAAATCTGAAGCATTTGAGTGCTTTAAGATCTACAAGGAGTTGGTCGAAAATGAAACTGATTTGAAAATAAAGTGTCTAAGATCAGATAATGGAGGAGAATTCACTTCCAAATTATTTCAGCAATACTGTGATGAAAATGGAATAAAAATACAATTTTCAATAGCACGAACACCTCAGCAAAATGGAGTTGCTGAAAGAAAGAACATAACCATACATGAAATGGGTAGAACAATGTTGAAGGACTCAAAATTGGATGAAAAATTCTGGGTTCAAGCAATTGATACGGAAGTCTTAATTATCAACTAAAGTCTTCTCAGAAATAATTGCAACAAGACCCCATAAGAATTATGGAAAGGAAAACCAGCTAATGTAAAATATTTCAGAATATTCAGAAGCAAATGTTATATCAAAAGAGAAGATCAAAATTTGGGTAAGTTTGAATCACATGTTGATGAATGTATCTTTGTTGGTTACTCACGCAAAAGAAATTCCTATAAATGTTATAATCTAAGAAGAAAATAGATAGTGGAGAGCATAAATGTTACATTGGACGAAGATGGTGTTCTAACAAATAATGATGAGGATATAGAATCTTTGAAACTTGAGACAAAGGCTGAAAAAGACATAGATAAAATTCTAGAACAAGAAGAAACTATCAACCAGGAAGAAGTAAATAATGATGATCAAGATATACCAGAACAACAACAAGAAGCTCCTCCAAAGAGAACAAAAGAATGGATTCAAAAGAACCATCCATCAAATCAAATCATTGGTGACATAAATTAAGGTCGACAGCTTCGTTCGTCACAACAAGCTCATATTGATTTTCTAGCAACCTTTGAGCCTAGTAGTTTTGAGGAAGCCAGCCAGAATGAACATTGGGTAGCAACTATGAATGAAGAATTGGATCAAATAAAGAAGAATAACACCTGGGAGTTAGTTCCATTACCAAAAGATAAAAATGTCATTGGGACTAAATGGGTGTTCAAGAACAAATTATGAAGATGGACAGGTTACCAGAAACAAATAAAGATTGGTTTGCAAAGGCTATGCACAAGTGGAAGGAATTGATTCGACGAAACATTTGCACCAGTTGCCAGAATGGAAGCCATCTGAATGTTTCTCGCCTATGCATGTTCAAGAAAAATCAAAGTATACCAAATGGATGTTAAGTCAACATTTCTGAATGGAGAATTAGAAGAAGAAGTTTACATCGAACAACCTGAAGGTTTTCTACTATCAGAAAAATAAGACTATGTTTGTAGGTTAAAGAAGGCTCTATATGGTCTCAAGCAGGCTCCCAGAGCATGGTATGCTTGTCTTGATGGATATCTACGTCAACAAGGGTTCAAGAAAGGTACTGTTGATAGCAATATTTATGTACAAATAGATAAAGATAATTTAACAATCGTTGAGGTATATGTGGATGATATAATATTTGGTAGCAATGATGATCAACTAAGTAAGAAATTTTCTACAAATATGCAAAGTGGGTTTGAGATATCTTTACTTGGTGAGCTGACATACTTCTTAGGGCTTCAAATATCTCAACAAGAGAAAGGAATATTTATATGTCAAGCCAAGTACATCAAGGAAATGCTCAAGAAATTCAAAATGGAAAATTGCAAATATGTCCTTACTCCGATGGTAACAGGTTGCAAATCGAACATAGATGACTCATCTAAGGATGTGGATCAGAGGTTGTAAAGTTCTATGATTGGTAGTCTTCTATATGTAACAGCTTCCTGACCAGATGTTATGCAAGCAGTTGGACAAGTAGCAAGATTCCAAGCAGCACCAAAAGAATCACATACTATTGCTGTCAAAAGAATTCTTCGATATCTAAAGGGCATAGAATAATATGGCTTGTGGTATCCCAAGGGTAACAATCTCATGATTAAAGCCTTTACAAATGCAGATTGGGCAGGAAGCATTGATGATTGTAACAGTACTAGTGGAGCAACATTCTATCTAGGTGGTTGTCTCATATCATGGTTGAGAAAAAAGAAAACCTCAATCTCGTTATCTACAGCAGAAGCAGAATACATTTCAGTGACAACATGTTGTACTCAAGTCCTTTGGATGAAACAAACTTTGCAAGATCTTCAAGTACAATTTAGTGAGACTATTCCCATATTCTGTGATAACGCCAGTTCCATCAACATCTCCAAGAATCATGTCATGCATTCAAAAACAAAACAAATTCCGATCAAATATCATTTTTTTAGAGAACAAGTCGTTGAAAAGAATATCAAACTTGAGTATGTTGGTACAAAAGAACAAATCACCGATATCTTCACTAAACCTTTACCTCATGAAGCATTTGAATATCTTCGCCAGAAGCTTGGGATTCTCCCAAGTTCTCATTAGATTTTCTTTATTCACAATATAAGGGGGAGTGGAAGTGTGTACACGTCCATAGGATGGTTGTGTGTCAAGGGGAGTTACCCTTTGCCATTGATGTCAAAGGGGGAGAGAATGTTGTAGGAAGAGGTGTCATGATCACAGGGGGAGTACTTGTGTTGCCATCAATGCCAAAGGGGGAGATTGTTGATCAGCGGTTGTCATTGATGTCAACCCAAGCAACACTAGGGGCTACCCCAATATTGCATGGGAACTTTGACCTATAAATTGAATACATTTTGGATCAAGAATGTTTTTTATGGTTTCTATTTGTCGAGATGTTTCCGTTGATATATGTCACGCCACGTAATATGGGGTTGTGGCATGGGTCATTCAAAAGTAATAATTAATAATTTTTAAGCTCCTAAAATCCCTCCCACTTTCACTTGTTGAAGCCCCTCTCAACCTAAGCATTTATATAAATTGTGATCCTCATATCCTCCTTATGCAAGGGATTTGGTCATCTGAAACAGGTCATCGTGGAATTTTTTCTCTAGATTTTTTTCTACGAAGGTTAAAAATTTAAAAAATTTATGAGGTGAAGCCGAAATCTTGAGGAAGCGCATGTAAAAATTTCAGATCAAGGTGCACAATATTTTTGGAGATATGATCTGTGGAAGTCAGTGTTTTTGCAGGCTCCTGAAATTCATCTCAAAGAAGTGACCTTGGGAAAATCGTCATAACTATCTCTCTGAGTATCGGATTGGAATTATATAAAAAGTGGAATATAGTGCATGGGCTGTAGTTTTTTATCTATCAATTTCAGAGACGAATGAAGAAACATTTACATGTGGCATGTCGTACAAGTTCGCTCTACTGAAACAGTCCATAATTAGGGCATTGTGAGAGATTGGGCATAACTCTGTCTTGAAGAATCCAAATTGGGTCAGACCTATGGCATTCTAAATACAACTCAAAGGACTACTATAAGACCAAAAAATACATATTGGGGATCTGAAATAAAATATATAAGCCAGATTCAATATCGAGCTCCTAGAAGGCAAGAAAAAGCTAGATCATGTGTTGTCAAGGGCTGCAAAGGACTAGACTTTCTAGGGCAGAAAAGAAAAGCAAGGTGTAGCAGAGGGTAGCATGACAAGAGAAACAACCAAGGTGTAGAAAAACAATAATAATTTCATCACATGAAGTCTTCAAGTGGGCAGCACTGCATACAGTCACTATAAAGGTATCATTGTACTAAGTCATTGTAAATACATTATTGTAAAAGTTGTACTAGTGTCTATCTGCCAAGAGTTGAAGAGGTAGTGTCGGGAGGTCTAGGATCATCATTAGGTGGTTGTGTCATAGTTGGGGTTATGGGCTATTGTGTCTTCTTCTTCTATACCATTCTATATCATTGTAAATTGGACCATTTTCCCTGGTACGGGAGTCCATTCTTCTTATATTCTTCTTTGGAGCGTCCATCCAGTGGGAGTTGGAGAAGAATGCTTTTCTAGATTCTAGGAAGTTGGAGCTTTATTTTCAATTGGAGTTGACTATTAAATAATTATTAGAAAAGCATTAGGTGGTTTTTGTCCTGGAGTGGGTTTCCACCTTAATAAATGTGTGCATTTGTGTTCATTTTGTTTATTGCTATCATTGTAAAAACACTGATAATAATTGAAGATTAACTAATGCTATAATTGAAAGGAATACTAATTCACCCCCCCCCTCAGTATTTCCAACAACAGTTATTTCACCTGGTTTTGCTTCACCAAAATTGAAGTGGATGCAAACTCGTACCAGATTGTGGTTGATGGAAAGCTCTTGATTATCGTACTTTATGTAGATGATCTAATTTTGATAGGTGATGAGAAGCTGATACATTCTTGCAAAGAGGATCTTGCAAGAGAGTAAGAAATTAAGGACATGGGACTCCTTCACTATTTCCTTGGTTTGGAAATATGACATCGGAATGGTGAGATATTTGTTTCTCAAGGCAAGTATGCCAGAGAGATTCTGGGTAAGTTTCACATGGAGAGTTGTAAACCCATGGATACTCCTCTTCCAAGAAATTGGAGGAAAGAGGATGCTACTTCATGAGAAGTAGTGGACGCTACTACCTATAGGAAGCTAATAGGTTCATTGATGTACTTGGTGAACACTAGACCAAGCATTTGCTACTCAGTTAACCAGCTGAGTCAAGCTATGGTTAAGCCAACCAAGATATTTTGGAAGGCGGGGAAGCATGACCTGAGATATCTCAACCACACTACAAAGTATGGATTATGGTACAGATAGACAGAGGGAGTGAAGCTTCAAGGCTTCACTGATGCAGATTAGGCAGGCAGTCCATTAGACGGAAAGAACACATCAGGAGGGATCTTCAGCATAGGATCGACATCAGTTGCTTTGTATAGCAGGAAGTAGCGATCTGTGGCACTTAGTTCATCCAAGACATAATACATGGCAACAAATCAAGATGCATGTGAGGCCATATGGATGAGAAAGATCCTGTTTGGTTTGTTTTGTTCTCAAATGGATCTGATAGTGATACATTGTGATAACCAAAGTTGCATTAAACTCTCGGTTAATCTGATATTCGATGATACGTCCAAGCACATTGACATCTGATACCACCATCTTAGATATTATTTCCAGAGAAAAATTATGTTACTTCAGTACATTCCAACGGAGGATTAGGATGCAGATATTCTAACGAAGGCGCTCACCAGGAGCAAATTCAAATACCATAGAGGCAGGATCGGGGTGGCAGATAATCCCTTTCTTGTTGAGAGGGAGTGTTGAAGTCCAACAAGAAATTATAGCACACAATAGTGTGGGACCAACAGGTCCAAGCGATACATTAGTATGAAATAAATTTAATTAATTAAGTTTGTGCAGTGTCTAATTTAATTTTCCCTTAATTAAGTTGGAAAATAAATTGTAACCTTATCTCAAAATCACTTGTAAAATTTAACTGTGTGTGATAAACTCAGTTAGCTCATGAATTTTGAGTTGAGGGTAGTTTTTGAGGCATGCAAAGCGATTCTATTAGTTATGGAGTTCAAATTGCAGTTGGTGCATTAGTTAATGCATGAGAAATTAGTTAACTCAATCTAGGTGAGTTAAAGTTAGTTGAACTAGTTGTAACTGATTGTTGCACTAGTGAGAGATCAAGTGAATTAAATATTATTTAATTCACAACCAGTGATATAACATGCAACTGATGATATACTATTAATAGCTGAATGCATGTCAGTTCCAGTGGAGACCCAAATGAGACAAAGGTTAAAGGGATGTTAACTATCAGTTGTAGCATTAGTGGGTTGCATGTTAGGTCCCTATATTACTAATGTAGTCCCTTATTGTTGTTATTGTAGCCCTCTTATTGTTATTTCTGTACCCCTGTAACCCCCATATTGTTATTATTGTGCCCTTACATTATTATTGTTAGGTCGGCTAGGATTATATTGTGACCCCATGGACTCCTATATATAGAAGGAATTTTTGTCATTTGTATCATCCCAAAATTTTTCATTTATGTAATGTAAATGAGGTTTCCCCCTTGAAATGGCTTATTTCTAAGGCATTTATTTCTCTTTTCTTCTATTTTTGGAGCTGGTTTCATAACATTTGGTATCAAATATTTGGATTCTAGGGTTTCGCTACTCCAAACAGCTCATCGTGGAACTTTTGCTATAACTTTGTTTCTACAAAGGTTCAGATGCTAGAATTTTTACCACGCGAAGCCAAAATGTAACAATTTCAGATCTTGGTTTGCAATATTTTCAGAGATATGATCTATGGAAGTTAGGGTTTGTGCAAGCTCCCGAATTTCATCTAAAAGAGGTGACCTTGGGAAAATTGTCATAACTCTCTCTGAGAATCAGATTGAAATTCTGTAAAATGTGGATGAAAATAAACATACTATATTTTCCTATATATCAATTTCAGAGCCGAAGAAGGAAATAGTGACATGTGGAACATCGTAAAAGTTAGCTTTAATGAACCAGTCCATAATTAGGTCATTGTGGTAGATTGAGCATAACTTTGGCTTGAAGCATCTAAATTAGGCCAGAACTGTGGCATTCGAAAGAATATTTAGAGGGCTACTATAGGATCGAATTTCAGATATTGAAGATTCGAAATCACAGAGATAATTCAGTTTCAATATCGAGCTCCTTAAAAGTAAGAAAAATGTATGTGTTTTTTTTCAAATTGCATAAGTCTTGTTTGAAAAATCAATTTGAAGTGATTCCAAGGGCACATTGAAGCATAGATATCAATATTGGGTTCTAAAATTCCCCTTAAAAAGAATTCAACACCAATTAAGTCCTCAGAATACTCTACTATGACTCATGAAGATGAAGAAGTGCAACATGATATATCAAAATTACAAGAGCAAGTGCACCAAATTTTGCTCTCGCAAAGAGAAATAAAAAATGAAATGGAAGTTTTGAAGAAAAGCGTGGAAGCTAAGATGGATGGTTTGAAGAAGGGAATGGAAGCTAATATGTATGGTTTGAAGAATGGCATGGAAGACATGGAAGAAAAAATCACATAAGTCTTGTTTGAAAAATTAGTTTGAAGTGATTCCAAGGGCATATTGAAGCATAGATATCAGTATTGGGTTCTAAAATGCCCCCTAAAAAGAATTCAAAACCCATTAATTCCTCAGAATAATCTACTATGACTCATGAAGATGAATAAGTGCAACATGATATATCAAAATTACAAGAGCAAGTGCACCCAATTTCTCTCTCGTAAAGAGCAACAAAAAATGAAATGGAAGTTTTGAAGAAAATCGTGGAAGCTAAGATGGATGGTTTGAATAAGGGCATGGAAGCTAATATCGATGGTTTGAAGAAAGGCGTGGAAGCTAATATGGATGGTTTGAAGAATGGCATGGAATACATGGAAGAAAAAATGGAAGGTTTGAAGGAATGGTTGACAAAGTTGATACAAGAAATGATTCCTAATGGCGAAAAGATAGTAGAGGAAACTCATGATGAGAAACAAATAAATGTTAATCGTGATTTCATAAAATCGAATGTTGGATGGAAGACTCACCATATTCCAAAGATCGATATGAGGAAGTTTGATGGAAAGGATCCCGTAACATGGATACTATAGATGGAGCAATATTTTGATCTCAATAATGTGTAAGACACACAAAAGGTATGCATTTCAACTTTATATTTGGAAAAAAATACATTTGTATGGTATCGATGGCTTTTCTCCCATAAAAAAATTGTCACTTTGTTAATTTTTATGGAGGAAATGATAGCACATTATGAGGATACAAAGAGAAACACCTTCTTTAGCCAATTAATAAATCTCAAACAAAAGGGTTTAGTGGTGGATCACATTGAGGAATTCCAAAAAAAGAATATAAGGGTAACTGATATTCCAGAGGAACACATGATTAGGGACTTTAAAGGATAACATCCAACATGAGGTGTGCCTTTGGGAACCTGATTCTTTGAGAAGGCATTTAGGTTGGAAGAAAAATTGAATGTAAAATTATGGCGACAAGGAAGCCTACAAATCACTTCTATAAATATGGAATTATTGCTACTCCTATACTTCCACAACCTACAAGGTTGACACCACAACAATTGGAAGAAAAAAGAGGAAAAGGGCTTTTCTACAGTTGTGATAGAAAATACACTAAAGGTCATAAGTGTGCTGAGAAGAAATTATTTTAAATATATTGTGAAGAGGAGGAAGAAAATGAACAGGAAACTTCAAAAGAAGAGGATATACACCAGGAACCAACCCTAAATAAAGAAGAAATGAGTCTGACCATATCATGTAATGCATTGGTAGGAATTACCACTCCTCAAACTCTCAAGATAGAAGGATATATCAGGAAGAAAAAGGTAATAGTGTTGATTTATTCGGGTAGTACCCATAATTTTACTCATCGTAAGGTAGCCAAGGAATTGAATTGCTTCTTATACCCAACACCAGAATGTTAATTGATGGTTGCAAATGGAGGAACTATAAATTGCTCTGGAAAATGCCATAATATCAAGTTAAACTTGGGAGAATATGTATTGAATAGTCCAATGTTGTCCTTTCCAATGGGAGGTGCTAATGTTGTACTAGGAGTACAATGGTAACAATCTTTGGGGATGGTAGCTTTTAATTTTCAAAAAAAATTCTTGAAATTTTTTTCGGAAGGAAAGGAAGTCGAATTATGGGGTATCACCGAGAAGCCAAGAAAGATAATAATCTCTAATGTCATGACAAGGTTTTGAAGAAAAAAAATGAGGCGTAATTGCACAATTATGCTGACTAGAAGTTACAACATCAAAATCATCGATTTCTCCAAGTCTCCAAAATGTCTTGGACAATCATTCCAAGGTGTTTGAAACTCCCAAATGACTCCCACCTATTCATGACCATGATCATGCTATTCATTTGATTCCAGGAAGTGTTCCTCCAAACATCAGGCCTTACAAATATCCTTATGTCCAAAAGAGCGAAATCGAACGTATGATTGCAGAAATGTTAGAGGCTGGTATAATTCAACCTAGTCAAAGCTCTTTCTCTGCTCCAATGGTATTGGTGCACAAGAAGGATGGATCATGGTGCATGTGTCCGAATTATAGGGAGCTCAATAAGCTTACTATTAAAGATAAATTCCCCATTCCTACAATTGATAAATTGATTACATCATATTAACTTTAATGTTACCAAGTTGGATCTTTTTTCAGGATATCATCAAATTAGAATGAAGACTGAAGATATTCTGAAAACAACATTTCAAACTCATGAGGGTCATTATGAATTTTTGGTCATGCCTTTTGGCCTTACCAATGCACCTTCTACATATCAAGGGTTGATGAATTCCATTTTCAAATCATTCCTTAGAAAATTTGTGATAGTATTTTTTGATAATATACTAATCCACAACAGGTCTTGGAAGGATCATGTTCAACATGTTGACAGGGTGCTCAAACTATTGGAGGAGAAACAATTATACGCAAAAACCTCCAAATGTTTCTTTGGAGTACAAGAGGTGGAATATTCGGGTCATATTGTATCTCACGAGGGTGTTAAGGTAGACCCTAACAAAATTAAGGCCATTAAGGAATGGAAAGTCCCCACAACCATAAAGAAGTTGCGAGGATTTCTCGGGTTAATAAGGTATTTTCACAAGTTTTTTAAGAATTATGGGAGAATAGCAACACCTCTAACAACATTATTGAAGAAATATGCATTTTCATGGACTCCTGAATCAACTAAAGCCTTTGAAAATATTAATGAGGGAATGTGCTCATGGGTTATGGCCACATAAGGCTCCCAGATTCCTAGTTGGGAATAACACATATATTCCATGTACAATAGGTTCCTTACAAAAATATGATAGATTTGTCACGAATTGTAATAAGTTGATAAAAGGCTAAACCAAGTTTTCATAGGGATGGTAAAGGGCCTAGAAAATTTGTAAAAAAATCTTGTACATGTTTGTTACAATGATTCATCTGGCATGAAAAGTTTCCTATAGGAAGTGATAGGTTGTGGCAGGCCTATTGGCAGCTCTTGAGTACAAGATGTGACGGGTTATTTGACAAGTCTTGACAGGTGAACAACATGGTTGTCACAGTTCCATGCTAGGTATTATGGTAAGGATTAATGATGGGATTATGAAAGTTTTTATTACATGTCATAACAAGTGTATTACAGTTTATAGCAGGTTGTCACAAAGGGGTGACAGGGTCATAAGCGGTGTACTGGGTTAGAGGTATATTTCTCGCGGGTAGGTGGCAGGTACCTTACAGGTTGTAATAGACTTGTCACGAGTAGGTGACAAGATCATTGCAAGTTACAATAGGTAGCCAGTCATAGGTGGTGGCAGGTTCAATAACAGGGTGGTGATCGGTTGGTCACTGGATGGTAACATATGTCATAAGTTATGATTATGGTTTACTTGACATGTTTTTTCACATGTCATAACAATATTGGTACAAGTTTGGGAATGAATTTGAATAAATTTCGATTAGAAGTTCAGGATCTGATTAATTACCAAAATTAAGAAAATAGGGAGTTTAGTATGGGTTTGGAGAAGAAAATGCTTGAACTTGAGCATAAATGCAAAGAATTAGAGCAAAGAAAACCTCAAAGTGATTTTTTTTAACATATTGAAAATGATTTTTCAAACAGGTGACAGGAATAATCTACAATAGTTTTGTTAGTTGATAAATTTAAAGGAAAATAAACAAGGATAATGGTGGTCATAGGGGCGAGAGCAGTGTGCATAGAGATCATTGTCTGCAGGAATTGTGCATAACAATAGCAATACGTGCGGCTACAGGGTTATTTTTTGTATGGATTAAATGAGGAAATTTTATTTAGGGATGGTTTATAGTGTTAGCATGTAGGAGAAACGTTTTTTCATGGTCGGGGCACAAGAATTCCAATGTGACATGAATTTTTGCATCATTGCTATATTACATGAGAAACTACATATTTATGTTTGTGTATTTAGATGAAGGTTTCCTTGCATATGGTTGATGTTGTTCTATTGAAATTAGGAACATATGTATATGAATCAAGGTTAATTATTGTTGATATCGATGTTATTTTATTTTTTTCCTCTAGATATCATGTTGGTGGGGCTACAAGTTCATGCTCATTAGCATCGGGTGAGGACCTCCCGATCCAGTCATTGTGCAAAGGAAACTTAAAGTGTGGAGGAAGCCCAGGAGGAAACCAAGAAAGAGGGCATGGAATGTGAGAGTCTGAAATAGTAGATTCATAATGTAAACATACCATGCACTAAGGACAGTTCATAAAACAAAGGGGAGAGGAATGTAATACAACCATAGTTCATAATGTAATTAAATATTATTGATGGGCCTCTAAATTAGACATAAAATAAGGCCCATCAAACATTTCTTAGGCCCATCTAACCTTCCTTATGCACATAAATGATATATTAAATCTCTCCTTCTACACTTAATAATGTTTTCTTATGCTTTAATATGTTCTTAGGAAGGTTTAAAGGTAATTGAAAATTTGTGCCTAATATTGGTTATTTTTGTAGAATATTGTGAGAATATTGGGCAGATTATGCAGATTTGGAGAAGGAGATAATTTAGGGACTTGATCCCTACCACTGGAAGATCAAGTTTGAAGAATAAACGAGCACAATGTCAGGAAATTATGGAGAAACCTTGGAGAGATTCAAGGGGTTTGTCCACCCTCCTTAACTATCAAAGGCAACCAAGCAAACTAAGGACGAAGTGCACTCAATCTATGGTTTGCTTGGAGTCAAAATGGACTAAATCACTATTTTCTAGGGAGTTGTTGGTAGCTGTCCTGAAGAATAAATAGAGTAGAGATAGAGCTAGGAAGATATTAGATTCCATTCATAACTTTTGTACAAGCTATTAAGATTTATTCTATTGTACTCAGTGATAAAAATTTCAGAAATGTAATGAAGCTTTTCTCTTCCTGAAATGAGAAGACAAGCTCCATTTTACTGATTTAGTTCCAGAGAGCTGGGCTCATGGGTTAGGGACCAACCCATCTGCCTCAACTTCTCTGATGTTTCATTCCTTCCTTTCTGTCATTTATCTAGTTTGGTTTTTGTCATTCAATTAGTTCTTCTTCTGATAGTTTCATTGCTATTTAGTTTTTGCTTTCAGTGTGCTGATGTAGTTCTTCATTTGCTTATGAGAGTAATAGAATAGAGGAAAACTCCAAAAGCTGTGGATCGAGCCTTCCCCTCTCATCTTTGTCCATAGAGTTCGAGGAGGGTAGACCTTCCCATGGGCCAAAAATTACTTTTTGTTCACTATTTCTGAGTTTAGGGAAGAAATTGCATTACTAGCCCGAGTCTTTCTTTCACTGTATTATCGAGCATTCCTCTATTTTTCGTGCATGATCAACATGGTTGTTTGCAGGAATAAGCATCAAAATTTCTAGAGAAGTTCATTAAGCCATTCCACTTCATTTTCCAATTCCTCGCAATTTCCATCCCATCGCATTTCACATTTCGCAGTCTCTATCCCATTGCATTTCACATTTCCCAATTCATATTCACAATCACATTTCACAATCTCCATCCTCTTTCCATTAACGTTTCCCCACTCTGAATCCTGATTGCGATATTACCGTACTCCACTACCACATCACCCATCAAATTTCGCAACCTTTTCCCTTTTTTGTTTAAAGACTTGCCGCATTTTTCACTTTGCACTTTCCTCCCGACTGCATTATCGCTTCTCCACCAACCTTGTGATATTGCAATATTCGATATCGCATATCGCATGTCGTACTTATGTCCCTCCATCGTACTTTTCAAAGCCTCCCACTCCAAAGTATTTTTGCAATATAATGAGTTTTAATAAATTCTAACCCCTCTTTTCACTTCTCTAAGCCTTGTCCCATGTGTTGAAGTCATCCATTAGCATATTTAGCCCTTTTTCCTCCAAACTGCAAGCAACACTTTTTCAAGTCTAGTTAGATCGTGAATAGTTGCATGGTTAGAAGCATGGTAGCATGGTAGATAAATCATATTATAAGTAGGGTGTGTTTAGTTGATTAGCCAAGATAAGTGTGGTTTAGAATTAGTTTCCTTTCTGCCATTTATTTTTAGCAAGTTAAATTAGTTCCTTTTTGTCATTTCCTTTCTGCAATTTAAATTAGTTTCCTTCCTGCCACTCTTTTTCAGCAAGTTAAATTAGTTTCCTTTCCATCATTTCTTTTCTGCAATTTAAATTAGTTTCTTTTCTGTCATTTCTTTTCAGCAAGTTAAATTAGTTTCCTTTCCCGTCATTTCTTTTTAGCAACTTAATTTAGTTTCCTTTCTATCACTTCCTTTCTGCAATTTATTTTAGTTTCATTGAATTGTGACATACTTCACTGAGAACACTTAGAAATAGTTCAAGAAAGGTATTGCAAAGAAGATATTTTATTGATGTCATTGAAGGGCAACATCAAGAAGAATAAGATCCAAATGAGGAGATCAAAATATCAAGGGTTGCACTTGATGAAGATCTGACATTAGAATCAGGTGTTGAAAAAGTTTCTTCATGTTTACCAATATTTCCTCTATGTGTTCAAGAGAAAAATAAACAAAAAGAGGAAGGTTTGAATGTCATAATAGAAGAGGACATCCAAGGTGATCCAACTCAGCAAGTGGACCAGGGGCATCACAACTATATTGACATATGGTTCCAAACAATCATTAAGTTGCAACAACACACTCTTCTCCAACAATACTTGATACAATCCCAATCAAAGAAATTAATCTCTCATATTCAGGTACATGTCAAAGCATGTATTCCAAATGTGCACATGATTTTATCTGTCATCTTGAAATGTACATGGATTCATTGGAAGTATTCCTATACTTGAAAAAGGTTTTGTTTTTTCAAGTAGAGTAGGAAAGTGAAAAAAAGGAAAAAAAGGGAAAGAATAAAATCTCAGGTGAAAACCTCTTTTGAGGCGTTTGAGATTGGCTCGCTGATTGAAAACATCCATGAGGTGGTCATTGGGTTGAATAAAAAAAAAAAAAAAAAAAATCCTAGGTGAAAACCTCCTTTGAGGTGCTTAGGCAAACCTACTAGTTGAAAACCTCATTAAGGCAACTAGTAGGCCTTAAAAAAAATGTATTTCTCCATGTATCTCTCTCTAATGAATACAGGTGCTCTCCAACATTTGCAAGCAGAAAACAACAAGTTGGCACAAAAATAAAATTTGGTCAACACTTTAGTCAAAATTAGTCAAACTTGGACTTCTTCCTCATGATGTTGCTCATGCCCAAAAGGACCACAGACGTCACGCCTCCACATGTAGCTTTAGTAGCAACTTCAGCAACAGCTTCAATATCACCTGCAAAAAAAAAATCAATGGTAAGGCTCAGGTATGCGATCATCTAACCCTTTCTTTGAATCTATTTTAGCTTAAGAAAAAATTAAAAAGTGTGAGAAGGAAAGTATTTTTTTTTTTTTTATATAGCCAAAATTAGTAGCAGATCAACCTTAGCCTTATTTAGCAACTAGCCTCACTTTTTCCACCAAGAAGAGGAATAAGCCAAAAGTAAGAAGGACTTGAGAAAGTGGGTAGTAAGTAGTTCATTGTAATGGAAGACAAGGAGTGCCAAGGGGTAACTAAGGGTGAACTCAGTTAATAGAAAAATAACTCTGAGTTTATTTTGCATGCAATAAAAAAGAGAAGAAAAAAAAAGGAAAAAAGAGAAGAAAAAAGAGAAAAAAATAGAAAAAATTAAATAAAAGGTGGACCCACCACCTCTTCGCATGAAAAATACAAATTTTCTTAGGGCATATGAGGACCTCCATATAGCACCCACAAGAAGAAATTCAAGAAGATTAGCATGAGGAGAAGCGCATGGGCCAATAAATAGAAAAACGAAATAAGCCAGCATGCAGGAAGAACCATAAGGCAGGGAAGATGGATAGGTTTCTGAGAGGATGAGCAACAGTTTCAGTAGGGGGGTGATGACAAGCCTCTAAATTATACATAAAATAAGGCCCATCTAACCTTTCTTAGGCCCATATAACCTTCCTTATACATATAAAAGATATATTAAATCTCTCCTTCTACACTTAATAATGTTTTCTTATGCTTTAATATGTTCTTAGGTAGGTTTAAAGGTAATTGCATATTTGTGCCTCATATTGTTTATTTTTGTACAATATTGTGAGAATATTGAGCAGATTATGCAGATTTGGAGAAGGAGATAATTTAGGGACTTGCTCATTTCCAGTGGAAGATCAAGATTGAAGAATAAATTAGCACAACATCAAGAAATTATGGAGAAACCTTGGAGAGATTCAATGGGTTTTCCCACCCTCCTTAACTATCAAAGGCAGCCAAGAAAACTGAGGATGAAGTGCACTCAATCTATGGTTTACTTGGAGTCAAAATAGACTCAATCACTATTTTCTAGGGAGATGTTAGCAGCTGCCCTATAGAATAAATAGAGCAGAGATAGAGCTAGTAAGGGATTTGATTCCATTCCTAACTTTTTCTGCAAGCTATTAAGTTTTTTATTATTGTACTCAGTGATAAAACTTTCAGAAATGTAGCGAGACTATTCTCTTCATGAAATGAGTAGACATACTCCATTTTACTGATTTAGTTCCAGAGAGTTGGGCTCATGGGTTGGGGCCCAACCCATGTGCCTCAGCTTCTCCGATGTTTCATTCCTTCCTTTCTATCATTTAGCTAGTTTGGTTTTTGTCATTCAATTAGTTCTGCTTCTGATAGTTTCATTGCTGTTTATTTTTTGCTTTCAATGTGCTACTGTAGTTTTTCATTTTCTTATGAGAGTAATAGAATATATGAAAACTCAAAAATCTGTGGATCGAGAATTCCCCTCTCATCTCTGTCCATAGAGTTCGAGGAGGGTAGACCTTCCCACGGGCCAAAAATTACTTTCTGTTCACTGTTTCTGAGTTTAGGGAAAAAATTGCATTACCAGTCCGAGTCTTTCTTTCACTGTATTATCACGCATTCATCTATTGTTCGTGCATATATCAGCAGGGTTGTTTGCATGAATAAGCATCAAAAGTTCCAAGGAAGTTCATTAAGCCGTTCTGCTTCATTTTCCAATTCCTCGTAATTTCTATCCCATCACATTTCACATTTCGCAATTTCTATCCCATCACATTTCGCATTTCGCAATTCCTATTCGCAATCTCCATCCACTCTCCATTAACGTTTCCCCACTCCGAACCTCAATTGCATTATTACCGTACTCTACTGCCACGTCACCCATTGCATTTCACAACCTTTTCCCTTTTTCCTTTAAAGACTTTCAACAAATCGCAAATCACATTTTCTATTGGTTTCCATTAATAATTTTCGCCTCCGAACCCCGATTGCGATATTATCGTAGTCCGCTGCCATGTCACCCATCGCATTTTTCATTTCGCAATTTCGACTGTATCATATTTCACATTTCACACTTTCCTCCTGACTGCACTTCCACTTTTCCGCCAACCTTGCGATATTGCAATATTGCGATATCGCATATCGCACTTCCGTCCCTCCATTGCAATTCCACCATCGCACTTTTCAAAGCCTCCCACTCCAAAGAATTATTGCGATATAATGAGTTTTAATAAATTCTAACCCCTCTTTTCACTTCTCTAAACCTTGTCCCATGTGTTGAAGCCCTCGATTAGCACCTTTAGCCCTTTTTCCTCCAAACTACAAGAAACATTTTTTCAAGTTTAGTTAGATCATGAATAGTTGCATGGTTAGAAGCATGGTAGCATGGTAGATAGATCATAGGATAAGTAGGGTGTGTTCAGCCGATTGGCCAAGATAAGTGTGGTTTAGAATTAATTTCCTTTCTGCCATTTATTTTCAACAAGTTAAATTAGTTCTTTTCTGTCATTTCCTTTCTGCAATTTAAATTAGTTTCCTTTCTGCCATTCCTTTTCATCGAGTTAAATTAGTTTCCTTTCCATCATTTCCTTTCTACAATTTAAATTAGTTTATTTTCTTCCATTTCTTTTCAGCAAGTTAAATTAGTTTCCTTTCCTATCATTTCTTTTTAGCAATTTAATTTAGTTTCCTTTCTGTCATTTTCTTTCTGCAATTTATTTTAGTTTCATTGAAGTGTGATAAACTTCATCGAGAAACCCTAGAAGTAGCACCCTTTCATAGAGCGGAAGAGGATGACATGAGTAGAATGCATATGCTATGTATATAGCCCTTTCACCTCCAAGTTTGTACGAACCCCGGGTTGATAAAGTAAAGTAGGGTAGCCCCTGGGATTTGCAGCACTCTTGGTGCAATACCAGGGCTCACCAATTATTATGTAGGTTGGTGATCCATAGTGATATCAGGATGCCTACATGCCCATGTAATGAAACTAAATATATTGTGGGGCTAGTGTGCTTGGATATTTATAAGTCTGTAAAGGTTCTGAGCCTTAGATCCTGAGTAAATACAGTTATCGATCAAATAGGTAACTGAACTGGTACCTACCTTTTTGAGGTAGCAAAAAAAACACCCGATTTTGAAAAGTGGTGATGCAGAATCACCTTTTTTTAAAGCATATTTTGACACTTTAATTTTTTTATTTATGAAGTATGAACATTTGTTTTAAAATGTTTGTGATTTTCATGCTAATTTTGCAAAGTATTGATTCAGCATCAACCATTTTTTTTTAGAGTGGTGATTTTCATGTTGGTAATAAAACATAAAAATAAAATAAAATAAAACATGACAAAAAAACTCAAAAAAAAAAAAAAAGTTTAAAAAAAAAAATAAACTTGTAAAACTAAAAAATTTAAAAAAATAAATAAATAAAACAAAAAAAAAAAAAAATTTCGAAAATTATATAAAAAAGGGAAAAAATAAAAAAAATAAAAACAAACAAACAAAACAAACAAAAATGGAACCACAAAATTAAAAAAACATCAAAAACAATTTTTTCCAAGTTATTAAAAAAAAAGCCATATAACAAAAAAAAAATAGTTGATTTACAAATAATTAAAATTAAAATACAAAAATAAAAAATAATTTAAATTAAAAAAAATTAATAAGAAAATTAAAATAAAAATAAATAAATAAATTAGAAAACAAAATTTAAAATTTAAAAAGAAAATTAAAATAAAAAAAATTAAGATTAAAAAACAAAAAAAAACATTTTCAAATAATTAAAAAATAAAAAATAAAAAAATATATAATTTTTAAATTAAACTATTTAAAAAAAATGAAAAAGAAAATTTAATAAATTTAATAAATAAATCTAAAATTAAAAATTAAAAAAAAACAGATAGCGTAAAAATATTAAATTAAAAAAATTAATAATAATATTAAATTTATAAATATCAAATATCAAATTAAAATTAAAATTAAATTAAAAAAACAAATATTAAAATTAATAATAAAAAACCAATTTAAAATTTTTAAAAAAAAAAACAAATAAGAAATTTAATAAATAATATTTTTTTTAATATTAAAAACAAAAACAATTATTAAAATTGAATTTAAAAAAAAATCAAATTTTTTTTTTTTTTTAAATTTCAAAAATTAAATTAAAAAGAATTGAATTTGATTTTTTTTTTTAATTAAATTTTAATAATTTGTTTTTTGTTTTTAATATTTTTTTAATATTTTTTGTTTTTATTATTATTTTTTTTTATCATTAAATTTGATATTACTTTTTTAAATTTAATTTAATAAAATTGAATAAATTATATGTATATATTTTTAATTTATTTAAATTTAGTATTTATTTATTATTATTATTTTTTAATTACATAAAATTTAATATTTTTTATTTAAATTAAATTTTTGTATTTTAAATTAATTTTTATTTTTTTAATTTAATATATATGATGATGATGATGATGATGAACGTCCACTGAGACCAATCTTTGGTCTATCGAACCTAAAGGAAAGAGTTATTTAGTTTGATTTAAGATTTTATTCCTATGCTCAAAAAGCTTGGAGAGAAGCCTCCTGAGCTCATTATAATTTGAGCATCTTAAAAGGCTAGGAAGGTCAATATTGCAACAAAGATTATGAAATTGAGCTTTAATGTGGTTGTACGCGGGGCACTCTAAGAGGAAGTGATTTTCAACCTCGATGTTCATATTCTCACAAAGATGGCATATCCTTTCCATCCATGGTGTTTTAGGAACTGTCCAATGACCTGTTTCACTATGGAGCTCATGAGAGTTCGTTCTAATCTTGGCTATATTAATTTTCTTCTTTGAGCTAGTTAAAACAGAGAGAGACTTTTGATCTTCTAGGGTGGGGTTGATGACATCCTTATAACATCTTAATTTTCTTTTAGCTGCTAGATATTTCTCACACCACATTTTTTCTTTGTACTTAGAAGTAACAATTTTTTTAATGTTATTAATGTTTTGCAATGCAACATTCTCGTTAATCTCCCAATGGTTTAACTAGGCCCTGGTTTCTTTATACCAACCTCGTTTAAGCCTTAGGTGGTTTTGGCTAGAATTTAAAGCTAGTCTAGGAAGTCTATGGTCCCCTATGCTATTGAGCTTGTGCTTGTACAACAGAAGCCTAGTCATAGCTAGGCTCTCGATAGGGGAAAGACCCACTTCTATAAGGAGAATAGGATAGGGTGTATTGCTTTTAATTTTAAGGTTATACGTTATAAAACGCTTCTGGATTTGCTCAATCTTTCTCCAAGATTCTCTAGATATGATGCAACCCCAAAACTCACATCCATATAAGATAACAGAAGTGACTAATGTTTCAAAGAGGAACTTATTTCTATCCCACATTATGAGGTTTGCGGTTTTACAATAATTTTCAAGACCAAAATAAGATTTCCACCCCCCATTAATCCTTTTCTGAATGCTATAGTTCCAGTTGAGCTTGTGATGAATATCAATTCCTAGGTACTTGTAAGAAGACACTTCCTCCAAGTTACTATTGTCATACATAAAATTAGTGTAAGTGTCCTTCTTGGATTTGATAATCATAACTTTTGTTTTGTCAATGTTAACAGACATACCCATGGTAGAGTAGAAATCCTTAAGAAGTCTAAGTTGCTTATCAAGATCAGATGGGCACCTTGCGAGAAGAACAATATCGTCAGCATAGAGAAGAAGGATGATGACTATCCCAGCTAAGATCGTGCCAGCACATCCTGCTTCCTCTAGAAAACCTTCTAGCTTGTCGATGTAAATGCCAAATAGGGTAGGGGAGAGGGGGCAACCTTGCTTAACTCCGATATTACACTTAATATCTTTCGACCACCCCTCATTTCTCTTTAACTTGGCAATTACATTCTCATATAACCTTATAGTGGTTGCTCTTAGCTCAAAAGGAACATTTAGCTCTTCTAGTCTATTCCATAGGTTGTTTCTAGGAACCGTATCGAAAGCCTTTCTAAAGTCCACAAAGCAACATAAGAGATTGGATTTATCATTGCAGCATTCCTCCACAATGATTTTAAGCGTAACGAGGTGGTCCGTTGTTGAGTGCTGCCTTCTAAAACCCGCTAGGCCTTTAGCCCGCTTACCTTCACTTTCAAGCCAAATGCTCAACTTCTTTTCTAAAATAATACCATATAACTTGGTTGAGAGAGGGCTAATCATAATTGTCCAATAATAAAGGGGTTATTTGTATCCCCACTTTAAAAAATAGGGATAATGAGGCTCTAAGTCCAAGGTTATATATATATATATATATATATATATATATATATATATATAATTTAATTTTTACAATTTAAATTTAATTTATTTTTTAAAATTTATTTGTTTTTTTAATAATATTTGTTTTTAATTTAATATTTTTAATTAATTTTAATTTTAATTTTAATATAAATAACGTTTTTTTCTTTTTAAATTTATTTATTTATTAAAATTTAATATATATTTTTTTAATTTAATTTTTTATTTTAAAATTTAAATTTGTTTGTTTTTAATTTAATCATATTTTTCTTTTTATTTTTTAAATTTAATTTGTATATTTTAATTTAATTTAATTTTTTTAAATTTATTTGTTTTTTAAAATTTATTTTAATTTTATTTTATTTTTTAAAATTTTTAATATATTTTAAAATTTTAATTTTTAAAATGTTTATTATTATTTTTTTTCTTAAATTTTAGTTTTTTTTTAATTGTTTAGTTTAAAAAAATATAATGAATTTTGCTTTTGTTTTTGCAATTATTTTAAAATGTTTTTTTCATTTTTTTTAAATTTTCAATAGAAATTATTATTATTCTAAAATTTTGTTTCAACACTTTCTGTTTGCGAGTTGTTTTTTGCACAAAAAAATTTCGTTTTTACTTCTATTTTTAAAAAATTAGTTTTTACTATGAAAAAAGAAGAAGTTATTCCACAATACAACTTTTCATTTTCGGGGTGTTTTTTGCACCAAAAAAAATTTCCTTTTACTTGCCCCTATGCTGGCTCTAGGAGCTTGGTGCTATGAGGGGTTTTTGACCCTACTTATGGCTTGGAGGCCATGGAATTCTGGTGAGAACCATAGTGTCCGTTTATGGCATAGATGGTGCCTGGAGCCTTGGAGCAACACGACTGTTGGGTTGGTACCTTGGATAATAGCCTAGAGGGTATTTGGAGCCTTAGAGTAACGTGTCCATTAGGTTGGCACCTTGGCCATGTATGTGTGGTATTTTTCAGTTACTGTTGCCTTCAGAGTTTTCATTCCAACTTGGGGGTGACCTGGTGGTTAAGCTTATGAACCACTAGGTCTATGGCTGGGAGGAACGTGGTGAGCCTGCAACTAGCCGGCTTATTGTTATAGATAAGTGCCATATTCCCTAATGTGTTATATGTGCAATTATGCATCTCAGTGATAAACCCTAATTGGGGTAATTTTGTGTTATATATATTGTGCATTGGTGTAATGCCCTATAATTTGTGTATTAATGGGCTGAATTAATCTCAGTTGAGTTTCCACATAATTACATGAATGCTGCTGCTATGGTGTTTAACTATTGTAATTTGTGATGTGGAGAATATATGGTAAATTGTGTTGCACAATTAATTATAATTGCATGGCACAAGCTAATTGTGTTGTAAATGTTTTCTGCATTTTCGTGTATTTATTGCACAATATTGTTGTTTAGTGTTTCCCAGCCTGGGTTGGGGACATTACACTATTAGACCTTAGAGCAAATTTTAAGGCCTTATGCCAATTATTTTGGTTATCATCAATGGTTCACTTGATTACTCTCAAGAGGTTTTTATTGGTGGATTCAACTAATCCATTTACTTGCAGTTTTGCAGAGATAGTAATTTGTAAAATATTTAAGTTTAAAACCTCTATTTAATGCAAATTTAGTAATAGAATTATCAGAAAAGTAGGAAGAATTATCAAACATGATAGAATTAGGTAAGACAAACCTGGTAATTATAGGTTGATCAATAAAATCCATGACAATTTCAGAGTTGACAACCATTAAAGTGATTTCTTCCACCCACTTAGTGAAGTAATATGTATCAGTTAAAATATGCCCATGTTGTTTAGAAGAATTTGGAACAATCTCACTTATAACATCCAACCCCCATTGTTGTAGTGAATTTGGTGCATAGGCGGACGAAATGCACTGTGCTTGGTAGGGGAGGCTGCTTTCCTACAAGAAAGTAACAGTTCAATTGGTTTGTTAGATTGTTAGTGGAACAACATAACATATAATAAATTAAGTAAAGAACATAGCATGCTACAATAAAGGAGAAAAAAAAAATACTCATGTACAATAACAAGCTCAATCGAGTCAAACACATTAATAACCCAAACAAAGAACTCTTCCCCTTTTATTAGTTGCTGATGGTATAAGAGAATAGGATGCTAAATCACTTGCAATGAATTTCTTAGAGCTATGAAGCTCTAATATTCAAGGCAAGGGGGTCTCTTCCCTTCAAGCTTCTTACAAGCCTATCTCTCTCCTCTACGGATGGTAGAATAATGAACACTTGGTGAACTTCTTCTCTTGGATTGAGGTGTTGGATGGCCAATAGCTGAATCCTTCCACTTCTTACTGCTTGAACAACACAATGCTGGTTTGCTCTCAAACAATTTGGCTAGCATAACAATGTGTTCTCATGTTCTTCTTCCCATGATAGTCTTTTATAGGCAAATTAAAATTTTCCCTCCCTCTCTTGGTACAATATGGATTGACACAAGAGTGGGAGGTTGATTCCATTGTGTGCTGCACTTAAGGCCTCAATGTGGCCCCAAGGCAGCTATACTTGGTTGGCTTGAGTGGGAGTCTTCTTCTTCAAGTGTGCCAAGTGGTCCCATATGGTGACTTTAGGCATACCCACGACCGCGCAACTATTTGAGGAATAGTCGCGGAGATCTTCACTGCTATCGAAGAAAGGGCCGTGCAGATCTCTTAGGGTCAGTGATTTATGTGCGTTATTTGATAAATTTTCCTACTTGACATTAGGAAAAGTTAAATTTTTAGATCCTATAATGTCTTTCTTCCATGTAAATCCTTATATGTACCTTCTTCTTGACATTTCCTAATATAGTTTGCTAGTACGATTTTCCAGTGATAACAATTGCCCCCTAAGGTATGAGGTCTAGGAAGAACTGTATAGACGAAATACATTGTAGTTTATTTTTTGTATAATATGTTTGAGAGAGAGAGAGAGTAACTTGTGTGAAACCTGAGGTTGGAGACCCCTTTCCGTGAGTACAAGAGGTACCATGTCCTGTTGGAAACCTGCAAGAGATAAAATAAATACAATATTTCTATGAGGCGAGCATGTCCCATGCTTGTGTTGCTTTGGCTAGTTAAATATTATATGATAGATAGAGGTTCTGTCTGGTCACTCGTGTGGTAATGACCTGCTATTTGGTTGATGGGGATGGTTGTTGATGCCCTCATGGGCGATTTTATTTGATATTAACTTGAATGTGGTGCCCACATGCATAATCTTGGTATGACATGTTATAGAGTAAATGCTCATTGTATGCATGGGTCTATGACTAGGGGCCTTCTCGTGTAAGAATTTCTAAAAGAGATACTTATGATGGCACGGGTCTTCGACAAATTCTGACAAAGTTCAACGGTTTTGAAGTATGATACCATCTTGACATGAAAAATTATGTTGTAGTCGAATGTCAGGAGGATCGATGATATCAATGGGCAATGATGACTCCCATAGTGCCATCCGAGAATTCCATTATTGAGATGAGGAGCCATCCAAGGTACTGCCTCCTTCTTGGAAGATTGTTGTTGAAGTCGACAAGAAGGAAGCCTCAACCAACTGAGAGAAGTACTGATGCAAGGGACCAGGATCTCTGATGTAGCAGGTGAGGTGTGATATGTTAACATAAGCATGATGATGAGAAATGGTTGTAACTGATGATGGGAGTTCAACGAGCCAAGGTCGGAGCCTGTAAATGAAAGTGGCAGTAGTCATAAAAATTTATGGTGAGGAAATCCCTGGGGTAGGTAGGATTTCCAGGATGGGCATGTGGCTATTATGAGTGTCATGGTGGGGTTGGGTAAAGAATGCGAACCTATGACCAAGGGTTATTAGGGACTACTACTAGGTGAAAATTATGGATGAATGGGTGGGAGTGTTCTCCTAAAAAATATTTGTACACTTGCCAAAAGTATATAGAATGGGTTTGGATGTACAAGCATGGAGATGGGTGCCCCAATAAACATGAAAATGATCACTCACTCATGATGTGAGGAGGGTGTTTTTGCTGAGGGTGGGGACCCCATTGGTTAGTCTCGGTGCAAGGGTGGTGAAGCGATTGAAAAAGTGTCGCAGATGGGCTATACTGATGGGGGTGTGGTAGGCCAAGTGTGAGATGCGGTGGTGTGTATTCGATCTGCTTATGATAATGGAAGTCCAGGAAAGGGGCTTTTATCATGACATGGTAAAAATTGACATGATGTATGATGGATGTTATGAACATGAAGTTCTTCCCAGACCTGGATGTTATGGCCATGGTGCAATTTTTTTGGTATATGGTCTAATTAAGTAATGGATGCCATGGAGGGTGAGGTTCTATCGACTGGAAAGAATATTTATCATGTGCAAGGTGGGGTGATAATAAAAATGGTCAGGTGGTTGGAACCTATGGTTGATTCTTGTGGAGAAATGATGTCAGGATATGCAAAGCTTCTTTGGGGAGCCTATCATGCTAGGTGTAGAATGATATCTGCACTTGTACCTTTAGTGGCTGGGGAAACAAGTGATTTTTCGTGCTTGTCACACCTGCAACAAATACCCCAAGTGAAAGCATATTTTCTATTAAAATATATTGAAAATATCATTGAATAAAAAGGGATAAGAGAGGGCGTACCTGTTTCAACCGAAAAATGAGTTTTTTAGAGGTGTGGATGTGTGAAGCCTACTTCAGACGTGATGAGGTGCTGAGAAATGTGTTGCTTTCGGTTTTGCAATTGGGAGTTTTGAGCTCCCGTTATGGTCTATCAAATAATTTGAAAAGGGAGATATATAGGTCAATATGGCTCGTTTCAGTTCATTTGTGTCGTTTGAGAGCTGTGAGGTCAGAGCTAAGCCCTTGTTACCGAGCCTTTATTACAGTTGTGGTCAGCCTGTGTACTCAGGATTCGCACCGTCAGTGCCAAGTAGGGCCCTGAACATCCTCTAATTTAATTGTTCATTTTTGTCTTGGGAGGGGTCCGTCCAAATTAGGTTTGTACGGATACCTGCTTCTTTTTTTCCATGTTCACATGGGCGATCAAGGCACAGGCATGCGGACCCTCTAGGGAAATAAAATTTCCCGCGAGGGTTTTACGCATGGTGTTGTGCAGGAAAATCCCCTCTGCCAACAGAGGCGATCCCTCTAGCCCTAGGGTGGGTCTAGAAACAAGGGAACACACTGAATTCCTAAATTCCCAGTTTGTAAATGAAATATGGACTGGAACATATATCCTACCTTGGTCCAATGCTTTTGTCGCAGCACGTTGCAGCGATCCTTTGTTCTTTGTCTTCAGGCCTTGTGCTCCGTTGATGATAAATTTCATACACCTATACAAATATCAAAAAAACACTGATAGCATACAAAAATATACATTCATCTACAAGTATCCAAATAGTCAAGGAGAGTTAGACACTTCGAATATAAATAGAAACAAAGTTGGAACTGGAAACCAATAATGTATTATTAATAGATGAAAAAGAAGTTTACAACCTGCGCCTTGACATTATAGACCTCCTTCGACAGGTTCAGAAGAGAACGTCTCCAAGAATTCGTTCATCATTCGACTTGATGAGGCGATGGGCTTTAACTCTCTCTTACAACAATGGACACTTCTCTACTTCAACACACCAGCTATATCTATTGACTACTAAGCTAGATGAATCAATTTGAGGAAGAAGAATTTATAAGAGAGGAAGAGAAATTTTGGGATCCACATAAGGTGGAGGAGAGGCCCATCCCTTGGGAATGTTGCACATTTGTAGGAACTAATAGGCCAAAGTGAGAAACTCGACTTGATCTAATCGAACAAACAACCATGACTCCGCCCACGAAGTTGCTAGATCATGGAAGCTTCATTTATATTTTTAAAAAATTTCCAAAAGAAACTCAGCACGGGTGCTATTAAGAGAGAGATTGCCCAACGACGCTAGGCTTGGTGCAATTTTGACCATGGGTGTGAGGAAAAAACTACCTACCAGCACCGACCCAAAAGTATAGGTTTTTGAGAGTCTACTCAAGGAATGATCAATAGAGATTGTGTTCCAAACATGTCAAGGGATGCAATGACATTAATGAAAATGTATGATAGTACACAGGGGTCACTGAAATGGTCCTCCAATATTCGAAATGGGGATTGAAGGGACGGTGACAAAATGTTGTGTAATAGGTGCCCCCTAAAGCATGAAGTCTGAGAGAGAGGGAGGGGTGAAATGCTTTACAATAACATTCCCAAACCAAAATGCCACCATCGGAAGACCTGCAAGATCAAGTATGATTGATATCTCTGATACATGAATGCAAGGTATGGGCGCAACCATGCATAATAGAGAATATATAATAGGATCCATGACATGGACACAACCATCCAATGAGAAGGATCATAAAATAGACTTAGGTATGGTTGCAACCATTGAATCAAAAAAGTTATGTATACACAATCATGATAAACCAACATGTCCCGCAGCTTGGATTTTATCAAACAAAACCCAAGGTCTTGCACTCCATCCTAACCCAATCAAGTACAAATTCAAGCATGCGAATACATGATCTGAAGTCGAGCATGTAAGAAAATTTCCTGATTACCAACCAATGATGGGAGCTATTAACAGGTGTGAGAGAAACCACCAATAATGACAATGGCTCTCAAGGTACTACTAGTACAATCCACGGAATGTGAAACATGAGATGGAGTCAAACACCTGCAAAATCACCCGATCGAAGGCCAATGATGAGAACCTGTCGTCGAATGTGAAGAACTTGACATTGAGGCATGCAAGCTCTAAGGTACCAGAAGGGAGTCTCTGGATCAACTTCCTGGATAATGAGCTGAAGTCAACAGGAAGCGATCGGTCGAAGGAGGGCCATAATTTTTCCCACATCATCGACATGAGACATAGGAATAAAATGGTAGTGAATAAATATTGAACAGAGGATCAGGGATTAAAAACTGCAGAAGGACTTCTCTTGAACATATGGCGACACGAATCCGGAATTTGGATGTATTTGACATCAAAGGATTTGAGATCTTGATGACAAGGCAAAGAGCAGATTAGAGGTCAAAAGAGATTAACCAAACTCATGGAGGATAAATGATGAATATGGGGTGTCCCCAACTTGACACGAACTACAGACAAGTGTCATGTTCAAGAGTGACATACTGCCGACATGACTGAGAACTAATTCCATTTTCCCCCACCATTTTTGGTGAGTACCCCAATTATTTTTGGAAACAAGCTTGAAGGGGATAGCATATGCTTGTCATATAAGTTTTTCCTTTGGAAAAATCCATCCTAGTACATTTTACAAGCCCTAGGAAGGAGGAACCCGGTAATGTCATGGTGACGACATCCGATGTAATTTAATTTTAACGAGTCTGACAAAGGAAGAACTCGACATATTTTCATGTTTAGAGAGTTTGAAAAGAAGCGGAGAAGAAAACTCCAGCAGGTCCCTTTTCATAGGTAGTCTCAAAGATCCGAAAAGGTAGAAAACAATACCTGAGAGAACCTCTTAGCCATGTTCGACTAAGGTATTCCTTTTTCGTAAATACTTTGTCCGAGCCCGAAAAAGGGGTAAATGTATACTAGGCAAATGACGTTTCACAACCTTTAACGAGTTCAAAACGAAAAGAGTCTCGAAAATATTTTCATGTTTTGGGAGTCAGAAAAAAGCTAAAAGATATCTCCCGGGGGTGAATTTTTCATGTTTTTACTGAGTTCGAAAAAAGTAATAAAATAAAAATCGTTTCTGCATCGTCACCAGCATTTAGGACCCGTTGCTACACAAGAGAAAAATGTAAAACCCATTTTCAAGAAAAAATAATATAAAATAATAAAAAATGTTTCAAAAACCTAATTAAGGTTGAAAAGGCTATAAAACAATGTAAATGGTAAAAATAATTTACTTTTTACGTTTTCACCTTCTTGTGAGCATTTTTACCAGTTTCCACTGTGAATTTGAGGAGCTGACTATAAGCAATCCAGGAGATCATTTTCGAATCCGTTTGTTCCAATTAATAGCTCTGAACTTCTTCTGCAATCTAACCCATTTTTTACTTGATTCCATAGTTTTAATTCATTTATAGAGGATTTTGAAAAAAATAGGTTGCGGTGGTCAGCGCTGGTTCTGGGCACGGAGCCGCACCCAACCTCGAAAATTTTAAGCGGGACGATGCCGATGGGTGTCGCTTGCCAAAAAATTTTAAGTTTTCCTTCCAAAATGATTGTTTTACAACAATTCAAGTCTTAAGCAGAGGCTAATAGAATATCATTTGTTGGTTTGCAGGAAAAATCAGTGACTAAGATGGTCATAGAGTGGAAAGAACGAGAGCATGGGGAAGAGGATGAACTAGCCATGAGAGGTGATGCATGCATGGATGCCCTAAGAAACTGCGAGCTCCTGAAATTATTCATGGCCCCATGTTTAAAAGCTCAACTAGGTCTATTACAGTACTTGATTAGTGTGTGGGAAACTGATCGAGAGAGATTCATGATTCATGACCAAGAATTGGAGATAGAAATATCTGACATCAATTTCATAACTGGATTTTCACAGAGGGGAGAGCGACCATTGCTGACAGGAAGTCGAGCTCTTGGAGAGAGCATGGGTATGATGATAGACAGAGTCTGTCATGGAGCAAAGAAAGGATCCAAGAGTGGCAAGCTGGACATTCAACCAGTGCCTGACTTACCATTGAGAGTAGTGCTACATACTATCACTCGGGCTACCAGATCTCAAGCTTCCCACAAATCTACAAAGACAAAGCTTCAACTAGCCATAAATTACATGGCTCCAACCATTTTCAATTTGGCGGAAGCAATGACAATCATGTTGAAACGTTAGTTAACCAAATGTAAAAATGGTAAGTTGAAATAGTTTGGATACGGGTCCATCTTAATACCATTCATATTGGAACAGTTACTAATATTCTAGCACCAGGAGGTGGTTGTACCTATACCACCAGCGCAAGAGCCACGGATGGTCCATTGGGCGGAGTTGATGCTTCGATTAGGGGGTGTACAACACATGTCGTGGAGACCAGAATTCTTCAACTGGCTATGCCGACATCTCATCATGGTAGAGGATTGGTCGTACATCGACACCAATTTCAGGGGTGATCCAGACCTTCCACTCCCAGAAGGGGATGACTAGGACGACGATTTAGGTAAAAACTCATTTTTTGAATTTTATGAGCATTATGATTTTTTTTCATATGTGTTCTGATATTTACTCATGTACTGTAGATGTTGGATTAGAGAGACCTGCAGGGATGCCTCCCATAGCATGGAGGGACCCACGAGATTTTGAAGTGTCCCCTCATGGTGAGGGAAGTGACGAGGAAGAAATCACGCACAACTTGGAGGGACTCACGAGTGAGATCCCAGATTATGCGAGATTAGAGGATGTTCCTGATGCTTATCAGAGGCACACCGCAGGAGTGTCTAACCGCATCCATCGACTACTAAGATGTGTCATGCAGGCAGTAATGTGCTATCATGAGCACCATGCGGATTAGACGCCTAGGCTTTATTTCTACCTATTTTTTGAGAGACATGATGTCTCAGGATGTAACCAAAACACATATATTTTTTGAACTATGATGTACATGTGGATACAAACACTCGATATATATATATATATATATATATATATATATATATATATATATGTTAGGTCTCTATATTACTAGTTTAGTTCCTTATTGTTATTATTGTGCCCTTACATTATTATTGTTAGGTTGGCTAGGATTATATTGTGGCCCCATGGACTCCTATATATAGAAGGAGGTTTGGGTCATTTGTAGCATCCAAGAATTGTTCATTTATGTAATGTATTGGAGGTTTCCCCCTTGAAGTGGCTGATTTCTAAGGTGTTGATCTCTCTTTTCTTCTATTTTTGGAGCTAGTTTCATAACATTTGGTATCAGAGCTTTGGATTCCAGGGTTTCGCTGCTCCAAACAAGTAATTGTGAAATTTTCGCTATAAATTTGTTTCTACGAAGGTTCAGAAGCTGAAAATTTTTTAGCGCGAAAAAAAATCCTGAGGAACGCCGTGGAAAATTTTCAGATCTTGTTTTGCAATATTTTTGGAGATATGACCGGTGGAAGTTAGGGCTTTTTGCAGGCTCCTGAATTTAACCTAAACAGGTCATCGTGGAATTTTCGCTATAAAGTTTTTTCTACGAGGATTCAGAAGCTAAAATTTTTACAGAGCGAAGCTGAAATCTTGAGGAATGTCATGGAAATATTTCAGAGCTTGAGTCACAATATTTTCGGACATATCATCTGTGGAAGTTAGAGTTGTTTCAGGCTCCCGAATTTCATCTCAAAGAGGTTACTGTGGGAAAATTGTCATAACTCTCTATCTCTGAGAATCCAATTAGAATTATGTAAAAAGTGGCTACAATTAGATAGAATGAAGTTTCCTTTGTATCAATTTCATAGCCAAAGGAGGTAACAGAGACACGTGGCACGTCGTACAAGTTCGCACTACTGAACCAGTCAATAATTAGGTCATTGTGGGAGATTGGGTATAAATTGTCTTTGAAGAATCAAAATCAGGTCAAACCTGTGGAATTTGAAATAAGCTTCATAGGGATACTACAGGGCCGAATTTAAATTATTGAAGATCCGGAATCGCAGAGATAATTCAGTTTCAATATCGAGCTCCTCAAAAGTAAAAAAAAGGTGTGTATTTTTTTCGAATTGCATAAGTCTTGTGTGAAAAATCAGTTTGAATTGATTCCAAGGGAATATTGTAGCATATATATCAGTATTGCGTTCTAAAATTCCACCTAAAAAGAATTCAACGCCCATTAAGTCTTGATAAGTCTCTACTATGACTCATGAAGATGAAGAAATGCGACATGACATATCAAAATTAGAAGAGCAAGTGCACCAAATTTCGCTCTGGCAAAGAGAAACAAAAAATAATATGGATGGAATGGAAGTTGGCATGGAAGCTAAGATGGATGACATGGAAGCTAAGATTTATGAAAAAATGAAAGAAAACATGGGAAACATGAAGAATGATCTAAAAGCAGACATGGAAGGTTTGAAAAAGTTGATACAAGAAACGTTTCCTAATGGTGAAAAGATAGTAGAGGAAACTCATGATGAGAAAAAATAAATGTTAATCACGACTTCATAAACTCTAATGTTGGATGGAAGAACCACCATATTCCAAAGGTGGATATGAGGAAGTTTGATGGCAAGGATCCCATAACATGGATATTACAGATGGAGAAATATTTTGATCTCAATAATGTGTAAAACACACAAAAGGTACGCATTGCAACTTTACATTTAGAACAAAATACATTTTTATGGTATCAATGGCTTTGCTCCCATAAAAAAATTGTCACTTGGTCAATTTTTACAGAGGAAATGGTAGCACATTATGAGGATACAAAAATCAACACCTTCTTTAGCCAATTGATAAATCTCAAACAAAAGGGCTCAGTGGTGGAGCATATTGAGGACTTCCAAAAATTGAATATAACGGTAACTGATATTCTAGAGGAAAACAAGATGGATGTCTTCATAGGGACTTTAAATGATAACATACAACATGAAGTTCGCGTTTGGGAACCTAATTCATTGGAAAAGGCATTCAGGTTGGCAAGAAAAATTGAATGTAAAATTATGACGACAAGGAAGCCTACCACTCACATATATAAAGATGGAAGTGTTGCTACTCCAAGACTTCCACAACCTACAAGGTTGAAACCACAAAAATTGGAAGAAAAAAGAGAACAAGGGCTTTTCTACAGTTGTGATAGAAAATACACTAAAGGTCATAAGTGTGTTGAGAAGAAATGATTTTACATATATTATGAAGAGGAAGAATAAAATGAACAAGAATATTCAAAAGAAGAGGATATACACCAGGAACCAACCCTAGAAAAGGAAGAAATGAGTCCGACCATATCATGTAATGCATTGGCAGGAATTACCACTCCTCAAAATCTCAAGATAGAAGGACATATCAAGAAGAAAAAGTTAATAGTGTTGATTGATTTGGGTAGTACCCATAATTTTATTCATTGTAAGGTAGCCAAGGAATTGAATTGTTTTTTATAACCAACACTAGAATGTCAAGTGATGGTTGCAAATGGAGGAACTATAAATTTCTCTAGAAAATGCCATAATATGAAGCTAACCATGGGGGAATATGTATTGAATATTCCAATTCTTTCCATTCCAATGGGAGGCGTTGATGTTGTACTAGGAGTACAATGGTTACAATCTTTGGGGACGGTAACTTTTAATTTTCAAGAAATTTTCTTCAATTTTTTTTCAGAAGGAACCTTATGTCCAAAAGAGCTAAATTGAACGTATGATTGCAGAAATGTTAGAGGCTAGTATAATTAAACCTAGTCAAAGTTCTTTCTCTGCTCTAGTAGTATTGATGCACAAGAAGGATGGATAATGGCACATGTGTCCGGATTATAGGGAGTTCAATAAGCTCACTATTAAAGATATATTTCCCATCCCTGTGATTGATGAATTATTGGATGAATTTCATGGAGAAAATTATTTTACCATGTTGGATCTTCATTCAGGATATCATCAAATTAGAATGAAGACTGAAGATATTTCGAAAACAACATTTCGAACTCATGAGGGTCATTATGAATTTTTGGTGATGCCTTTTGGCCTTACCAATGCACCTTCTACATTTCAAGGGTTGATGAATTCCATTTTCAAACCCTTCCTTAGAAAATTTGTGCTAGTATTTTTTGATGATATACTAATCTACAACAGGTCTTGGAAGGATCATGTTCAACATGTTGAGAGGGTGCTCAAACTATTGCAGGAGAAACAATTATATGCAAAAACATCCAAATTTTTCTTTGGAGTACAAGAGGTGGAATATCTAGGTCATATTGTATCTCACGAGGGTGTTAAGGTAGACCCTAACAAAATTAAAGCCATTAAGGAATGGAAATTCCCCACAACCATAAATCAGTTGCGAGGATTTCTCAAGTTAACAAGGTATTATTGAAATTTTGTTAAGAATTATGGGAGAATAGCAGCACCTCTAACAACATTATTGAAGAAAGATGCATTTTCATGGACTCCTGAAGCAACTAAGGCCTTTGAACATCTTAAAGAGGCAATGTGCCTAGCACTGGTCTTAGCTACGCTAGACTTCACAAAAACCTTTATTGTGGAATGTGATGCCTCAGGAAATGGAATTGGTATTGTTTTAATGCAAGAAGGAAGACCCATTTCTTTTGAAAGTCGTCCAATTAAAGGAAAGTATTTACATAAAGAAACTTGGTACAGGTATGGGTGGCATGACCGAAGACATCACACAAAGCACAAGGCTTTGGGGGTGGAGGAGGAGTAGGTTCAGTCGGCGTAGCCTTGTCTTTTGATGCCCTCTTGTGAGCTTTGCCCTTATTACCCAAAGCTGTCGCAATAGGAGAGGGTTCCTATTGAGGTGGCTGAGGCAGTGTAGCAGCGGGAGAAGTCATGGGGACTGATTGAACCAGGGTCAAAGCAAGATAAGGTTTGGATTGACTAGGTGGGGTAGCGGTTGGGGGATCTAGGTATCAGATGAGAATCCCTAAGGTCAAGTTAGGAAGAGATAGGGTAGCCATGATAGGTACCGAGAACACTCCAGGAGGGGGAGATAGGAAGGGTATCTGACCGGAGGGGTAATGGCCAGGCGGGATGGCTTCGAGATGGTTAAGGCCTGGAGGAACCATTCCAGGAGGATAAAAGGGCTCATGGATACTAGTTATAGGTGAAGGGCCAGGAGGAGGGGGTCCAGAAGGTTGAATTGAAGGGCTAGGAGTAGGCTGTGGAGGGTGAGGCTACTGAATAGCTGAAGTGGGCAGCTTGAGGGAAGCCCGAGACGATTGCATCATGAAAACATTCGATGAGATGGGATCAGAGATAGGAGGAGGAAGACCAGGGAATATACCAAGAAAAGAGGAGTCTTTGTAGACTCCGAGTGAGACAATGGTCAAAGGATCGACAGTTTTCTTATTGGCCACCAAAGAGATGATGGACTCGGGGGAGGTCTGAGACTTCGGTTCGTAATATGTCAACTGGTCAATGGTGACTATATTTCCATTATGGGGAAAGGACATCTTGTGGTGAACCGCAGATGGTACAGAAGACATCACATAGGTGTATCTACGACCCAATATAATGTTGTAATCTAAGGGGGCATCAATGAATTCTACGTCAATGCAAACATTCTTGCCCGCAAGAGTGATAAGACAATTGCGGAATATGCCAATGGGCTAGGAGGCGTGGCCATCCCACGCTCGAAGAGTGATCGTGGAAGGAGCCAACTTTGGTGATCCGAGTTTCTTCCAAACCGAAGTGGACATCACACAAGTGGGTGCCCCCTCATCAATGATGCACTGAGAAACGTTGGCATTTCAGATCTTGACTGGGATTTGGAAGGTAATGGAAGCAGGGAGAGGAGGATGTTCTGACCGGCCAACATCAAAGATGATCAAGCAATCATTTTAAGGATCTACAACACCCATGGTAGATAGTAGAGCTTTTCGTTGTGAAGGGCACAACTGGAGGAGTTCCAACGTTAAGATGGCAACAGGAGATTGCGCCAAATCATCTACTATGCTATATGAAGGGGAAACTTTGTCAGAAGCAGCATTTCGGCGTAGTGGTCCCTTAGGGATCTTGGTATGAACCTCTACCTGAGGTTGAGGGATCTGCAAAGGACCATTAGCTGTTGAAAGAGGCTCTGTAGAACCTGAAGAAGGGGACTTGGGGACAGACGTAGCAAGAGGCTTGTTGTAATGATGGGACCGAGTCTGAAGGTTGAGGTTTACGGTTATAGGTTGGTCAAATTTCATCATGAGAATCTAGTAATTGGAGGTACCAGATGGAGGAGGTTGAGTGGCCACCTCACCTTCAGGTGGTTGGGTAGCCAAAAATCCTTGCTGAGGGAAAGGATTAGTAAACAGAACCGGCTGACTAGGTGTAGCACTGGGAGGGACGGAAGGGGAGGCTTGTTGTCCTCGCAATGTTTCTTGAGACTCCCACATCTGATTCATCTATGGTAAAAGAGGAAAATCATGCATGTAATGACCATAAACACCACAACAAGAACAAGGTTTGTTCGTGTGAACAAGCCTATCCTGCTTGAGTTGAGTGCCCTGTTGCTGGTTAGCAGTGTTAGGTGCATTATTTTGAGGATTAGATCTCGGATTACCGGAGGCAGATTGATTTTGAGTGCCTTACCTCTTCTTTTTGGAAGGAGGAGGATTAGTTGCACCCTGTTGTGCATACACCTGCCCCTGAGGGGGCAGTGGCTGTTGTTGCAGGGGTTGAGAATGTAAGGGAGCGGGAGGTGATAATGCTGGAGGAGCTGGGGCACCAAGCTACGGATATGGATAAAAGGAGGTTGGATAACATTGTGGTAAATAGGAGGTTGGGAAAAAGGAGGAGGCATGCCATATCCTGGATACATGCTACCGGGAGGGGAAAAAGTGTAGGAGGTGTTGGCCCCTCCCTAAGGAAAACCATAGCCCATGGGAGGCTAAGCGTATGGATGAGAGAGAGCTCCAACAATACCATCGGCGGCATGAGATGCCCCCGGTACGTTGGCACAAATAGGTCTAGGAAGATCAGGTAGAACGGTATAAGCATAACCCGACTGAGCGTAGATTAGGTCATATTTTAACACAATTTGGAGAGTGAATTCTTAGGTTTGAGGGAAATGCGATGCGACATCCTTGCCGATAGCAGGCGAGAGAGATCTAAGGAACCATTCCATGTAGACACAGTCTTTGACGGTAGGGGCTCAACATAGGCTCTTTCTTCTCCGCCATTCTTGGACATGATTGGATAGGCGGGTCGCAGACGATTGATGAAAATAAGTCAAAAGTTCAGTACCGGTGTCATAACAAAGGGGAAGCTGGAAATAAGACAGAAAAGCCTGATCAAGAGTCTCAAAGGTGGTATGAGAGGATGAGGCCTGATCAACATGCCACTTAGAAGCTTCGCCAGTAAGCGTACGTTGGAACAACCGAAGATGGACAGAGTCATCGGTAATGGAGTTAGATGAACACCACATGTGGAAAGATCAAACATGATTTGTTGTATCTTCTCCAGGAAGGTTCAAACTTGGGGATTTCGGAAGGGAGCTTGGTCGGCATAGCAGGCCAACTAGCGTCATGGTGTATAGTGTCATTGATCAACTGGTTAAAATCGGGAAGATTGAGGCCTGCCATATAGGGGAGCAAGGGAGCATCCGGGGTAGTTACTGTTGTGGTCCCACTAGTAGTATTCCCAGCATTAGGGCCAGGGATACCACCAGCATAAGGTCCTAAATCAAACATGGTGAAGGTGACATGGGGAGAACCGGGGGCGGAATCAGAAGGGGAACCCAATGAACTAGAAGAGGAGTCAGAGTGCGGACTCGGTGGAGGACTAACTCAAATCCTACGCGGAGGAGTAAGTATTCCTACCGGAAACTGAGGATGAAGGCTCAGAAGTCTCCGGGATAAATGCCTTGGTGGCACAATGGTGAAGGCACAAACACGACACAAAGGGAAGAGAGGCTAATAAGTGTGAAGAGGTGCATGATCAACTGATTACAATGTCGAAACAAGGGCAAAGAGGTGCAGGATCAATTGATTTCAATGTTAAAATATTTTCTTGGTGGTTTTAACCAATCTCTTCTTCACTTAGGGTGTGTGTATAAAGTGTGTAAATTTTAATTTTTAAACCCAGACGTTTGTAGAGAAAAATAAAAAGTGTCTTGTATAACTGTAAATGAACCTGCATATAACAATATATGGAACTGAAATAACATAAAATAAACAGCTAATTATGCATTAATCTAAACCCAAGGAGGTGGGTCTCTCAACAAGTAGTCTGTAGGTGGGAAAAATTCTAGTCAAAACACACCAAAATAGCAATAGATCTAAGGTCAGGAGGGACAGGGATCTAAAGGTCAGATTTGCTAGAAATAGGTGCAGAAAAACAACAAAAAATCAGAGGAAAAATTGATGTAAATGAGGTGGTGAAAGGCTATAATCTGGAGGGAAGCAGAGGGGACCCTAGAGGAAAACCCAAAAAAAACTAAAAGGAGGTGTTTTGGATGGATAAATAGCCAATATGAAGTGGATCTGAAGGTAAGGTATCAGATCTGAAAAAAGGCTGAACACTCTGAAATTTCAGACAACTTGCAGCAACTAAAACTCTTCCACAAAAGGTGGAGGGTACTGAAGCCCTAGAGGGCTAGGTTCCCACTTAGATGAGTAAAACAGAACAAGTACAGGTCCAAAACAGTTGGAGACGGAGGTTAGATAACCTTGAACAGAGGCCCAGACAAACCCAGAAAACTTTCAAAAAAACTCCCGCAAGACATCCAGGTCACATTTTCTGACCTGATTTCTGCAGAGGTCGTATTTTTTGGCTTGTTTTCTGCGCCCTGGAGGTTCAGGTCATAGGTTTTGGCCCAAAAAGCGTGACCTTCACTTTCGACACTCTCGGGAGAAAGTCTCAAAAGAACATGTCGTCTTAGCTATGGCTGATGTCTGTCACCTATGAAATAGGTTTGAAAACACACATAAGTTATAATTTTTAATGTTTTAGGTTTTTATAGGTTAAAACCAACATCAAGAAAAGAAAAATAAGAAGCTGAAGAGGGTTTGAAGAAGCTGGATATGCAGGGATCTGAAAAACAACAGAGGTTGTAATCGTAAACCGTGTGGAGTCACCATTTGTTAGTATGAATCTTAATCACAAGCGTACGAAAAAGGCTCACTTTAGCCGTGCATAACAAACAACCCTAACAACAAATATGGCTGCCAATATCTTTAGATCTGAAATTACTTGACCAAGATAAATGCTGCAAAATCTAGATCTATGCATTAAAATACATTAAGCAGTGAATAAAAAGTAAGAGTTGCTCCATGCATCCAATAGACAAGATAAGAATATGTTTAAAGAATTTTGTAATTATGGCACCTGGGAGGAGAACATAGAAGGATGTTACCATTCCTCCTTAATGGGATGGGTTCTTGTAAGTCCTCAGCACTTCAGATCTAAAATCCCTCTCTCTTGATGGTGTAGAAAACCCAGACAAAAATGGAACTCAAAGGGAGCTCAGAAGACAAATATGACAATGGTGGTGGATCAAAATCAGACCAAAAGTATAGATCCAGAGTAATCTTTAGGCAACAAAAGGTAGTGAGTGAATGGAAAAACCCTTCTATTTATAACAAAATATTGATTTAGTCTAGATATTTGTGCATAATTAAAATATTATTAACCAATTCTAGATCCAACTTTTATGGAATATTTTATTATATTTGTTGGAGGGAAAAATAATTTTGACTTGGGTCAAATCCCTTTATTTGTAAATAATAAATAAATAAATGATTTGTTTATTATTTTAAGGATGTGGTTGAGTAATAATCAAATAAATAATGATTTATTTAATTATTTAAGAGTGATTTAGTCAAATTTAACAAGGAATATTATTTAAATAAGGTTTAAATAATTATTCCTAGAAAATAATAAGATAAATAATAATATATCTAATTGATTTTCTTGTTTTGGGTTAAATATGACCAGGAATATTAATTAAACTATTGTTTAACTAATTATTCCTTGAGGAAAATCAAACAAATGTGGATTTATTTAATATTTCCTCATGGGGTTTCTTGTTTAGAACATAAACAACTTAATAAAGGTGGTTTACTAAGTTATTTTTCATATTGAAAGCAATTTTACTTAGCATAAAATTGGTCTTACATGGTGTACTTAGGTCCATCTAATAGTAACAGGTTAGATGACCAAAAAATGGTGTAACACCCATGCCACATGGGTTCGAATTTAGACCCCAGCTTATCATGGGCTTGGTCATACAAGAGGACTAAGTATCCTTCTATGAAGGTACGAGGAGAAACCGTCTGATCAAAGTGAGCTTTGACCCGCTTTTTCTGTGCTTCTAAGACTAGAGCGGCGAAGCGGTGAGTTTCATTAAGCCTCTCCAAATATAGAAGACATTCTTCCTCCGGCGAAGTATTGGACAGTAACTCAACAACTATCTTGAGAGAAGGAATTTCACATTCACTCGGTAGGGTAGCTTCCAAACCATAAACAAGCTGAAATTGTGTGAATCTGGTTGCATCATTCACTAAGGTTCTTCAAGCCTAGAGATATGAGAACAACATGAGATGTCAATTGGAATTGTGCATCCCAATCGTACGTTGAAGCATAGTGACTAAATTTTTTTTCACGACTTCAACCTGGCCATTGGCCTGGGGGTAGTATGGTGTTGAGCTATCGTGACGCAGACCCAAATTAGTAGCTAGCTCAGCCATCATATAATGGCGAAAATGGGAACCATGATCTATGACAATGGCCTGAGGGACTCCAAACTTGGTAATCACGTGATTGAAAAGAAACTGGGTGACCATCTTACCGTCGATTGTGAGTGTAGGCATTGCTTCGACCCATTTTATGAAGTAGTCTATGGATACAATAATATAAGCATGCCCCTTGGCCGAGTGAGGGTTACACGTCATAAAATCGATACCCCACTTTGAAAAAGGTCCAATGGTAATGATAGGATGGAGGTGAGAAGGTGGTGTGCGCATCTTGCGATGGTAGATTTGGAACTCATGACATTTACGGATAGTGAGAATACAATATTTTAAAATGTGGGCCAAAAATACCCCACTCAAAAATATCTTTTGAGCAGTATCATACCCAAACATGTGACCTCCACATGTGCTAGAGTGGCATTCAATATCAACAACCCCCAGTTTAATGGAGATGTCAATAGGCATCGTCTGAGTGATATTTCCCATGTTGCCTTCCGTAAAGACTTCATGTGTAAAAATATGAGTTTGAAGCATTTGGGAAGTTGCTTGGGAAGCAAAATTCTCAAGACAGGTAGACATCGCCCCAAGACTAGGTAAGAAGGAGGAACGATGATGAGTATCATCCCAAGGAGGGTCCTCAAGAGACATAGTTTCCACAATAGCTTCATCAGTTGGAAATGTCTCATCTAAGGGATCGGGAGAATTCGAAGGACCGAGCCAAGGGGATTGAGAATACGATTCGAGAAGCATACTCGAAGAAGTATGGTCAGAAGGGGATACTGAAGCCAAGATGATCTCACAATAATCAATTTCTATTGGGCTTAGTGGCATCACGTCACTAAACGAATCAACCTGATCAGGTGAAGGGATGATCCAAGGATAAAAAATAGTGGATATCATCTTGACCCCAGCGGTGTTGAGTGGAGGAAGAGGAAAAAAACCATGAGGGCGGGATCTTTGAAAAGTCCTAGCCCCTCACTTTCATAAGGTGTGGGAAACTGATCGATATACGATACATTTCTCTCCGAAGAAGTGGAAGTGAAAAAGGAAAATTGATCCACAGTGATAATATTCCCTTCATGTGGAAAACAAAGAACACGAAAGAGAATGGACGGTACGCATAGCATGGCGTGAGTCTAACTGTGACCGAGGAGGAGATTATAGTTGAGTTTGGTGTCAACGACTTCAACCTTGAAATTAACCGTTTTTCCTTCAAATGTGATAGGTAAGCTAGTGAGGACACCAAGAGGGCGAGATTCCCTTCCATCGAAGGCTTTTAAGGTGTTTTTAGACTGGTTAAGAGCTGGAGAGCCAATGGCTTTCCAACATGCAATGGACATGATGCAAGTAAACGCACCTTCATCCATGACTGCTCGATGGATATTCTTACCATTAATCCCAACTTGGATAATCAAAGTAAGTTGGTGAGGGAGGCGTGAGAGGAAATTTTCCAGATCAAAAGTGATAAGGCTCAAGTCGGCAGGATCAATTCCTCTGATAATGGATAGAAAAGCTTTTTGTTGTAACGGATAGCTCTAAAGCACCTCCATCTCAGACATAGCAGACGACGCCTGAGCCAAATCCTCAACAATGGAGTAATGTTGAGCGGCATGGGCGTTCATATTATAGGAGGACTTATGGAGCACACCCTTGGAAGGTGGTCATATAACGGGCTTAGAACTAGGTATTTCAATGTGAAGAAGGCCAGAAGCCGGTGGGGGAGGAGGACCATCGGCAATCTCTCTCCCTACTGCCTGACGCGGTTCAGTATAATCTTTCAATCTGGTAGCAATAGATATGGGTGAAACACCATTCATCATGAAAACTTGAGAGCCAAAAGGAGTGGAGGACAGAGGTTTCTCCATCATCTGAGTTTTTTGGGATGGGAAAGGCTCTTTTAGGACAGCCGGGGTCCCCTGAGTACCTTTAAGAAATCGACTCACTTCAGACCGCCAAGGAAAATCTTTAGTGAAGTGATCATCACCACATATAAGACAAGGGTACTTAGGTTTCCACTTTGAACTATCATCGGCATTACTTTTAGGAGAATCCTGTTTCGGGGCATCATCTTTGGCCTTTCCTTTACCCTTCTTCTTACCTTTGGAATTTTTATCTACCGAGGTAGACTAGACGACATTCACTTCCATGGTTTTACCAGGATTAGAAGATGGCTATGAAGAAGTATTGGTAGAAGTAGTAGATTTCTACTTCGTGGGATTAGAAGAAGACTTACGAGAAGTCTGAGATACAAAATCAATGATACCGTCAACAGATGGTGTCACCGGTGCTTTGGAAGTTCCCAGTAGTGGAGCCTCAGGAAATAGTTCATAAAGCATGCCAGATTGGGAGTAAACCAGATGAAGGTACAAAGCACGAGAAATAGCCTGTTCTTCAGTAACACATGCCCCCATAGAAATGTCTTTAGCTATCGGACCGACAAAAGAGGTAGTGAACCCATCAATCAAATGTTGATCAGGGATTTTGAACTTGATCAAGCGACGACACCATCTCTATTCATGAATGTGATCAAATATGTGCATGGCTCGATCTTGTTTCAAAGACGTAAGGAGGCACGTTCCCATTTCATAGTGAAACGACAACTGAAAGTGTGCGAGAAACACCATTGCAAGAGTGTTGAAATCTTTAAAGACTCCAAGAGAAAGTTAAATGTACCACTTTGCAGTGACATCAGTGAGAGTCCTTTGGAAAATACATAAACAGATATAAACATCTAGCCAGGAGTTAGAGGAGCACCACAGGTGGTAGGTCATAACATGCACCTGGGGGACTTCTCCGGACTTGCCCTCGAACTTGGGACAATCGCCAGGAATCTTGGTGGGAATTGGAAGCAAATATGGATTATGAAGAATAGGGTCATTAGTTAACTTCGACACATTGGGCAGTTCCAATGTAGTAGGAAATGGAAATTGTGGGTTAAAAGGCATTGCAGGCCTTTGATAATGACCTGTGGTGGGGTTCCATCTAGGTTGGGAGAAATTCTGAGCCCATATGCTCTGTCCCAGAGGATTTTGTCCATAGGGGTTATAAGTTTGATAATTATGCCCATATATTGTCTGGGGGCCTCGGTATTGATTTAGAGAAAACCGTTAATGCTCAGTTTGAGCAATGTATGGAATTTGTTGTGAAATGAAAGGCATGCTTTGGGGTTGACCTTGTCACATCAAAGTTTGACCTTGAGGAATATAAGGTTGGCCCTGAGGCTGAGCAAGTTGTCCCGAGGGTACAGGTTGGCCTAGATATTGAAGTTGACGAGGCTGCCTCTGGGGTACAGGTTGGCCTGGATATTGAAGCTAACCAGGTTGCGCCTGAGGTATAGGTTGGCCTGGATGTTGAGAACCAGGTTGTCCCTGAGGTGGATAGGTTTTCCCCTGGGGAATATAAGGCGCTCCCTGTTGAACATAAGGTTTACCAGTAGGACCGTAGGGTTGTCCCTGATGGCCTGAAGGTTGACCCTATATATGAGAGGGTTGTCCTTGTGGACCATAGGGTTTTCCCTATTGGTATGTGAACTGATTTGGGTAAACCATAGCTTGATTTTTTTGAACATACAATGGGAATTGCGAGAGAGGACCATGGTAATATACATGATTCCCATGATCATCATAGTAATGTGGCAGGTTAACCGGGGTCGAAAACCACTGAGAACCCTGCAGGAGATAGTTTTGATGTTGAAGAGCCATCATATATTTATCGTATGACAAACCCCCTAGAATGGGATTAGAAGAGATAGGCGTACTACCAACAGGTTGATGGACTCCTAATATGTGAGGCTGTGATCCACTCACAGCGGGTCCAACAGACATCGCTGAAGAATTAGGATGCATTCCATGAATAGTATAAATCAGCGGCAACAATGGGACCACACTAACAGATGGCGCATAACAAGCCACACAAACAGTGGGCTCAGTTAGGACAGTCGTGACAATTGTCTGAACAATGGGAATCAAAGAAGGCATACCTGACACAAACGATCATGAATAAGGAGCTGCAGTACTTGACCATAACGAGTTTTGATACAAAGATGTAGCACGAGAAATTATCTGTCCCAAAGAGCGGAGGGCTGAGTTTTCACATAAGGAAAATTTTCAGGAGGAAATTGATATTCTCCAGTGGATATAAGAGTCTCTTTACTACTAATATGACTCGAGGCATCCATGTTGAATGAATACATGCTATCAGGGAAAATTTGGCGAATGGTAGAGGGAAAATCACCTGAGAACGGAGCCGCAGGTGAATCCGAACGTTGAGGGGGATCTTCTCTCAAAAATAAAAAAGCATCCGGGGGTTGCCAGTTGATGTCAAACGACTCCTTAGTTGGAGACCGAGTGGCGAGAGGTTGGACACTTGGGAGGATAGCCCTCTCAAGGTCTTGGGTCCCTAAAGACTGAGCTGTCTCAAAAGAGACTCTGGGGGGATATTCTTCACTACGAGGTAATGAAGAGGATGACAAAACAGGTTTTTCCGCTAGAATGACTTTGTCTCAAAAAGTAGGAGAGAAAAATAAGGTCAATTCGGGACTTTAAAAACAATCACTAAGGAATTACTCATGAACTAGCCAAGAAAATATCTCAACAGGTGTGTAATCGTGGGCAATCAATTTTATAACATTGAAACAAGGCTCTACCTTTTCATATTTTAAGAGTCAAGAAAAGGACAAAAGGCGACTCTAGTCACTTTCAGTTTGAACGAGCTTGAAAGGACAAGTGCTCGATGATCTTTTCAAATTTTAAAAAGTCACGGAAATATCAAAATGAATACTCAGTAATTCTAGGCAAGAGGGTGTACCAAGCTTCTGTGAACTACAATATACACCTTGGCGATCAAATGAAAGAGAAATGACCAAGGACTTAATGTACATGCAGGCAGTCTCCCCGAATGTTGTGTTTGATGTATCACGATTACACGGTGGTAGACTCGGCTTCCTATGCATAAAGGGTTGCAACCTATGAGGGTATCCCTTTAGATACGTGATGGTACGAGGAGCACAAGTCCATACTAGAATTTTCTAATGCAAGATTACGAGTGACAACTACTAGGTTTAATTACACCGGAACACGTCACTAGCCTAGACCTCTAAGTGTGAGCGTTAATTTTCAATGCTTCCTTAGGTTGATTGAGTTGATTTTATGGATTATCTTGAAATTATGTTTCATTTTCAAGGCCTTACTGAACGTTCTTATCAAATCTTTAATTCACAACTATATGAAAGAGTGAACACCATTTCAATTCGATGAAAATCTAGCTAAGTGAAGGATAGAGGTTCGCAACAACCAATCAAATGCAAGAATGATACTTTTCTTTATGCTACTAACACAGCCAAAGAAGAAAATGAAAAATATTCTCTTGTTTTTTACTTTCCAATGAAGAAGAAACCTACCGATGCAAAAGAGTACTTTTCATTTTCAAACCAAAAGGAAAAATGCAAATTTTGTTCTTTTTGTAAGCGATGAGAAATCAATGCAATTATACACTACAAAAACAAATACTAGCTTTGAGTACTTGAATGATATCATCTAAACATGAAGAGATGAAATTCAAGTAAATTCAAACATACACTCCAAACGAGGCATGCATTTCTTCAAACAAAACGAAGGGCTCTAAATTTGACTCAACGAGCAATGTGATCTACGCTTGGGGCGACAGAAGGAGAGTCAAACAAACACCAAATGATAGCTTGACAATCCTACAACACGTAGAGTCGACAGAAAAGACCAAGCAACCAGCCAATAGGCTAAAAATATGAACAACTAAAGTGACTCATACATGGCTCAGAGACTCAATGAACATGTGACCCAACAAACGATTCGAGGCACCTAGAAACTCTAGGATGGAAAAGCCGCACTGATCGGATGAGAGATAACAAACCGAAATGAACAAGACAACAAAGTAAAAAATAAATCCAAATGGATCAATTCAGGGAGAAAAACTCAATTCAGAGTGTAAGACACGCTGGAAACTCAACAAAGAAGCCCAAAATCAACCCTATAGGAATCAACACGACTGTTCAGCTGTATTCTGGCTGAACAGGGGAAATCTCACCTCTGCCAAAGACAACCCGCGCCAATTGGTGTGATTGTCAAGAAAACAGTAGCGCCGAGCTAGAAAAAAAAGGGAAAAAAGAAAGGGTAGCTGAGAAAAGCCATTATTATCACTCTAAGAAGAGTCCAATCAGCTAAAATCAGTCAAACAAGCAAAACAAAGTAGAGAAATGACAATACAAGAAAAGTTGAACAGACAAGAAAAACTTCAAAACGACCAAAGAGAGATGATAGGCATATTGATCCCCAGTATGGTCACCAAATTGTTGTGCAGGCAAATCCCCTCTGTGGACACAGGTGATCCCTCTAGCCCTAGGGTGGATCTAGAAATAAGGGAACATGTTGAATTCTTAAATTCCTAGTTTGTAAAAGAAATATGGACTATAACATATATCCTAACTCGGTCCAATGCTTTTTTCGTAGCACGTTGCAGAGATACTTTGGTCTTTGTCTTCAGGCCTTGTGCTTTGTTGATGATAACATTCATACACCTATACAAAGATAAAAAAACACTGACATCAACAAACATATACATTCATATACAACTATCCAACTAGTCAAGGAGAGTTAGACACTTAGAATATAAATAGAAACAAAGTTGGAACTAGAAACCAGTCATGTATTATTAATAGATGAAAAATAAGTTTACAACCTACGCCTTGACGTTGTAGACCTCCTCCGACGGGTTCAGAAAAGCACGTTTCCAAGCATTCGTTCGTCATTTGGGTCAATGAGGTGATGGGCTTCAACTCTCTCTTACAACAATGGACACTTCTCTACTTCAACACACCATCTATATCTATTGACTGCTAAGCTAGCTGAATCAATGTGAGGAAGAAGAATTTATAGGAGAGGAGGAGGAAGTTTGGGATCCACATAAGGTGGAGGAGAGGTCCATCCCTTTGGGAGGTTGCACATTAGTAGGAACTAATAGGCCAATGGGAGAAATTCGACTTGATCCAGTCAAACAAACAACCATGACTCTGCCCACAAAGATGTTAGATCATGGACGCTTCATTTCTATTTTAAAAAACTTTCCAAAAGCAGCGTGGTGTGGGTGCTCTTAAGAGACAGAGCGCCCATCGATGCTAGGCTTAGTGCAATTTTGACCAGGGGTGTGAGGACAAAACTACCTACCAGCGTCAACCTAAAAGTATAGGTTTTTGAGGGTCTTCTTAATGAATGATCAATAGGGATTGTGTTCCAGACATGTCAAGGGATGCAATGAAATTAATGCCAATATATGACAGTACATAGGGGTCACTGAAATAGTCCTCCAATATTTAGAATGGAGATTGCAGGGACGGTGATAAAATACTGTGTAACACATGGCTCACTATTTGCACGAAGAATCGCGCGTCTGTTATTGAGACAGACGTGAAATCATCGTGCCTGTGTAGAAAACAGATGCGATGATGAGCCAAGAAATTTTTTTCTTAACATTTTTTATTTTTTGGTTTTGGGGTCACTGATTTGGTTGTGTTTGGGGATAGGATGTTGTGGCGTGAGAGCGATTGTCCTGATTTGTGCATTTTTGTGGCACAAGATGCCAATGCATGGGGGAAACTAGCACAGTGGGGTCTTCTCAAGTTCCTAGAGAACGATCTCCTGAGATCGTAGGATAGCCTTCTATGTTTCCTGGTCCGCAGTTGGAATAGGAGATGAAAGGTGGTGGTCTTGCATGGGAGAGATGTCCCCATCCGTCCAGAGACAGATGTGTATTTTGTGATCGGTCTACTGCCTCATGGTGAGACACTTCCACACCAACTCCAGCCTGGTAGGGTGAGTCTCTGGCGCTGGGTGGAGCATCACTGTGGAAAAGTGCCTCTTTCTCAAGGGTGCATCCTTATTGCAATGGTGACCGACCTAGCTGAGCGGTGTGCCTTAGCTATGATAGTTCGTTTGACAGGGTCATTGTCGCCCAACAGGGCGTTGGGACCACAGATTGGTGTTTTGCATCGGCTCCGGGCTAGTAATTTTTATGATTGGGCGTGCCATGTATATGATGGCATGGTGATGCAGTTGGGGAAGGTTTGGGGAGGATCTTCCAAATTGTTTACATATTCTAGCATCCTCTATAGTATCATGTTTGAGAGGTTGGTTCTACTGCAACCTATCATGCTTGTGCCTATTGGTCCTCGCCGGGATCCTTAGATGTGGCGATGGGCATCCGTGATGCCCCATGGAAAATGAGGGGAGGTGGGTCACTATTGGGATGCGAGCACTAAGGCGTGGTTCCAAGCGAACGCAAAAATGTTTCTGGACTTTCCATACTCTGGGATGGATTTTCGGGGAGATCTTGATATGGGTCTTCCTGCTAGTTATGTGTGGGGCCCTACAGGTATGACGTTTTTATGTTTTTCTATATTTTTTGAGTATTTTATGATGTGTATATTTATATGCCTATTATGGTGACACTGACATTGTCCTTTTTTCTCTTGTAGATGTGGGAGCGGTTGGACGTCCTACTGCCTACTTAGTGGGGTACCTTCCACTTAGGATGGTTCTAGGTGGAGCTGTTGAGCCCTAAGTTGGGGGTTAGGGTGATGGTGTTGGCCCCTCAAAGGAGGGTAGTAGTGCATCCACCACCAGGGACGATGCTCTTCTTGCTTGCGCTGAGGCACGAGTGGCGGAAGTTGAGGAGAAGCTAGCTGCTACTCAGGCGCAAATGGTCCTGTGTTTTTTCATGACGAGAATAGGGTTGGAAACACATGATGTGTAATCTATGGGGTAGATAAACCCGGCTTTGTGAAGCTTTTCGATTTATTTCTTACTTACTTTTCCCTTAGATGGCTGCAATTGACGTTGTTTCTGGCGTACTGGTGAGATGTCAGGCCAGGTATCAATATGGTTCTCTATGATAGTGGGACTAAACCCTCACATTTCTGAATAATCCCATGAAAATATGCCTCTATATTCTTGCAACAATTTTGTGTAAGATATTACTTCGTTTGGGGAACATGTTGCCCCCAATGAGATTTCTTCTATTTTTCCTAGATTTCTAGAGATATTTACCATGATGGTTGGTGAAATATTGGACATGTTCCCTTCTTTGAATGTGTCAGGCACCAGAATGGGATTTTTGAACCAATCTACTTTCCCAGATGGAAGGAAATCGTTTGATTCGATCACATATATCTCTTGGTTTTCTGGGCTATTTGGGTCGAATGTCTTTTCGAGAAGAAAAAACGAGTGATGATGCATTACATCCTACGAACAATCTGGTTCTGTCATGGCCTCCAAAATATCCTCGTCTGAATGGAACAAGGTATATAAGGGGGAATGAGTTTGTGTGAGTCCATGAGGAGGTGGTTCAGTCCTAACGGAGCTGGTCAATAGACACAAATAGGATTCCATAGTCGATGTTGTGGAACCAGACGAGGTCGACAGGGTGCAGATGGATTAAGTTTTCACTGTCGATGGTACAACTGCTTTCATAGCTGTAGCGGTCTCGACACCAATGAGAGATGAGAAGACAACATGATTCATGGTTCATATGCATGACGAGATGAATTGTATTTGTGTGTTGTCGATTTTGGATGGTGGAGGAATTTCCATTGTGATGGCTTGCATCAGAGAAAGTTTAGGTTCCTCACGTGGCGTACTAAGGGTACTTGCACTTTCCTAGATTTGGAAGTTGTGCTGAGTGCAGAGGTGCCTAAATGTTTCCATTAATGGGAATGAATTTGTTTCATGATTATGGCTAGTGAAAATGGTGAACGGTATCAGGGTGCTTATTGAGTAGATGGCATGAGAACCAACGTACTCTTTGTCCCTGAAGTGGACGCTCAGAAAGGATCAGGCGTTAGGGTATGATTCCACTTTTCCATCTCTAATTTTTTGGTTTTGGAAGGTCTAACTCCTTCGGGGAGTTTAGACTTAATGTTACTCTTACTGCTCGTAGCCTTGGGAGGCACTCACAATTCATCGTATGGTGGAATTGTAAGAATATCTTGCAATAGAAACATGCGATCTTCTCTTGATTAGAGAGATTTATCTGCAGGATGGGGGTTACCATGCAAAGTTTGTTTGTAAGGTTCTTCAGCTCCTTCATTTATTGACCTGGTGGTCAATTTTATCACATAGCCTGCATGCCATCCTTAGCTGGTCCTAGGCCCTGCTAGGAAGGTTTGTTGATTTAGCTCTCCTTATTTTTCGGTATTGATGGGGGGCAGGATGCCTGGGGGAAGGTTTCCTTGCATTAGGTTGTCTTGGCTCTAGATCAACTATATCCCGATGGTGCATCTCCAATGAGCATATGATGTCTATTATCGGGTGGACCTGGGAGATGTAAGTATAGTGTCGAGTCTGATGGTTACCTTCGCAGACTAGACAAGACTATATTTCTTCGTTATTCCCTTCCCTCTGGGTTGCTGAAATGATTGGATACCATTTGTGGAGCGATTCTAAGTTCGGGCTTTGGGCGACCAAATGGTTACGTGCATTTCATAATGCACATGTTGGTCTTATCTGCCATGGGTGGTTCGGGGTGACTATGTGCCCCTTGACTGGCCGCTTTTTTTCTGACATGAAGAGAATGGACCTGCTTGTCACATCCTCTTGCATTTTCAAGCTTTCTATGGATTTCGTATCTAATTCGTATGCTAGGGAGAGGCAGACTATGGTCATCCGTAGATTGTTTAACATCAACTATAATAAGACGATATAATGGCAATGACGAACTAGGTGGTCGCCATAACACATCCCACACGAATACTGGACTGCCTATAGGTCGTCGTAGTATACGGGATCAACATGATACCATCTCTGAAACAGCTCTAGGGCTGTGCATGTAGTAATTAAATGATTGTGTTCATCACAAAGTGCACAGAGTTGTAAAGGAGGTGGAGGGTGAAACCGAGGGGGAGGTGGTTGCTCAAGTGACTGCCTCAACTCTTGTAGGTATAGTACGACTCAAGGTTCTCCTTCATTCGTTTGCATGAGGGTATTTGTGGGGTTCTCTTGGTATGATTGCTCTAGGGCATGAAAGGCATCCCTATATCATGGCATACATGGGAAATGATGAGTGTAATGCCCATATTGGTCGCAGACAGCGCACGCGTGGTTGGTGCATATTGCTTTCCCTTGAATTTTCATGGTGTGTTCCATATTATGGGAACACTGGGCTGCGACATTTATTTGGGTGTTTAGAAGAGGTTTTAATTGGTTTAGCTCTGGGAAAATGTTAGTAGGATGGCCTATGGTATCACATAATGCACAAGGTTGCAATGCCCTAGATATGTTAGGGTTTTCTATTTTCTTCCCTTTTTTATTGGTCTTCTTGATCGCTCTAACTGGCACTACTATGGGAGTCTCGTTAACCACTATTTCATCATGAGGGGTGATAGGGATTAACCTCGTAGAGGTGATGCTAGGACTTCCTAGCATTTCTAGGGGGACCAAGTACCACACAGGTATTGCGAAAGCCATATTTTGGACTGACACTGGTATCTGAAAGGCGACCAGTGAAGGAAGCCTAGGGGTGGCTTTGTCTAAGTCAAAAGCCATTAGGTGAAAATTGGAAGTTTCGATGGTGCTTAATGCGTAAAGTAAGGCTTTCTGTTGTTTTCAACAATATTGTAGGACCTCTAAATCTAACATGGAAACGGGAGATTGTGCTAAATCATCCATGATGCTGTAGTTATGAGCTGCTTTTGAGTGGTGTCCTACTCACCTAGTTGGACCCTTAGCCATCTTTGAGAGGGGTTTAATAAGTATTTTGGATATATTTAATGGTACAGTAGGTGCACTTGTGCTTGCCCCTAACGAGTTGGTGTCTGGGGGGGCGTCATATTTTTTATTCCTTATTTGGAAGAAAATTTCTTCGCCAGTCATGTAAATTTCATGGCTTCTGTTCCCAGAATCATTTGGGAGTGGTTTTTGTTGTTGGGTATTAACCACTCCTTGGTGGGGGAAGGGCTCCTCCATTACAATGGTTTGCTGTTTAGGTCCCCCTTGTCCATGGTTACCCTGAAGTTTCTTCAGTTCAAAGAGCTCATGATAGTGATGAGTGTAATGGCCATACTCACCACATATAACACAAGAATGGTTTGTCCGCAGACTGACCCTCTTGTTTTGCCCTTGGGAGTTGTTTGGCTCCTAGTTCTGATTTTGGTTGGGGTTGCCCCCAACCTGAGATCACGAGGGGAATTTCTAGTTACTACCCCCTTGTCCTGAGTCTCCTTTTTTTTTATTCTTATGTTTTTTTCTTACAGCATTAGGAGGATTAATACTATTTTCCTGGTCATAAGACTGGCACGACTGAGCCTGAGAAGGTTGCACAAAATTCACCAATGCGTTGTTTTGCGGTGGTGGATTTTGTGTGGGGGAAGGGGAATATTGGTTTCCCTGTCCCTATTTGGTATATGGTTGCTAGGGGGATCTCTTCCATCAACATTCCTAGCTGCGTACCGGGTCCCCTGGGAGGGAGGGTATGATCCTCCCTGCTGATGGTGGTATGATGACACCCTATTTTTCATATTCTGTAGAGGTGCAGAATGACTCTGTTGGTTGCAAAGTTGCATGATGTTCTGGTTAGAATCATATTATTAACCTGGGTACTCGATACTGCTGCCTAGGTGACCCTGGGTTAGTGACCCGATCAAGTCGTCTGCAGTATTCGACACGCCTGGAAATTCTTTGTAAGTTTTCAGGCACGGGGCATTAGGCAGGACGTTGTAAATGTATCATGACTGAGTCTATATAAGTTGAAGTTGTTGGGATTTAAAAATGGCATCCTCTTCAGAAGTAGGTCCTTGGGTCGCCACATCTTTTTAAATATTTGCTATGAGAGTTTTCAAAAATAGTTCCAGTAAGACTCTATCATCGAGTTTTTCTTTGCACAAACTTTGACGTTACCACCATTCGTGGAGACGGTCCGAGATATGGAAAACAGGAATTTGCGTAAAATGGGTCAATAATTCCATCCTCGAAACATGGTGGATGGATAATTGAAATTATGTGATGAACACAGTAGCTAGGGCACTAAAGGTTCCATGTGAAGGGGATCTTCGTGGGCATGGGTGGTCAATTGGGGCAATGAGAAATGGGGTCATAAGTTAGCTTTGATGGATTAGGCAGGTTTAATGATGCTAAAAAATGTAGATGAGTGTTGACCGCCATTTTTTATTGTGGGAACACAAGTATCTGAGTGTGATGATGTATGGGGGTTATCTGGGGAATATTACCCTGTGATGTACCCTACTGTGTGTTCTGCTGACTCCCTGGAGGGGTAGCACTCCTCTGCCCTCTGAGGGTTGTGGTAGGAGTTGTGTGTGGTGACACTATCGGGGGTTCCACGGGTGTGGTGTTGGGTGACCCTTGGGGATTTCCAAATAAATATTCCCTGATAAAGGATGAAATAATAACGATGGTGGTGTGTTGTCTTTGATGCCTAAATGGCGAAAGACCCGGCACTCCTCCCTCTAATGGGGGTAGGTCCAAAAAATGTCTAGATCAACGAGGTCCCGTTGGGTCCATTATGGTGTCGACTTGGTTAATTTGGAAATATTTTTTAGTTTTTGAGAGGATGAACATTATTACAAAAGAAAATATGATCACATAAATAAAACAAAGCAAAAAATGAAAGGTAATTTTTCCTTTAGATTAATTCTATGTGATCAAGCAAGAAAAAATATGGTTTTGGTTGTTTCGCGTATGATACTCCAAAAAGCCTAAAAATACCTAATCGTCCTCACACTCTCAAATTTAACTCGGCCTTGCGAAGATATATTCTGATGGGTACTAGGGCTAAAGTCCCGAAAGAACTGGCAATGCCTTCCAGGAGCCGAAGAATCGACCAAGGTAAAGGTATGAGGATCTAGTGTTGTTGGCACCGTCACCTATAGGGAAGGATGTCCTATATTTGGCCACTAAGGTAACATCATCCCATGTGAGCATTTGAGTCTTGAGCTTATTGGTATTTAGCTACCAGTACTGAGCACTAGATGGGTTAGGTAGCTGCAAAAAGTACCACACGCACTAGGCCTAAGCTTAACCCCCTCAGAAACGGGTCCCTGCAATGCTTGGGAATTTTGTTCCATGGGTGGATAGACAGATTTCAAGCTCCATAAAAAGTCATCATCTATGTTTAAAAATGTAGAATGACCATGGTGGCTTATTGGATGCCTACCTAATGCAGGGGCATTAGACACTAGCCAGCAATGTAGGAGTTTTGTCCACATGTTTTGGCTAGGAGGGTTTGAAAACATTTGAATTGTTACAGCTAGGTGTCAATACCTTAGCTGATTGTATTATTAGATCAGTTAGAGTTGTAGAAGTTGAATGGCTAGTCCATCTGTCATGATTTAGTTTTCGAATAATTGTAATCAGGCTCTTGAGTTACCATAACGGTCCTCACAGAGGAACTGAAAGGACATATGTTGATGTATATAAATGAAATCCCTTAGATGTATAGAGAAGAGGGGGGAGAAGAGAGATTCTGCAATAAAATCTGTGTTCACAATTGCTTCCAATTAAATAGTTTATGTGCGCATTTACCATAGAGTCGTTTCAAATCCTTAAGTGTCAAGAGATTGTTTAATTGCGAAGTGATGGACTCTGTGCATATATATTTGAACCCCTGTATGAATTCCACATATCTCTGTCTGTTGTTTCCCTTAATTATTCGAGCAAACCCTGTGAATTTAACCCCGCCGCAGGCGAGGTTCGTGTGGAGAAACCATGGTCGTGAACCCTGTTCATATATAAAATTCCCGCTTACTAAGGAGAAACAGAGTCGTTGATTTTGGAACCTGACCCTGGGATTAGACCCGAGTTAAATGACCAAGAAGGCCAGCGCGACCCCGCATTAACCCTGGTCAATCATTGTAGCAAAACCACGAGCAGATTTGAGGAGGCGGATTGCCCATATCGCACTGCTTTTGGTGTACATGCGGTATTCCCCGGTCGAGGAGCGATTCCATAGAGGAGTGGACACGTGGAGAAGTGGACCCCCGGAAAACCACCGTTTAAACCGCGCCATCGCACGTTAACATTCGTACCAGGACGCCGAGCGATATTGACGAGAGTCGTCGATCTGGGAAAGGGCCATCGAACGGTGGTCGCTTGCAGGAGATGTGCGAACGATAACCAAGGTGCGTAGACGATAAAAGAGGTACGGTGCATGCGTTTGATTGGTCTATTGACCGTAGAAGTGGGGCCCAGGGCTAAAGGTTTATTACCCAGTTATTTATTCGAAACAGAGCGTTGGGTATATATATAAAGCGCGAAGGGTTAACCATTGGTTATAAAGTTCGGAGATATATATATATATATATATATATATATATATATATATATATATATATATATATATATATATATATATATACGGAACATAATATAAACATTCGAAAGTTGTGAATATGTTTATTTTGAAATTTCTTTGAAATTGATAAATAAAATAAAAAGAAAATAGACCACGTGGAGTGAAGAACGAGGTTTTAAAGGGAAGTGAAGACCGAGCCACGTCACAGTTGACCAGCTCTCCTTGGGGTGGACTTTCAGCGTTGTTGTGTCATTTGTGGTATCAGAGCTGTTGTCTGAAGTTGTTTTTGCTGGCATGGCAAACCGAGTTGGTAGAGGTGCTGGCAGAAGGAGACCTGTTGCCAACGCTGAGGTGTTGGGGATGTTGCAGAGGGTCGAGGCCATAATGGATGTCATAGAGCGAAGACAAACTAGAGATCCTGAAGACATCAGCGAACCTGAGATGGAAGAAGTTGAAGAAAATGTTGAAATTCCTCCTGACATGAGGCTCCTTAGAACTGTTCTGGGGTCTGTAGTTAAGCCCAAAATTGAAGTGTCAAGTTATGCAAGGGGACTGAATCCAGAAGAACTAGTGGATTGGATAAATGAAATGAACAAGTGCTTTGATTATGAAGAAATAAGTGAAGATAAGAAGGTCAAGTTTGCAGTAACAAAGATGAAGGGACATGCTGCACTTTGGTGGGATGGAGTGCAGGCAGAAAGGAGGAGAGTTGGCAAGCAACCTATCAAGAGCTGGACCGGAATGATGGCCAAATTAAAAGGTAAATTCTTGCCTAGTGATTACCATCTGACATTGTATAAGAAAATGCAAAACTTGAGACAGAGGTTGCTAACAGTAAAAGAATACACAGAGGAATTCTACAGAGTAAGCATAAGGGATGGGAAATTCCAAGACACGCCTGAGAAGAATGCCAGATATGTGAATGGTCTAAAGCTAGAGATCCAAGATGAGATTGGTCTCTTGTCTCCTAAGACAGTGGAAGAGGCCTACCAGATGGCCTTGAAAGCAGAAGAGAAACTCCTGAGGAAACAGTCTTCCAAGAAGAGAGGTACTTTCCGTGGGAAGGGAAGTCAGGGTGGTAGAGGAAAGTCTGCTACACCTAGGGATGGAGCTAACAGTAGCTCACCTCAGAATGCATCTACAGAGGAGGATGCAAGGGGCAAAAGGGGTTCTTACAGAGGAAAAGGAAGAGGAGGTAGAGACAGAGGCAGAGGTAGAGAGTTGAGGTGTTATAGATGTCAGCAAGTGGGACACAAGCATTATGAATGTCCAGAGAATGTGGGTGTTGGTCCAAGGAATTTTTTTGTTGCCCAGACTGGAGAAGAAGCATAAATTGAAGAATAAATTCTTCCAGAGAGGGGAGAATCCTTAGTGGTAAATAAGGTCCTATTGAAGCAAGCCAAAGAGGTCACTGAGCCTGCACAAAGGAAGACTTTGTTTAGGAGCATATGCAAAGTCCAAGGGAAATGTTTTCAGCTAGTCATTGATAGTGGCAGCACAGACAATCTGGTTTTCACTGAGGTAATAGAGAAGTTGAAGCTGAAGACAAGGAAGCATCCAACTCCCTACAGGGTGTCCTGACCGCATAAGGGGCACCAACTGGTTGTAAAAGAGCAGTGTGAGATAGAGCTGCAAATGGGCAAATATAAAGATAAGGTCCTGTGTGATGTAATGCCCATGGATGTGTGTCATATACTGCTGGGTAGACCTTGGCAGTTTGACAGAGAAGCAGTGCATGATGGCAAGAAGAACACTTACAAGTTCTTCAAGGATGGGGTACATCATACATTGATACCCATGGAAGAAGGAGAGCCATCCAACAGAGTGATTGATCCTTGTTGCTGAGCGGGAAGGAATATCTGCAGCAGGTAGAAGAAGAAGAGGTAAGCTTTGCTTTAGTTTGCAAGCCTAAGGTATTTCTTACTTCTACAAATATTTCTGATTTACTAGTAGAAATGCAAGAGATGTTAGATGATTACTGTGACATTGTTGAGGATGATTTACCTGATGAGCTGCCACCTGTGAGGAAGATCAGCCATCAGATAGATTTTATCCCTGGTTCAAATATTCCAAACAAGGCAGCCTACAGAATGACTACCAAAGAAAATGAGGAAATTAGGAGATAAGTACAGGAGTTGGTGGACAAGGGGCTGATCAGAGAAAGTCTGAGTCCATGTGTTGTACCAGAAGTATTGAGCCCAAAGAAAGATGGAGGCTGGAGGATGTGTGCTGATTCCAGAGAAATTAATAAGATCACAATCAGGTACAGATTCCCTTTGCCCAGAGTTGAGGACTTAATGGACTATTTGAGTGGTGCTAAATACTTCTCAAAGATAGATTTTAAGAGTGGATACCATCATATTAGAATAAGAGAGGGTGATGAGTGGAAAACTGCCTTTAAAGAAAATGAAGGACTATATGAATGGATGGTGATGCCTTTTGGGTTGTCAAATGCACCTAGCACTTTTATGAGACTTATGAATGAAGTATTGAAGGAATTCATTGGTAAATTTGTGATAGTGTATTTGGATGATATATTAGTTTTCAGCAGAACTAAAGAAGAACATTTAAGGCATCTTAATCATGTCTTGAAGAAGCTGCACCAAGAGAAACTGCTGATAAATATGAAGAAGTGCTCATTCATGAAGGAAGAGTTGGTGTATTTGGGGTTTGTTGTATCTGCAGAAGGATTGAAGATGGACCCAGGAAAGGTTAAGGCAATTGTGGAATGGCCTTCACCCAGGAATGTTTTTGAGGTAAGAAGTTTCCATGGACTTGCCAGTTTTTACAGAAAGTTTATAAGAAAATTCAGTAAGATTAATGGACCCATAATTGAGACAATAAAGAAGAGAAAACAACAATTTATGTGGACTGCTGAAGCAGAAAGAAACTTTAAATTTTTTAATCAAAAGATAACTGAGAAGCCTGTTTTGATTCTGCCTAATTTTACTAAACCATTTCAACTAAAATGTGATGCCAGTGGGGAAGCCATTGGAGCTATGTTGAGTCAGGATGATAGGCCTATGGCATATTTCAGTGAAAAGCTTAATGAAACCAGAAATAAGTATTCCTCTTACGAGAAGGAATTCTATGCAATTGTTCAGGCACTGAAGAAATGGAGACATTACTTGATGTCCAGGGAATTTGTATTGTATTTTGACAATCATGCATTGCAGTATATTGTACAACAGCCCAAGTTGAAACATAAGCATGCCAAATGGGTTGAGTATCTCCAAAGTTTTAATTTTTTTTTGAAACATATAAGTGGCCAAGCTAATAAAGTAGCTGATGCTTTGAGTAGGAGGCACATGCTTGTTCAAGAAACTAATTTTGAAGTTGCAGGATTTGATTTTCTTAAGGAATTGTATAAAACAGATCCAGATTTTAAAGAAGCATTTGAGGCATGTTGTAACCCTGTTTTAACAGATAGAAGCCAGTGGCTAGATTATTTCTTGCAGGAGGACTTACTATTCAGAAGAAGCCAACTGTGTGTACCAAAATGTTCCATGAGAGAAAATCTGATCAAAGAGAAGCATAGTGGTGGACTTGCTGGACACTTTGGTACTGATAAAACTTATGAGCAGCTGAGCCACTTCTATTTCTGGCCTAATATGAGAGCAGAAGTGGACAAGTTTGTGAAGAATTGCAAGATTTGTCAATATGCCAAAGGAAGGAGCCAGAATGCAGGATTGTACACTCCCTTGCCTATTCCAGACAGGCCTTGGGACATGGTGAGTATGGATTTTGTTCTAGGATTTCCCAAGACTCGGAGAGGGAATGATGCAATCTTTGTTGTAGTGGACAGATTCTCCAAAATGGCACATTTTATTCCATGCTATAAAACTAGTGATGCCACCCATGTTGCTAACTTGTTTTTCAAAGAAGTTGTTAGATTGCATGGGTTGCCTAAGAGCATTGTTTCAGACAGAGACACCAGATTTGTGGGGCACTTTTGGAGGACATTGTGGAAGAAAATTGGTACCAAAATAAGTTTCAGCTCAGCTTATCATCCTCAAACTGACGGAAAAACTGAGGTAGTGAATAGGAGTCTGGGAAATTTGTTGAGAAGTCTTGCAGGAGAGCCTCACAAGCAGTGGGATCATATTTTTCCCCAAGCAGAATATGCATACAATGACTCACCAAACAAGAGCACATGGCAGAGTCCATTTCATATTGTTTATGGAATGCACCCCAGAGGAATGTCAGAGTTGAGAAATCTGGGGAAGGCAGAGCTAAGGAGTGCAGATGGTGAGGAATTTGTTTCAGAGATCCAGGCCATACATGAACAAGTGAAATAGAAACTACAAGGCAGCAACATCAAATACAAGAGCATAGTAGACTTGAGCAGGAAAGAAGTTCATTTTGAAGTAGGAGATCAGGTTTTGGCACACTTGAGAAAGGAGAGGTTCCCAAGGAAGCAGTACAACAAATTAAAGTTCAAAAATATTGGGCCATGCAAGATACTTAGGAAGTTTTCTGCAAATTCTTATGGGATTGAATTACCTCCTGATGTTGGAATATCTCCCATTTTTAATTTTGTAGATTTGTACAAGTATGAACATGATGGTGCAAAATAAATATTGGCAGACAAGGAACAGATTGAGTGGAAAGAGCAGCTACCTCTAGAGCAACCATTGCAACCAAAGAAGATATTGGATAAAAGACCATTCAGAAGGACCAGAGGACAAGAGTAATTTCAATACTTAATCAAATGGAAGGACAAGCCAGAGGAAGATGCCACTTGGATGACTGAAGAAATGTTGCAGAAGATAGGAAGATCAGTGGAAGAGCTCATGGACATGAGCCCATGAAGAAAATTGCCCTCGGGAGTATGATGCAGGGGCGTTAGACACTAGCCAGCAATGTAGGAGTTTTGTCCACATGTTGTGGCTAGGAGGGTTTGAAAACATTTGAAATGTTACAGCTAGGTGTCAATACCTTAGCTGATTGTATTATTAGATCAGTTAGAGTTGTATAAGTCAAATGGTTATTCCATCTATCATGATTTAGTTTTCGAATAATTGTAATCAGGCTCTTGAGTTACCATAACGGTCCTCACAGAGGAACCGAAAGGACATATGTTGATCTATATAAATGAAATCCCTCAGATGTATAGAGAAGAGGGGGGAGAAGAGAGATTCTGCAATAAAATCTGTGTTCACAATTGCTTCTAATTAAATAGTTTATGTGCGCATTTACCATAGAGTCGTTTTGAATCCTTAAGTGTCAAGAGATTGTTTAATTGTGAAGTGATGAACTCTGTGCATATATAATTTAACCCCTGTATGAATTCCACATATCTCTATCTGTTGTTTCCCTTAATTATTCAAGCAAACCCTATGAATTTAACCTCGCCGCAGGCGAGGTCCATGTGGAGAAACCATGGTCGTGAACCCTATTCATATATAAAATTCCCGCTTACTAAGGAGAAACAGAGTCGTTGATTTTGGAACCTGACCCTGGAATTAGACCCGAGTTAAATGACTAAGAAGGCTAGCGCGACCCCGCATTAACCCTGGTCAATCACTGTAGCAAAACCACGAGCGGATTTGAGGAGGCAGATTGCCCATATCGCACCGCTTTTGGTGTATAGGCGGTATTCCTCGGTCGAGGAGCAATTCCATAGAGGAGTGGACGCGTGGCGAAGTGGACCCCTGGAAAACCACCATTTAAACCACGCCATCACATGTTAACATTCGTACTAGGACGCCGAGCGATATTGAAAAGAGTCGTCGATTTGGGAAAGGGCCATCAGATGGTGGTTGCTTGCAGGAGATGCGCGAACGATAACCAAGGTGCGCGGACGATAAAAGAGGTACGGTGCATGCGTTTGATTGGTCTACTGACCGTAGAAGTGGGGCCCAGGGCTAAAGGTTTATTACCCAGTTATTTATTCGAAACAGAGCGTTGGGTATATATATAAAGCATGAAGGGTTAACCATTGGTTATAAAGTTCGGAGATATATATATAAGCCGGGAAATATAATATAAACATTCGAAAGTTGTGAATATGTTTATTTGGCAATTTCTTTGAAATTGATAAATAAAATAAAAAGAAAATAGACCACGTGGAGTGAAGAATGAGGTTTCAAAGGGAAGTGAAGACGAGCCACATCACAGTTGACCAGCTCTCCTTGGGGTGCACTTTCAGCGTTGTTGCGTCACTACCCCCAATGGTCCTAACCTGAACTATAATTTCTTTTGTGTCCCCTGTGGGGAGAATTTAGTGAGTTCAATTAGTGGTTAGTTTTAGAGAGTCTTAATTTTCTTAAGGTGTGCCTTGGTGAAGCAACCGTAAGAAGAGGACAAAGGTCCCAACACACTAGGTGCTTTTTTGTTTGGTACTTACCGATACTTCGTGTGTTCTTTGGAGTGTACAATCACAAATGTTATAATATATGGATATGTGGTGATCCTTTACAATCCTTCTATAATTATACTATGTGTGATTATTCCTTGCAGAAAATACAAAATGTGCGGATGATGGGACGCTTACACTTAGCCTAGTTAAACTAAGTTTTACACTATAGGGTGACGGAAAATTATCTTAAGAAATCTTTCATGTACGTACCCATGCTCACCGAGAGGTGCAAGGGTGGCAGAGATTGCTTTCCTTATTTTTGATATTTTGGTGTCTTTTACCAAAAAATAGTTTGTTCAGATACAATTTTTGGATTAAAGGCCACTTACTTACCCCTACTTAAACTATGTGTTATTTGCGATGATAAAAAACTAAAATTAAAAAAAAAACTATTTGCTAAGCTAAACTTCATCAAAAAGTGTCCTAACCAGTCATGAAACACCAAAACACATTGATGGAAAATTTATTATGGGTTTCCAATCACTTTACAACTGCTAAAAATGAGAAAAAGCAGTGAAAAAGTGCTCACTATCTTCGACACAACTTATTTTCACACAAGCGCGAAATTTCCGCGTCTATCTGAGCTGAATGTACGCAGATTTGTAGTTTCCAAAAATTCCACCTTCTCTGAGCCAAGTTTCTCACTGAGGGTGACTGAAAAGTGCTGAGGGGAAGAGGGAATGATCTTGCATCAAGTCTGGGTAGGAGAGAGGACCTGCAATCAACAAACACTAGATTAAAATAAAGAAAGAAGTGTAGTCACCATTCTTGTTGTAGTGCATTCAGCACATGGGTGGACGAAATACACTGTGCTTGGTAGGGGAGGCTGCTTTCCTACAAGCAAGTAACAGGTCAATTGGTTTGTTAGATTGTTAGTGGAACAACATAACATGTAGTAAACTAAGTAAAGAACATAGCATGCTACAATAAAGGAGAAAAAAAAAATACCCATGTACAATAACAACTCAATCGATTCCCAAATGTGGGTGTCCCTTAGTGGATTTTCTGTTTTACATCTAGCCACACCGTCGCCAAGCAACCGTCCTCGTCACGAGGAGGCACATGGCCCTGGTGTGGGTGATTTTAAATGTGCCAGCCCAGCTCTGTCCTCCACAGCCTTAACTGCTCTTCATTTCATCCACTATGTCTTTATTCCCACATGTACTGGTAGTAGGTCGCCTTGGCCATATATGGGCAATGGAGCTACCCCTCTTCAACAGTTCTCACTCAGTTTTTTTTCCTTTTTTAATCTTGGCCCTGTCATTCCCTATGGCTCCACCCCTCACGTTGCCCTGCACGATCACTCAGCCCATCTGCATCATGCTAGTCTCTATCACTCTGCCTGTCTGCCTCCCTCAGTTCCTTCACATTCTCGCAATTTGACCTCCACCAGGCCATGACACCACCGTATTCGATGCCACTGAGATGGAAGCCATGGCTCCCCCTCCTGACCTCCCATTCACACCATGGCAGAGCGGCTGTGGAGTTTTCCCTGAATTTTTGCCAACATATCCCTGTGCCTTCTTGAAGCTTCACCTTGCCCATCTGGTTCAAGATGAAAATGCGTAAATCCACCATGTCTTCATCCTTCCTTCATCTACCTTGCAAGATGGTGGCACTGCCTATCAAGACTGCAGAGGAATCCTTGGACAGTGGTGGCAGCAACAGTTCAATTGAAGGTGGCAACGACACAGAGACAGGTTCCCACTCGACCTCCACTCCGGAGGTGGACCCCCAGATTTCCAAGCACGTGGATGATATCTCCTATTACAGGAGCTTCATCGAGGAAGAGAAACCTCCCCATCCTTTGCAGGATGATAAGAAGCAGCAAGCATAATGTCATGGTTCCCACTTCTCATGTTTTTTCCTGTTATGTTCTAGTTCCTCTGTCATTTTACTTTCTGCACTGCATAATTTTTTACAATGATGGTTTCCCCCTAGGGGCAGCAATTTTATTTCTCTATGGACTAGTTTTTTGGGCTGGTTTCCCCTCCCGGGGCAACCCCATTTTTTATTTTATGAGTTTTCCCACCGGAATTGGCTAACGCGGAAATTCTGGTTTGGTTGATAATTTGTAACATTGTCCTTTTATATTATATAATAGAAGTAGCCATATTTAGAAAGAAAAAAACAAGCTCAATTGATCCAAACACACTAATAATCCAAATGGAGAACTATTCCCTTTTTATTAGTTGTTGATGGTATAAGAGAATAGGATGTTAAATCACTTGCAACGAATCTTTAGAGTTATGGAGCTCTAATATTCAAGGTAAGGGGGTCTCTTCCCTTTAAGCTTATTACAAGCTTCTCTCTCTCCTCAATGGATGGTAGAATAACAGACATGTGGTGAACTTCTTCTCTTGGATTGAGGTGTTGGATGGCCAACAGCTGAATCCTTCTTCTCCTTGCTGCTTGGATGACACGATGTTGGTTTTCTCTCAAGAAATTTAGCCAGCATAACAATGCGTTCTCATGTTATTCTTCCCATGGTGGTATTTTATAGGAAAATTCAAAAATTCCCTCCCTCTCTTGGTACAATATGGATGTTGACACAAGAGTGGGAGGTTAATTCCATTGTGTGTTGCACTTAAGGCCTCAAGGTGGATGTACCTGGCTAGCTTGAGTGGTAATATTCTTCTTCAAGTGTGCCAAGTGGTCCCAGATGGTGAATTTCCACATACCCAGGATCAAACGACTATCTGAGGGATAAATGCAGAGATCTTCGCTACTATCAAAGAAAGGGTCATGCAGATCACTTAGGGTCAATGCTTTCTGTGCACTATTTGATAAATTTCCCTGCTTGACCTTAGGAAAAGTTAAATTTTTAGATCATGTAATTTCTTTATTCCCTGTAAATCCTTATCTGTATCTTCTGCTTGACATTTCCTAAAGTCTTTTTCTTGTACGATTTTCCAGTGATAACACCCATTATTCAAAAGGTTTCTCAATATTGATTGGCTATAGATATAAGGTTGTCTTATTTTCCCTTCCTAAATTTGTTTGGAATACTTTTAATATTCTTACATAAGAATATGTGTCTTTGAACAAAGTAGGCCAATAATAACCACCATGAACGATTTTGTGAGTAGTAGTATCTCCACTATAGTGTCCTCCAACTGGTCCATCATAAATTCCTACAAGACCTTTTTTGCTTCAGGTTTTTATACACATGATTAAGACATACTCATAATTCTTCTAAACAAAACATTATTTACAAGTTGATATTGGCTTGTTTTAAGTATTATGGATCTATTTTTCTTGTAATCGAGTTCAGCTGGTGCATAACCATTTTTCAAAAAGAAAATTAAATCATCATATTCAAATTCAGTGTCAGCGGGACATACCTTTGAGACTTGAACATTATTACTTGAATATTCTTCAGCTTAATTATCAGATTCTCCAGTTATCAACCTGAAAAAACTTGACCTATAACTATTTTAGTAGGTGTTATCACACATAAATTTTTATTTTTTTATTGGTAGGGTCACTCATCTAGGTTTCATTTTGTCTCATAAGGTTGATTCATGAAATTGATGAAAAAAACACATGTAATAAGCTTTATCCTAAGTCTTAAACCCACCATAAGTCCTATCATATCAGTCAAATCCACTCCATGTCATTTAGTTTCCACACCCATGCCTTCAAATATAAAATAAGCTACTTGTCTGTTTTTCACTATTTCGTAGCGAATACAATGGCATAATATCAAATTTCGCTACTGAATCACCTCACAATTCCGTAGCGAATCTATCAGGTTTTTAACTATTTTTGCTATGAAACTGTGTTTTTCTGCAGAAAAGATAGAGTGGGGTGAGGTGTCAAGTTTTTCGTTTGTCAAGGGTAAAGGTGAGGCCACCAAGTTAGTTACCATGATCATCAAGAATGCAAGATCATGATTTTAGTCATCATTACCTTTTGTGTTCACATTTATCATCATTTCTCCCCAAGCTATCGAATTGGAATTTAAATTTCACCTCTAAGCATCAATCTGTCATTCCTGGTCGAAGTCTTGCATGAAGCAACACAATGTCATCCTTGGAAGAGCTGATTCACAACTCAAACAACTTGTTGTCAAGTTTTGTTCATCTACGTGTCACAACTAAGCAAGCAGCGAGGTTATAAATAACTAGGGCAGTGAAGAAGAAAGTGAATAAAGGAGGTTCTTTTGTGAGATATGAGCCCATGGACTTAAAACTATTGAATGAAGATCCTAGTTTCATGGATGCTTTCAGGAATTTTGGTTGTCTGCAGTTCTATCAGAAGCTTCAGGGTTTTCATGTTCAGATATCCAAATATTTTGCAGAAAATCTCACAGGGACAACCTCCAAGGTAGGAGTTTTAAATTTTTTAGTATCACCTGATACTATTTCTTAGGCTACAGAGATACCCATAGGAGGTGAGGAATTGTTCAAAGCTACAAAATTCAAAATGCAGAGCTGTGGGGAATTTTTTAAACCAGAGCACATCGAAGATGACATGGAAAGTGTCGTTCCCAAGGGTTATATGAAAGAAAATTATTCAAACTTTTTGTTTGTAATAGAGAAGTACTTTACCTATGAGGAGAGGTTTCATATGGTCTACTTATATCATTTCAGGATCCTTTTACATTTCGTTGGTAAGCAGCCCCTTGATTTGAGTTTCTTTTTGTTTAGGAGTTTAGGGAAGATGTCTGATAAGGTCCAAGCTAGCGCTAAAGGTAGTGAGACATATTTTTTTCACCATGGCCTAATCAAACTACTAGTGCAGGAGGAATTAAAGAATTTAAACAGAGATTGGGCATATTTATTTTTTCTTAGTGCATATGAATTAGATTCAGGGACACCTAAGAAGATTAGAAAGCCAAAGATTACTTCATCTCCAACTATGACAGAAGATGCTAATGAAGAAGAAGGAAAACCTATTATGGAGCCAATGGATATTGAAGTTGAACCCATACCAGAGAAAGATATCCCACATCCATCACATGCAAGTCAAAAACAGAAAATTAGAAAACATGGTAGCAAGAGGATAACTAGGAGCCAAACCATTTCCAAAGAAAATATTGAAGACATCCTCCAAGCAATAGAAATTGAAGAATATAAAATTTTCCAAGCATAAGAAATTGAAGGGGATAGAAGGAAGAAGCAGAAAGGTAAGTCTGTCAAAAAATCATATTTTGTAAGAGAAGAAGATGGTTTCATATTCTTGCCAAGGAAACCAATGAATAGGTCACAACTTGCAAAGAGTGCCATGGAGAGTAAGATAGAAAAAGATATTGATAAAGGCAAGCACCCTATCACAGAAAACATTATAGACCTATCTCCAGCAGCAAAAGATGTCTTTGTGCAAAGAAAAGGAAAGGAACAAGTCGAGGAAAAGACTGAAGTACAAATATTGCAGGAGAAATTAAGAGAAGCCAGAGAAGAAGTCATTGAAATCAAATTGGAACTACAAGAAGCCAAGGTAGACAGACAGCTAATGGCATACTTTGAAAAACAAATGAGGCCTTCAACTAGACAAATATGAAAAAACTCTGTCAAATGCCAATAAAATGCCAAAGAGAAATCTTCCTCCGAGGAAAGTGGTGAAGAACACTAGAAAAATAAATATATGGTTGGAGGCTGAGAGAAAAAGGCTCAAAGGGTAGGTTAAAGAGTTGGAAGACTAAATGGAGATGATTCAAGAAGAATTGAATAAAGGAGGTTGCAAATTAAAGTGATAAATGAACCTGAAGAAGTACATCCTGCTAATGCTAAGGATGAAGTGACCAAAGTTTGAGGGGTTGGTCTATCTAAACATTTTTGGTAAATTTTACAGCATGCAGGAAACATTAATTTTTCATTGGAAGCTGAAATTTTGAATAAAAATATAAAATCTATGTTTTCAACCAAATTAGGAAATTTCGTAGCAAAGCCCGGGCTTGAAGGTCGTATTTCGCTACGAAATCCCTATAGGATGTCTTTTACATAAAAATCAGTTTTGATGGAAATCAAAGGAGGGGAAATGATTATATTTAGCTCATATGGCCTAACAAACATGTCTTGATCAGAAAAAGAATAAAAAAAAGGAGTTTGGATGGCTGAAACAAGAATGCTACTAAACTACACTATGAAACTGCCTAAGGGTACTATGTTTTTGCAGCGAAGAATTTTTAATAGTTTTTGGAGGTTTGAAAGGTGTTTTGAAGAATATCCAGCCACGTGGAGACATTAAATAGTGGGCCACCCCAATAGAGATTCACTACTCGACAAAGAGTGTCACCTATCCAACTCAACATGAGGACAAGGATTAAAGATGTGTTTATCTTTTGCTAAAAAGTATGACTGTTGGTTCCTAAATCTAGTGGGTACATTAATGTCTTAGAGATGGTGAATTCCACACAAGAATATGATCCCTATCAATGTAATTTTCCCATTACTGAAGAAAATGAATATAATAAATGTAAAGCAGAATCCTATTAGAGGTATAAGTCTTAAGAGACTAGGTGTCTTTTTCAGTTCCAAGAATGTAGTTTATAGTTACGATAGGTGTCAAGGTCATGGTTCAATGATCTAGCGAGATGGGTAGATCCAACATAAGCAACAAAGGTCTATTTATAGATAGGAAATCAAATGAGAAAGGGTTGGAGAATGCTTTTTGACACTACCACTATTGTAAATTTTTATCATCAGTAATAGACATTGACTGTGTTTTTTCTTCACCTAAGATTCTTGGAATGTTTCAATGAGCTTATGTCTTATGTTTCTCTTTATCTTGCTTCCGGTATCTTGATGTTGAATTACTCATAATTCATGTTATGCATGCTTTGATTTCGTTTTAACATTGAGTTATTGAATATTTATGTGTGTTAGTATTTCCCTTTCATTGAAACAATAAAAGCCTCAGCTTCCTCAATAAGATACACTTGTCATTGAATTCCTTCTTGTTGACTCCATAAGTCCAATGGTAGTGAAACCCAATTAATTTTTTACCTGCAATCAAATACATTAAAACACTTATCACAGAGTTAGCCATCTGATTGAACCCTAATTCAGAAGATCATTAGTTAAATTGAGAGAGCCCTCTCAGTCTGAAGAGGCTAATCCTCAGTTAAAAGCTGGTTTGAAAGAGTTACTCTAAGTTGTCTGGTGGAGCAACCCATCAATATTAATTTAGAGATAACATTTTGGTGCATCTGCCAAGAGTCTGAAGACAAATTTCCCGAAGTTTGTGCTCAAATAGTAATGTTCAACTTTTGGAGGTAGCAGGAACTCAGAAGCTTATGAGGCTGCATTTATACCTTGGCGACTCCATTGTTGAAGAATTAAAAAATTCATAGCTTCATGGTGATTCCATTGGACTTATGAAGAACTCAGATGCTGTCATTCTTGTTTCAAGGTATGCATGTGTAGATTTTTCAGAAATTTATGGTTTCCCAAATCCTTTTCCCAAGGATGCATATTTTTTAAGGAATGGTCCAAAATTTAATGGAGGAGATTTGAGTTTGACCTTGAAGCATATATCAATTTTTCATGACTTTACTGAGCTTCTTAGAGTCAGACATGAAGATATTTTCATCAGATTGTTCTATGATTCATTTCAAGGGAAATGTAGACAATGGATTGAAAGTTTGTCTGTCAGATCTATTAAGTCATTTGCAGATTTTTGGCTTATCTTTTTGGAAAAATGGATGGAAAAAATAGAGTTGGTGGCAAACTGTCTTTCCATTCAAGGTTTTAAGAAATGTAACGATGATCACACTAATGAGGAAGTGGATGAAAAATTTTCTTCGACATTGTCTTCTTATATAAATTCATTTGAGTGCAAGTTAGAAGATAAGATTCAATTTTTGGATGAATTTGCTAAGAACATTAAGAAAGACATTGATGTTTTAGAAGATCAAATTCATTCCTATAGTCTTCATGGTCAAGATCAGTCTTTTGAAAACTTTTTCATGCCAAGATACAATGAAAAGGTGGTGCTACCTTTATCTTTTGAGATTGAGGAGGAATGTCTTGTTTTTGAAAATGAGTTTGATAACACACAATTGAACTCTTATGTTGGTCAAGAAAGCATATATGAGTTATCTAAAACTATAGAATGTCTTGAGAATCATCAAACATAATTCTATGATCCCATAGCTGACTACATGGAAGAGTTATATAGTCCAACTTTTCAATTATGTTTTCACTATGAAAATCAGATCCATTTTCGGTTACCTTTTCATTACAGTATTCAGTTTTCTTTTGGTTTTAGCACAATCAAGGAGTTCACATATCAGATCATCTCATTAACTGGCTATATTGGAGATTTCATGTCGCTTGAATCAAACATAAATATTGTAGTCGTTAGGGTAGGTAGGAGTGTGTGTGAATAAGCTCAAGTATTCTGAGCATATTTTCAACACGTACAGATTTAGTCTTCAGCTTGGATTGCAGTTTTCAATAAGCTTGAGCCCAAGGAGAAGGCCATACAAGCTTGGAAAAGTATTCATCGATATCAAAAAATTTCAATTTTTGAAGGAAGGCACTGGAACTAAAAGTTCTTTTGTTGTACCACAGGGGCACACCATCCCCAATGGAGCAACTGTTATCACACATAAATTGTTAATTTTTGATTGATAGGGTCACTCATCTAGGTTTCATTTTGTCTCATAAGGTTGATTCATGAAATTGATGAAAAAAACACATGTAATAAGATTTATCCTAAGTATTAAACCCACCATAAGTCCTATCATATTAGTCAAATCCACTCCATGTCATTTAGTTTCTGCACCCGTGCCTTCAAATAAAAAAATAAGCCACTTGTCTATTTTTTCACTATTTCGTAGTGAAAAAAAATGGCAGAATAGAGGATTTCGCTACGGAATCACCTGACAATTTTGTAGCGAATTTGTCAGGTTTTTAACTGTTGTCGCTACGAAATTGTGTTTTTCTGCAGAAAAGATAGAGCAGGGTGAGGTGTCAAGTTTTCGTTGGTCAAGGGTAAAGGTGAGGTCACCAAGTTAGTTACCACGATCACCAAGCACACAACATCATGATTTTAGTCATCATTACCTTTTGTGTTCACATTTATCATCATTTCTCCCCAAGCTATCGAATTGGAATTTAAATTTCACCTCTAAGCATCTCTCTGTCATTCCTGGTAGAAGTCTTTCATGAAGCAGCACAGTGTCATCCTTGGAAGAGTTGATTCACAGCTCAAACAACTTTCTATCAAGTTTTGTTCATCTACAGGTGTCACAGCTAAGAAAGCAGCAAGGTTATAAAGAAGTATGGCATCGAAGAAGAAAGTGAATAAAGGAGGTTCTTGTGTGAGATACGCGCCCATGGACTTAAAACTATTGAATGAAGATCCTAGTTTCATGGATACTTTCAGGAATGTTGGTTTTCTGCAATACTATCAGAAGCTTCAGGGTTTTCGTGTTCGAATATCCAAATATTTTGTAGCAAATTTCATAGGGACAACCTCCAAGGTAGGAGTTCTAAATTTTGTAGTACCACCTGATACTATTTCTCACGCTACAGAGATACCCAGAGGAGGTGAGGAATGGTTTGAAGCTACAAAATTCAAAATGATGAGCTGTGGGGAATTTGTTAAACTGGAGCACATCAGAGCTGACATGGCAAGTGGCATTCTCAGGGGTTATATGAAAAAAAATTATTCAAATTTGTTGTTTGTAATCCATAAGTACTTTTCTTGTGAGGGGAGGTTTCATATGGTCTACTTATATCATTTCAGGCTCCTTTTACATTTCACTAGTAAGAAGCCCCTTGATTTGCCTTTATTTTTGTTTAGGAGTTTGGGGAAGATGTATGATAAGGTCCAAGCTAGGGCTGAAGGTAGTGAGACATCAATTTTTCACCATGGCCTAATCAAACTACTAGTGCTGGAGGAATTAAAGAAGTTAAACAGAGATTGGGCATCTTTCAATTTTATTAGTGGATATGAAGTAGATTCAGTGACACCTAAGAAGATTTCAAAGCCAAAGATTACTTCATCTCCAGCTATGGTAGAAGATGCTAATGAAGAAGAAGGACAACCTATTGTGGAGCCAATAGATATTGAAGCTAAACTCATACCAGAGACTGATATCCCACAACCATCACCGACAAGTCAAAAACAAAAAATAGCAAACATGGTAGAAGGAGGATAAATAGGAGCCAAAACATTGCCAAAGGAAATCTTGAAGACATCCTCCAAGCAATAGACATTGAATAATATCCAATTTTCCAAGTAGTAGACATTGAAGGGGATAGAAGGAAGAAGCAGAAAGGTAAGTCTGTCAAAAAATTATATGTTGCAGGAGAAGATGTTGGTTTCATATTCAAGCCAAGGAAACCAATGTCTAGGTCACATCTTGTTGTTGAGAATTTGGCAGGCTGTAGGTTAATACAAAATCTCTTCTTGATAATTACTTGTGACCTTACTTGTGATACTCATGTCTTCTTATTTTTTAGTTTAGTTAATCTTCCATCAAGTCAATTATCAAAATGAACAAGACACAAAAGTTAGGCTCCTAGAGCCAGGGAAAAACCTCTCCCTCGTGGAGAGGAAAACCCGCAAATAATTCTTCTTATAAATCATCAACTGACAAATACCATGACCCAAACTTAGGCCCTTGACCTAAATATTCTTTCAAGACCTTGATTTAGCTTCTCCAACCTTGAATCTTCTCTTCACCAAAATATGTAGTTCTGCATCAACACTTCTTAAGTCTTCTCCTTTAAACTATCCACAATCCTGTAGTTGACTGTCTGCAATCTGTGATTAACTATCTGCAATCTGTGTTTGACTATCTGATATTTTTTCTTACTATCCACACTATTTTATTGAAGCTTTATGCACTTATATCCAGCATTGTATCTGCAATGTATCTATCTGCATTCACTGACTAATATACCTGCAGTCTTTTCGCATTGAATTCTCCCTTTGTATCCACACAATTAGCTTGTTCTTGTCCGCAATATATCTCAAAGATAAACATTCCTTATTCTGCTCCTTATCCACACTTACATATTTCTTATGTACACACTGTAATCTTGTTATATATCCGCTCTATAATCTAGTGTATGTCCACACTACTTTCACGTAAATATTAATTGTATATCCACACTTATATCCTTAAATTGGTGTGTATTAGGCTAAGTGTTGTTCTCAATTCTTTGTTAGTGTATCTTTAGATTTTTCCCACAAACCTTCCTGTATCAAATTCAGACTTGTCTGCAAATTCTTTCTCTCACAAATGATCCGTAACCATGGTACATATATAGTGAACTGACCTTCCTTTTAGGCTGACCATCAACTGTAATTTAGGCCGACTTTATGAAGGCCAACATGACTATAATTTATTCAATAATTTTGTGGGGTATTACTTTAGCAACAAGGAAGGTTGACTTTATCATGGATCTGGAATTTAATGATATACAAGGTCTTGGAGCATATGACAAGGACTTCCACTTAACTTTAAACCTAATGGGCATCAAGAAGAAGTCCTTCTACTTACTAAATGATGCTCATGAAACCCATGAAGCACATACAACAAAAATATATATTATTTGACTTCTTCTTTTTCATAGTTACATAATTACATAGTCAACATGAAGACTGAACTAGTTACACTTTTCAACACTCCCTCTTAACTAGGGAGGTATTCATACAGGTACATGGTTACTTTCAAATTGAATAATCTCATAAGAAGAATTGGATTCGTAATCACATATGTATAGCATCATATCAACCATCATTGTCATAGTGCAAGGCCTTGATTAAAAACCCCATATCTCAACGAGACAATGGGCTACAATGTTGGCGAGACACATGAATAATAGACACCATATTCATTGTCTCTCCAAGGTACATACCCCACCTAGGTGTTCCCAGAGTATGACCTTCTTGGAATATTCTTCTCTTGGGTAGCTAGCCCTCAAATAATATCGGTCCATGACTACTCTTATCTTGAATTCCCTATCTCATTCTCAAAGAGTGTCGAATGCCAGATGATTACCCAATCCTCCATTCTATCTTCCAGGTGAAGACCAGAATGATGCGTCTATCCATTCTCTTTACATGGCCTTCACTAAGACGTATGGCTATTATTCTTAGTCTAGTGTATGACACATGTAATAGAGAATCACATACGTCACTCCCTCTTAACACAGGAAGGCAATTTTTCAAGTTTCTTCCAAGCAAGAAACTTACCACGAGCCTCCTCATCAACCAAGATCCTGTAGCAGCAATCCAACTACTCATGAAGAGTTCCTCCCCTCGATGTCATGGATTTCGATATTGAGGAACCTTCAACTTTTGGCTTCATAGGGCACAGATCATCCATCACGTTCAGTCACGAGTCATATCCACTATCAGAAAGTGATTCATCAGTCTTCCTTATCTGGTCCACAGTTATGACATGATGCTTTCTTTCGAATTATCCCCAAGGATCATACATCCTTACTTATGATTAGTAGCCCTGCACAAATTCATCCAGATAAACATATACATATGAACCTTTTTGAATAAAATTTACCTTAGTGATGATCTTTCACCATGAAAACTTCCTGTAGGCATCATCATCCTTCATACAGATTGACACATCTCCTAATGATATGTTTTTTCAAGGGTCTTCTTATTTACCAAACTTCTTTTAGAGTCTACATATCCTCCCAGGAGATCTCCTAGTCACATCTTCTTGGCTTCCGAATGATAACTACCTCTTTGACATGGTTGTATTTTATGATCTCTACCTTTTTGCACTTTCTCCATTCCCGAGAACTTACAACCTTCATAGTTTCTTGCTCATATACAACCACCGCATATTCTATGAGGACATATTATGTTGATTTCATCTATCTGTGCACTGAGAGATACTCCTCCATAGATCATACTTATAAATATAAAAGTTCATTACCTGCAACCATATGACATGACTTCACAACATCCAATTTTAGCATATAAATGTATACATAACTCATACCATTTTCACTTGAGTCATCTTGTAGAAATTTCTCAAGAATAAAGAGCTTCATTCTCTTGGCCTGATCCATTAATATTTCATCACATCCCAGAAATTTGTTTCCGTGATGACACTTGCTCTTGATAACTGCTTTCCATTTGTATTAGAGAGGTTTTTTTTTTTTTTTCATGGAGCTTCTACACTAGGAGCTCCTATATTCTTGTATCATGATGCTATAATATACATTTCTCCCTATCATACTATTTTATAACTAACAGAAATCATTTAAACAAGAAGAAGATCCTAGTCATGGTTGAGATCCCTCGCTTCTTCTTTCTTAGATTTATTTTTATCAAGTTCTTCTTTTACATGGGCTCCTTCCTTTTTCCTCTTGTCCTTTCTTAGTCTAGGATAATCTTGTTTATAATGCCCAAAATCATTACACCCAAAGCATCGTGATTTGTTCACATTTCTCTTCTTATTTTGAGGATCAAATTTACTAAATATTTCTTTCTTCCCGGACATGGTGGAAAAGGCTTGATTTTCTTTTCTTGATCCTTCTTTCAATCTTGATTCTTCTATATTACCTAGACTTTGGAATTTCATGGCTTCTTCTCTCCCATCCATGCTGGAGGAGTAATCTCTCCATTCTTTCGGTAAGATATGTTGTACCATAGTGAATATTTCCCTATCGTACATTACTTCTCCCAATTTTAGTAGTTGTTCTTGTATTGCGAAAATCTCCATCATATATGGAATTATTCCCTCATTTGGCATTTTCAATTTGTATAGTTTTTGTCTCATGGATATTATTTCCTTTGTAGAACCTTTTGAGAATTTTTCCACAAATTTGTCATATATTTCTTTTGAGGATTCTAGCTTTGATACATAGGGAATGAGAGAGTTCTTTATGGATTCTATAAGAATCCTTCGGGCTCTTATGCCTCCCTGCATGTATTTGGTATATGCTAGAATATCTTCTTTTAGAGGTTATATTGTACATCCTTCTATGAAACCCATGACTTCATTTTCAATTAGCTTTAGATCTATCCTTTTCTTCCATGCATTTAAGTTAGATAACCCAACCAATTTTTTTCTTTCTAAAAAATAAGTCATTTGGATAGATTCAGATGAAGTCATAGATACTTACTTGAGAGAGTGACTTTCTCCTACAGCAGATTTCTTGATGATAACAAAGAGGTTAAGAATTTCTTCCAAGATAGGATTCTTCAATCTAGGTGATCTTGAATTCTTGATGGTAGAGGATGTTTGAAGTAGCCAGACAGTCTTCTTTGTAAACTGATTTGACTTTCCAACCCAAAATTTGATCTATGCTTCCTTGAATGTCTTTGTTGACAATAAACCCTTGTGTTCAACCCCTTAGCTCTGATACCATGTTGAGAATTTGGAGGGCTGTAGGTTAATAGAAAATATCTTCTTGACAATTACCTGTGACCTTACTTGTGATAATTATGTCTTCTTCTTTTTCAGTTTAGTTAATGTTTCATCAAGTCAATTATCAAAATGAACAAGACAAAAAAGTTAGCCTCCTGGAGCCAGGTAAAAACTTCTCCCTCTTCGAGAGGAAAACCCGCAAAGAATTCTTCTTATATATCTTCAAATGACAGATACCATGATCCAAAATTAGACCTTTGACCTGAATATGCTTTCAATACCTTGATTCATCTTATCCAACCTTGAATCTTATCTTCACCAAAATACGTAGTTCTACATCAACACTTCTTAAGTCTGCTCCTTCAAACTATCCGCAATCCTGTAGTTGACTGTCTGCAATCTGTGTTTGACTATCCGTTATCTGTTCTTTACTATCCACATTGTTTTCTTGAAGCTATCTGCACTTATATCCAACAATATATCTACAATGTATCTATCCGCATTCACTGATTGATAAACCCACAGTCTTTTCGCACTGAATTCTCCCTTTGTATTAGCACAATTAGCTTGTTCTTTTCTGCAATCTATCTCAGAGATGAACACTCCTTCTTCTGCTCCTTATCCACACTTACATCTTTCTTATGTCTGCATTGTAATCCTATTATATATTCGCTCTATAATCTAGTGTATTTCTGCACTGCTTTCACGTAAAGTTTCACTGTATATCCTCACTTATATCCTTAGATTGATGTGTATTAGGCTTAGTGTTGTTCGCAATTCTTTGTTAGTGTATCTTCAGATTCTTCCCACAAACCTTCCTGTATCAAATGCAGACTTGTTCAAAAATTCTTTCTCTCACAAATGATCCGCAACCATGGTACATATATAGTGAACTGACATTCCTTTTAGGCCGACCATCAACTGTAATTTAGGCAGACTTTATGAAGGTCGACATGACTATAATTTCTTCAATAATTTCGTGGGGTATTACTTCAGCAGCGATGAAGGCTGCCTTTATCATGGAGCTTGTATTTAATGATATACAAGGTCTTGGAGCATATGAAAAATATTTCCACTTAACTTTAAACATAATGGACATCAAGAAGAATTCCTTCTACTTACTAAATCATGCTCATGAAACCCATGAAGCACATACAAAAAATATATATATTATTTGAATATTCTCTTTCATGGTTACACAATTTCATAGTCAACATGAAGATTGACCTAGTTACACTTTTCAACACTTGAAAAGGGTGCCATGGAGAGTAAGATAGCAGAAAATATTGACAAATGCAAGCAGCCTATCACAAAAAAAATTATAGACCTATCTCTAGCAACAGAAGAGGTCTTTGTGCAAAGAAAATGAAAGGAGCAAGTTGAGGAAAAGGCTGAAGCACAAATATTGCAGGAGAAATTAAGAGAGGCTAGAGAATAAGTCATTGAAGTCAAATTGGAACTACAATAAGCCAAGTTAGACAGACAGCTAATGGTAGAACTTGAAAAAGAAATGAAGGATCAGTTAGACAAATATGACAAAACTCTGTCAAATGCCAAGAAAATGCTGAACATAACTATTCCTCTGAGGAAAGTGGTGAAAAACACTAGAAAAAGAAATATATGGTTTCAGGCTTGGAGAAAAAGGCTCAAAGGGTAAGTTAAGGAGCTAGAATACCAAATGGAGATGATTCAAGAAGAACTGAAGAAAAGAGGGCTGAAAATTAAAGTGATAAATGAACCTGAAGAAGTACAAACTCTTGATGCTAAGGATGAAGTGGCCAAATTTTGAGGGGTTGTTCTATCTAAACATTTTTGGTAAATTTTACAGCATGAAGGAAACATTAATTTTGGTTTGGAAGCTAAAATTTTGAAGAAAAATAGAAAATCTGTGTTTTTAGCCAAATTAGGAAATTTCGTAGCGAAGCCCAAGCTTGAAGGCCAGATTTCGCTAAAAAATCCCTATAGGATGTCTTTTACCACAAAAAATAGTTTTGATGGAAATCAAAGGGGGGAAAATGATTGTATTTAGCCCATATGGCCTAACAAACATGTCTTGGTTAGAAAAAGAATAAAAAAATTATTTTGGATGGTTGAAACAATAATGCTATTAAATTACGCTATGAAACTGCCTAAGGGTACTCTGTTTTTGCAGCGAAGTATTTTTAATAGTTTTTGGAGGTTTGAAAGGTGTTTTGAAGAAATTCCAGCCACGTGGAGACATTATAGAGGACAGTGGGCCACCCTAGCAGAGATTCACTAATCAACAAAGAGTGTCACCTATCCAGGTCAACATGAGGACAAGGATTAAATATGTGTTTATATTTTCCTAAAAAGTAGACCCATTGGTTCCTCAATATAGTGGGTACATTGATGTCTTAGTGATGGTGAATGCCACTCGAGCATCTGATCCCTATCAATTTAATTGTCCCATTACTGAAGAAAATGAATGTAATAAATGTAAAGGAGAGTCCTATTAAAAGTATAAGTCTTAAGAGACTATTTTCAGTTCCAAGAATGTAGCTTATAGTTAAGATAGGTGTCAAGGTCATGGTTCGATGATCTAGCCAGTTGGGCAGATCCAATGTAAGCAACAAAGGTCTATTTATAGAAAATAAATCAAATGAGAAAGGGTTGGAGAATGTTTTTTGACACTACCACTATTGTAAATTTTTATCATCAGTAATAGACATTGACTGTGTTTCTACTTCACCTGAGATTCTTGGAATGTTTCAATGAGCTTATCTCTTGTGTTTCTCTTTATCTTGCTTCCAGTATCTTGATGTTGAATTACTCAAAATTCATTTTATCCATGCTCTGATTTCCTTTTAATATTGAACTATTGAATATTTTTGTGTGTTAGTATTGTCCTTTCATTGAAACAGTAAAAGCCTCATCTTCCTCAAGAAGATACACTTGTCATTGAATTCCTTCTTGTTGACTCCATAAGCCCAATGGTAGTGAAACCAATTTTATTTTTCACCTGCAATAAAATACATTAAAACACTTATCACAGATTTAGCCATCTGATTGGACCCTAATTGAGAAAATCATTAGTTAAATTGAGAGAGCCATCTTAGGTTGAAGAGGCTAATCCTTAGTCAAAATATGGTTTGAAAGAGTTACTCTAAGTTGTATGGTGGATCAGCCCATCAGTACCAATTTAGAGATAAAAGCAGGTTTAATTTCTAGGTCATATTCTTGCAAGGTTGTAACCCAATTAGCTCTCTTTTCTCCTAATTCTCTTTGTATAATTAATTGTCTGACTGCTGGAAAAGGTACAATCACTTTAGTATGTGTTTTCAAGAAAAAATGTTTAATGTATTTCACTGAATTAAATATTGTGAAAGCTTTCTTTTCTAGTTATGAATAATTCAATTAAGCTCCTTGTAGATTAGAACTTAAAAAGGAAATGGGAGCTTCAATTTGTTCTTCATTAGGTTGCGTTAAAAATTCTTCAAAGACATCTCAGACAAAAAATTGTATAAGAAAATTCCTTTGAAAAATTAGGCAATGATAATGAAGGAGCATCTGTTATGACCTGCTTTATGGATTCAAAATATGTTCTTTCAATTTTTCCCCATTTGTAATTTTCTTTCTTTTTAATGATGTTTTGTAAAGGCATAACAATCTGTGAGAAATCTGGAACAAAACGTTTAACAAAATTATTTTGGCCAAGAAATAATTGCATAGAATTTTTATTATGAGTTAATGAAATTTCATAAATAGCTTTAAATATTTCTGGATCTATACTAATTCCTTCCTTTGAAAAAATAAAGCCTAATATCTTTCCCTCACTAAGAGAAAAGAATGATTTCTTAGGATTTAAATAAATCCCAAACTTTCTGCATCTTTCAAATACTTGTTTTAAATCATTAAGATGACTATTGCGGCTCTTTGAATAGATTGTGATGTCATCTAGATATACCACAACTGACTAGTTAATCAAACCTTTGAAATATATGTCCATATCTCGTTGGAAGGTAGCTCCAACGTTAATCAATCCGAAAGGATTGTTATGATATGCATATGTTCCCCAATTGGTCCTGAACGTGGTCTTTAATCTGTCTTCAGGATGCGCAAGAATCTGATTATATCCTGAAAAGCCATCTAAAAATGGCATTAGTTCATAACCTGCAACTATAATATTTTCTCCATTGGTGGTAAAGGAAAATTGTCTTTTTCACTTTCTCTATTTAAATTCCTAAAATCAATACAAATTCTAATATATCCATTATTTTTCCTAATTAGAACGAGATTTTAAACGCATTATGAATGTCTGATCAGATTTTTTTTTTTAACTTTCAATAAATTTTTTAATTCAGTCTTAATTTGAGTCTCAAGATTAGGATGAATCTTCCTAAGTTTTTTTTGAACGTGTTTTGCACCAGGAATTATAGGTATAGTATGTTGAATGATAGATGTATCATATGCTTTTAAATCATCATAGCTCCAGGAAAATATATCTTTGTATTTTGTTAACAAATGTATGAAAGCAGATCTTTCACTAGGTGAAATTCAAAGGCCTAAATTGATATTTTGGGGGTTTTCATTATACCCTATATTAACCAATTCAAATATTAAGGTACCGTTGAGGAGTTTAAATTTGGTGAATTTATTGAATCTATCCTTTAAATGATATAAGGCTTCCAATTTCACAACATGATTTGGAAAATAACTATATTTAGAAGACTTATTAAGTTGCTTATCATGTTCATCCTCATCTATGATCTGATCTGAATAAGAACCTTTAGAATTAAAAAAAATTAGGATGTCCTTATCATCATTGAATAATCACCAATTAGTAATATTATCAGGAATGAAGGGTCTAAAAATAAATCTGATCGAAAACCTATCAATACTAAAATATCTGGTGGGATAAGCTTTGATGCAACACTGGCTAAAAGATCATCACTAGAATTTTACAATCTAGGAATTGGACTTATGTTGAATGTTGTGAAATGAGTAATCAAATATTGAATCAAAGTTTAATAATGTTTCATATGATTAGAAGCACAATGAATTTTATTCCTTACCTGTTTTATAACAATTTCTAAATCACCACAAACCTTAAGATATTTGACATCAAGACTGATATCCTTTTGAAAATCATGTACTGGTGCTTCATATTCAGCAACGTTATTTGTACAATTAAATTCCAATCTGCATGCCACTATAGTTTTTTCTCCATTTGGATTAATTAAGATGCATCCAATGCTTGCACCATCACTAGAATTTGATCCATCAAAATAAAGAGTCCAAAAAAATTCATCACTCTTATTTACAAGATTATCTACAATATTAATACACATAGATGAATATGTTTGTGAGAAATTTTCGACTTATGAAAAAACATAATCAACAGGAAAAGGAGAGTTCAAAGTTGGGAAACCACCAAAGAATGATTCCAAAGAATAATTTCCAAGGATATTATTAGTGAAAACTACTGGTTCATTTTCTGCATCCAAATCAGTCACAAAATATTTCATACACTTCTCCCTATCCACATAGATTTGATTGGGTTTTCCATTATAAGGGAGCCTCATATGTGACCAATCTGTTGCAAAGTAACCATGTATTTTCTCACACCAATACCTCCTTAGGATGAAACCATTAAACGTAGGAATATCGACAACCAAAATATCAATTATTTGACAAAATTTTGAGTTTGAATATAGTATGATTAGAACAACATTCATTTATCCTAATACTTTGACTTTAGTTTTTTCAAGTTGGAAAATTTGCACAATAGACTTTTGAGGTGTAACATTAAATTTAAGACATACCAAATAAGGCATGATATTTGAAGAGGCACCTGAGTCTACTAAAAAAGTGTGAACTTTCTTATTAAAGATTTCAAAATTTAATAGAAAAGGAGGCGTATGGATTACATATATCTCTAATTAAAATTGCATTAGAATGATCACTTTTATCTATAGGCACATTCAAAGGTTTATGTTTTCCTTTTGAGGCTTTTGAGGTAACATCAGTTGAAGGAAATTGAGATGAAGGAAATGCATTCAATTCATTAAGTAATAATTTTTGTTGTTGTTTTAATTTACTGACCTCATATAGAGTAATATTAGCTTTAGTATTTTCCATGTCCTTAACGATATTATATTCGATGCTATCATAAAATATCAGAGTTTTTGACTATGTAGGTGCCAGTGGAGGAGATTTAGAAGTTTTTGGAGAAGGGTCAGAAGACTGAGAAGGAGTCTTCTTAGATATTTTTTTCTCTTTAGTTTGGGAAACAAAAAAAAAAAATTATTCTTGCTTGATGAAGTAGCTTCAGTTGATCCTTTGCTTCTAGTACTTACTTTTAGAGCTTCTTATTCTACTTCATTCTCTGAAGTGGTTAGAATAAAGTACCATAAACCATGTTCTTCAAATATTTCTTCTTATTTCTCACTGAGATAAGAAAATGCTTCCTCCTCTTCCTCATCATCATCAGACTCTGCATTCAATATTTCTGCTGGTGGTGGAGATTGTGAAGGTCGATTCCTTTTAAAAGGTATAAAAGTTTTTCTAGAAGATTCAACAACTTGTTTCTTGATTTCAACCACCTCATTGGACATTGTCTTAAGTAATTTTTTTAATCCTTCCAATTCAAAAGGATCTTTAGAAACATTTTTCTTGGAATCCTCTTTAAAGGTCATTTTCTTGGTCTGTTTCATTTCTTCAATGGAAGACTTATTTTCAAGATCTAGAACTCTTTTCTCAACATATAGAGATTCTTTCATGTTGTCTAAAATAACTATTTTCTGGGCCTTATCTACAAACATGGCAATATTTGAAGGAAGATCACTACTATACCATTAAATTTGAACATCTACACTAGGTCTAGAAGCAGCTAGGATTTTATTTAATAATTTGTTGAATCTTGAATTGAATCTTTGATCTTTTCATTTGGAGTAGTTTTAATATCTGATAAATAATTAATCAAAGTGGTAATTGTTTGATCATCATCAAAACATTTCAATAACTATTATTCAAAGGTATCCTAGTCTGTAAACGATATAACTGGTAAAGGGAAATACCAGGACCCTACATACCCTTCAAATGTATAGGGGAAAATTCTACAAACTAAATCTTCTTCTGAAACTCCATTAAGATTAATTTCCAAAATAAAATTGTGAAGGTTTTCCTCTGTAGGTAAACCATCACTTGGTTTATATTTAGGCAACCATATTTCTGTAAGCCTGGGAAGAGGGTTTAAAGGTGGTTTCATTGCAACTCCTTGTGGATTATTCCATTGTCTATTGGTTATTTTGTGAGTATTAGGTCTAGAAGAAGTTGTACTTGATGTAGAGGTTGTAGAAAAATTTACAATTGAAGAAGTTTCCAATGTAGTACTACTGTTTATAATAGTATTAGTTTTTTATGAAAGAGGGAGGTGAGTGGGAGTAGGAGATAAAGGTTGATAGGAAGAAGTTAAAGGAGATTGAGAATAATAGGGGTTAAAAGAAGGAGTATGAGGTGGATAATATGGTGTAATCCCACTAGCTAAAGACTCTATTTCTGGAGTATTTCTCTTTCTACGATGAGTAGGAAATGGAAATTCAAGAGGTTTGACTCCAATTTTTTCACTCTGAGATCTAGTTAAAACTCTAGAAGATTAAAGAGATGAAGTAACACTTTCTTCAGATAAATCAAGCTAAGAAAATTTTTATTCAGATTTGTAAATTCCTTCCAATATCTTAATTAAAATTTTCAACTTAGGGGATTTTGTAGGTGGTTCTATCTGAGTACTAGTCTGTCCGATTTGTTTTGGAAGCAAGCTAGTAGATTGAGTGGATAAGTAAACAACTTAAAATCTAGAATTCATAGATTTGGAGTGTGATCGTGAAGTTGGTGGGGATTTTGAGGGAGAACTACTCTTTGGATGGCCTTTAGTTTAAGAAGAATACTTTTTTGTCATTCGTAGTTAGATATACCTCCTTCTAGTGCCAAAAATGTTGATGGTCTTGAATGATTTTCATCAACATTGAGGATAACCATCCGGTCGGGACCTTAGAGCATATCCTTTTCTGTTTGGAATGATGGCTCCGACTAGAGTTATGGGACCAATTACCAATTTCCCTTTATATACGCTAATGAAAAATGAAGTGAATATGGATATATTACTCTAATTTGACTAGAAGCTAAAATACAAATTATTATTAGCTATCTATCTATCTATCCCAGGAAAGCTGATAAAATATGTGTTTTAGAAGGATTTCACAATTAACATGAAAATGTAGATTATCAAATAATTATGAATATAACTCAGAGAAAGAAAAATAATTTAACTAAATAGTCAATTAAATTAGTTATTTAATCATCACACATATTTATATCTCGTTATTCACATATAATTAATAGATTCCAATCATACACATCAGTAGTCATTATGAGAGATTGTTTCAATGCATATACTGTGAATAATAACAAAATATCATTATCCTCTAAGAAAATAAACAAATATGGGATAATAGTACCCGATAAACCATTTATCTTCTATGATGGACAGGTGGTGGTTCAGCTTCATATTAAGAAAAATTAAGATACAATAGTGCAGCTTAAACTTCCTTTTGTACAAAATTTAGAACCCTGTCTCTATTGCTAAGAGACAATATATAGTTTCTTTACAAAATGATAAAAATAGAAAACTAAAACAACTATCCAAATATTTCTTAACAGAATAAACAACAAAGGAAAACATTAGAATGTGGTTACAGAAAATTTGCTAATATTAGGAGGAAGATTGTCCTCCAACACTTTGTCTCAATTCAAAGATGTCAATCATATTTTTTTTAATTTAGGAGGAGATGTCAGTTGAATCCACATTTGGCTGGTGAAACTGACATCTAGAAAAGTTGGTAGCATATGTGAGGTGGTACTAGATAAACATCGGAGCATGAGCCACTGACTGTGCAATTTAACCAAGAATTTCCAATGTAATTCTAATTCAATTTTGGTTAATTGATCTATAATATCGACCCTCTTCTAAGAATAATATTTCCACATATTTTCCAAGAATTTGATATCTAATAGGGAGCCTTCGGAGTAACTTGTATGAGATTATATTGAATCAAATTATCAGTAATTTCTTCAGTTATCCTATTGGAAATGTCCCAAGATTGATAAACAGAAGACACAGTCTATTTAATGCGGATATCCCATTATCTGTGGATGATTTCCTTGTGATTTTCCTCAATATTTGGTAGAAAAGATGATATGCCTTCTTCACTTTCCTACCTAGTCAAGAAACATGAAATATTCTCTTCTATCTCCTCAAAATAAATTTTAAGATCATAAAGATGACTAGCCAAGAATTCTACAGTTTTACACTGATAATGAATAAATGCCAATTTCTAGAAAAAATACTATTTGTTGTTCGGCCAGAAAAGTGTTCAATTATTTTTCCTCTTTCTTGAAATATGCTAACTATGGGTTGGCACTCAAGTGTTGAATCCTTCCCTGCAATTCTTGCATTTGTGCATCCCTAACCTTCAAATCTGCATCATGCTAAACTTTAAGAGAATCAAATATTTGTTGAAGCTCTATCATCTGGGATTGCAAGTGCTCTAAGATATTTTGTTTCTCTGATTCAATACTCTATTCCAATAGATAAATTATCTCTTCTTTCTCCTTAAGTTGTTGTTGGATCTCTGCAGCTTTATCAATAATTTTTTAAGCATATGCTCCTATAAACTATGTAATCCTTCCCAATTCCTCCATTGGAGTGGTTGATGAACCTTTCCACATGACCTAAAAGGATGCATTACCTGGGAGCAAAGCCTAAGGTTGATCAAGCTTTCTTTTTTTCCTTTCTCTTTTTACTACAACCTTGTGTTGAGGACTGTAGAAAACATCCAATGGAGGAATTTATTCTACTTTCAAAACCACCTTAGAGGAAGGGAATGATGGTATGACTTCTATATCTTTATCCTATGAAGGCCCTTTAACATCCTTCACTGTATTGACAATTTGTTTAGAAATCTTTGAGATTCCTGGACCTTCACCTGTGGATTAGTATGGACAACTTGATATGGATTAGTTGGAAAGTTCAAGGCTTGGGTATATTCATTCCACTTCTCCTCTAATTTAGAATCATGCACACCTTCATCTGTTTGGGAAGAGGTAGAAGCATCAGTTACTCTTGGCTGAGAAGACTTAGTAGAGTGTGTGAGATCAGTCACATCAGTAACAAATTTCTCTTGGGAAGTCTATAATGAATCCATAAGGAGATTAACCAGCCTAGAATCTTTGTACTAGAGAAACTAATTCATTTACTCAGAATGTAGTTGTTCTTTTTCATATCAAACCACCATGGAATAAGAGGAAGCTTTCTCAAAGAGATCATCAAACTTATCAGGTTCATGCATAAACTTTATAATACTATGTGATGTTGTAATCTTATTTACAGCCAAATTAGCATAATATTGCCTATTTGGAACAGTCGAAAATTTTAGAGCTTCAATAGCCTAAATCTAAATTAATTAATGTTTATAATTATCAAAAACATAAATTCCAAATTGAGTTGGGAAAGGAGGCCACATATTTTTGTCAACTTCTCTTTGAGATTTAGAAATATCGTTACCCATAGTTTGGTAGGAAATTTCTCTACACAGTAGTTTATCCAGGACAAACATTGGTAGGACAAGAGGGTTAGCCAAAATCCCATATACTATTATGTATGTGAGATATTCTTCACCAAACCATCTCCCCACTCACAAAATTTTATTTTCAGGCTCTTGATACATCTGGGGTGTTTTGGCATCAAATATTACTTGATAACTGGGAAGCATGACCTATGGAAAATATTATAGAAATGTTGATGGTATTTGGAGTCCTATAGAAAATCATGGTAAATATGGATGGGAGTTGAGTCTTATAGAGTCCATTTCCATCCAATGCATGAGAAAACCATGGAAAAACAAAGTGCATCCATAATATATGCACTCATATAGAAAAAAAGGGAAAATATTTTGAGAAACATTGTGACTGCTTCTAAAAGCCAGGATATGAGTAGCTTAAATATAAGAAAGAATCCCCCCCCCCCCCCCAATCAAATATAAATCTATCAGAAGCCCCCTCAATTAGAGGTACCCATTGGTCTGAGAACTCTTGTACATTAGGCATTTCATAAATTCTATACATCATAGCAACAATATGAGAATAAGGCCCAATAAGGGAATCAAAAGCATACTTACCACTTTGTTCGATTTTGTGCTTATTTTAATCTTTCCTCCAACCTATGATTTGTTTTGATGCATGCCCATGTTCCTTGAGGAATTATTCAATGTAAAATTTATCATATTTCAATTTAGCCTCTGTTAGATGATACATGCTTTATAAATCCTCACTGGTGAATGATCCAATAACCAATCCTTTGTTTGTGACAATACTTCTATCATAAAAATTCAAGATATCGATGACCCATCGAACCATGTCGGTATAGGGAAAAGTTTTGGTCTGGGATGAAATTATATGAAGAAAGGAATTGGTTGCATCACTAAAAGTGGCCTCTGAAACTGGAACAAAATAATCATCAATTACTACTATATTTGTAATTCGAGGCTTTTCATCCTCAAAATATCGATACATCGCTTTCCATGTCAAATGAATAAATTCCCTTGAACAAACTGTATCAGAAAATAATCTAGGATACATGTTCTTTTCTTCTTCTTTTTCAACAACGGGAGCAACAGGATCTTGCTATGTAGGATTTTTCTTTTTCCCTTTTTCTGTCTTCGATATTTCTTCAGTATCCTTAGAATCAGAATGATCCTGTAACAAAAACACAGGGATGAGTGAGATAATTCCTCTTGCTGAGACTTGGCGCAAATTTAGTTTACAATAGAAATAATTTCCCTTTTTATCAAATATTCACAAATGATAATGAATTAAATATAAGCTTTTACATTTTCGAGAAACGTTACTCCTATATCCCCAATCATTGAATGTACAAGTGTGCAACCACGTGGGCTAGTCATATCACCTTATCGGAAGGAAAAATATCGGAAGAGATTAAGTTAAGGAGTTGCGATATTTTAATCTTACGATGTGGGTAAGTTCCTATCTAACAGTTATAAAAAATTCAAAAGCTCTGATAAAAGGAGGGAAAGACTTATCGAGAATGCTGAATATTGAGAGTTATTAAAGAATTCCTTGATAAAATAATTTTGATGTAAAGGAGTTACGATATGTTTTATTAAAATATTATTAAATGATATCAGATGAAATTCATATCGGGTATGAGTGGTATCACAGGAACGAGATATTGGAAAAAATGATATCATAGGTCTATAATATTGTAACAAAATTCGTAAGAAATTTACAATGGAGAAGAGTTCTGATATGACAGGCATGAATACATAAGGTTGTGGGTCCGATGGGAGATTATAATGATGTTTCACGCTTTGAACTTTAATAAGACCCTTTTTTTTATGTTTCCCTTTTTATTAAACTACATATCGGGTAAAATCGTATCGGGATTATGTTTTATCGTAATTTACTCAAAAGAAAAGTTAGGATATAAAGGACTAACGATAAGTTAAAAGCTCCACTATCATTTTCCTTTATGGGTAGGGCCTATCAAAGCCTGGGGTCTTTGTATTATATCTCATTTGTAACTCTGATATAAAATATATGATAAAAGGAAAAATCTTAAAGCTTAAGAAAATTATGATAATTAATTCTAATTTATTCATTATTTCCTAATGTAAAAATAATATTAAAAGGAAATAAAACACAAAAATTTAAAAGTGTCCCCATTTATTATCGAAAACTAAATATAAAATGAGGGGTTTTTGAATGCTACAACACCACCCAATTTCCAACACCACACTCCAGAGACAGGCACTCCACCCATTGGCCTACAAGGTGTTGAAAATACAACAAGAAAATTTAGTTTTGACTTTGCCTTGGTAAAATTAGATTAAAATTAAAATTTCAATTTTAGTAGAATACTTGGAGGTATTTAACTGAGGTGACATGAATCTTGTCACTCAGTTAACTCATTTAATCGGAGTTGGAGACACTTGAGTTCAATTTAGTATGATTTATTGTTAATTTATAGCAACGTATTGCAGTTAAGTTGAGTTATTATCAGTTAAACTAGTTCCAACTGTTTGAGAAACTAGTGGAAGGTCAATGTATTGAGTGTAACTTCAGTCACATTCAGTGGTCATCCAGTTAAATGATTAATTAGCCCACAATAACTAATGCATGTAAAGAATTAGAGTTACCCAGTTGAGATTGGAGTTAAAGAGGAGTGTACTATCAGTTGTAAACTAATCCAAGTTTTATAGGTGGGGCATGCAATCAAATGATGGGCCTAGAGGAATTGTGCAATCCAATTGAGGAATTTCCCTACAAAATAGGGGTTGATTCCTCAATAAAAAACACAAGGAAATTAGAGCTTAGAGGCTTGAAAATTTGGCTAAGTATTGGTTAGGTTCAGTCAGTTAGACATAGGATAGAAGATACAAGTCCAGGTTGTGCTCAAGCTTGAGCAAGCATATTTTATTCATCTAGATTATTTGATTAATGCAATACATCTTGATAAGGGGGTTTGATAATGTGCTTTCCCCTAGATAAATATCTCTGTGTGTGTGTTTAATATTGATGCAAGTTTATGATTTGTGTTCTCGATCGTGAATTTTCTTCCTTAGATCAGTAGAGTAGCTTCTATTATTATGATTTAGTAAATTTTATGAGCAACTTAGAATCTACACATTAATTTCTACATGGTATCAAAGTTATATTCACAATAGAGAAAATATTTTGAAGTTGTCTTTGCAGGAGATTCAAATTTGAATATCAGTACATTACAAGTTTTCTCAAGGACTTAGAATATGGATTTCAATGGTAATCAAGCTTGATTATGCTTGGGAAGGACCACATGGAGGAAGTATTGGATGGAAATGGGTTTCTAAAATACATCAAGTCAGATGTAGAAAAACCCCCAAGCATCTGATGCCCAAAATATTTCTCAATGGAAGAATGATGTGGAAAAAGAGAGGATAATATTATTGGATGGAGTAAATTATCATATTTTATCAAATCTCCACAGGAAAGAGACTCTGTTCAAAATGTGGAAAACGCTGAACTTTTTTTTTCAAGAACAATATTGATCACAGGAAACTCGCACTCACAGACAAGCTTTTAAGTATCAGGATGCAAAAGAATGACACTATTCCACAATACCTAAGCAAGTTTACACAGTGTGGTGATGAAATTTGTGGGGTTGGTGTTAATTTCCCTGAAGAAGGCTTGGTAAATATATCCCTCTTGGGCCTTCCCAAGAGATAACATAGCTATAAAGATTTGGTAAATGGCAGAGAGAAACTACCAAGTTCATAGTGATTATGGTACGATTTAGTGCAGGAATAAATAAGGCGGAATACCAGAGACGAGTCTTCATCCAAGGGCGAGGATGAGGATAAATATTCCTTGGATGGAAAGTAAAATAAAGGGAAAGGGAATCAATCCCAATCCAAAGTAGAATCTAGTCAAGGGGGCAAGAAGAAATACTTGTCCAGAATCAAGTGATTTCACTGTCATGAATTCGGGCACTATGCCACGAAATTTACATACAATAATACAAGCAAGAAGACCTCAGGATGAGCGATAGGTGAAGCTTTGGATTCACAATTTTAACTTGAATTCACCCTCATTACATCCATGGAAATCTTAGTGATGGGAAGCGTGTGGTATCTGGATAGTGGTGCCTCATTACACATGACAGGGAAAAAATAAATTTTCAGTGACTTGGAGGAGACATATCTCAACATGCACATTGAGATGGTAGATGATGCAAGGTACATCGCGACCAGGATCAACACAGTCACCTTGTAGAGGGAGTCAGGCTCCCCTCTCAAGCTCAAGGATGTGTTGTTTATACCGGGTCTAAAGAAGAATCTAGTTGTTTTCACATTGTTGGAAGAATGTGGCTATGATGTGATATTTAACAAAGGAAAGGCATTCCTGAGACACATCACCATAAGAAAATTGAATTAGATCGGGGTTCGAGCGAAGAACCTATACAATTTGGATGTGGAATACTGTGCTACTTTGAGCACAAATGTGGAGAAGGTGCAGAGCCAAGATGTCGATGAATTATGGCATAGAAGACTTGGCCATTTGTGTCATGGAGCTTTGAAGATAATGTAGTAGATCACCAAAGGCCTCCCCAAAGGAGCATTATAGCAACATAATACATTCAAAGAGTGTACCTTGGGGAAGTACACTAAATACACCTTCAATGATCGATACAGAAGGGCACATGAAATCCTTGAAAGGATCCACTCTGATGCCTATGGACCGTTCTCTACAGCCTCCAATTCCAAGAACATGTATTATGTTATATTTTTAGTTTATTTCTCATGGAAGCACTAGATTTTATTCATGAAGAATAATGACCAGACATTCTACAAGTTTATTTAATTTAAAGCACTTGTTGAGAAAGAAATTAGAAATAATATGAAGGCTCTTAGAAGAGATAATGGATGTGAGTACATTCCAAATGAGTTTAAAAATTTATGTGCGAATGAAGGAATTCGAAGGGAGTTGACAACACCCCAAAACCCATAACAAAACAGTGTGGTTGAGAGGAAGAACATAAATATTATGGGAGTAGAAAGGGTGATGTTGCATGACCAAGGCCTACCTCTACACTTGTGGGAAAAAGCATGCAACATAGTGGTCTATTTAGAGAATAGTAGTCCTCATTGGATTCTTGGGATGATTACAATAGAAGAATCATTTTTAGGGAAGAAACCAGATTTGTCACACTTCAGGATCTTTGGAGCATCAACATATTTTATGCCTCCAAGGAAGCAAGGAAAAAGCTAGAGCCAACATTAGATTTTGGGATATTTGTGGGGTACACTGATAAACCTCAAAATTAGCATGTGTACCTGCCATATCTTAGATTAACATTAGTTCAAAGTGATGTGAAGTTCGATGAGTAAAATAAAATGAAGTGTTCTATTGAGAGGGAGCTTCAATTGCATGCATATCAAGATATTTTGACCCCAAAGGAAGAAATTCAAGAAGTTATAGAGCAACCACAAGCAGAGGAGCAGAGAATGGAGACAACCACTCAAGAAAAGACATACAAAGAAGGAATGAAATGAATCAAGGAGGCTGACATATTATTTTAGGATGCTAGAGAGAATGTGGGATCACCCACATCATAGTGCATGAAGAGGAGGCCACCAGATCAGTACATTATCTACATGGATCTGATGATTTAGCTAGTAGAGATTGGAGGAAGTAGTAGCAAAACCTGTATGGGTTGATGTTATGGTAGAGGAATATGATTCCATTGTTAGAAAAAATGTTTTGGAAGTGGTTCGAAGACCAACAAAAAAATAAATGGTATGTTCAAGATCGATTTACAAGGTAAATCATGCAGTAGATGGAAGCATAGAGAATCACAAGGCTATATTTCTGGCCAAGGGGTACTCTCAGGTTGAAGGGATTGACTATGAAGAGACATTTTTTTCTATAGCATGGTACTCTTCCATCATATCAATTCCTGCTCTGGCTGCATAGATGGGGTCGAAGGTCCACCAGATGGAAGTGAAGACAACATTCATCAATGGAGTTATTGAGGAGGAGGTGTACATTGAACAACTTGAAGGTTTTGAGACGTTCGAAAAAGAGACGCATGTGTACAGACTCAAGCGAGAATTTTATGGGCTCAAGCAAGCACCATGTGCATAGTACACTAGGATCGATATATACCTCACTATTTTTAGCTTCACCAAAAGTGAAGATAATGCAAACCTTTACCACATCTTGGTAGAAGGTAAATTGTTCATTATTATCTTATATGTTGATGACTTGATTTTAACCGGTGATGAAAAACTTATTAGGTATTGCAAGGAGGATCTTGAAAGAGAGTTCAAAATGAATGGCATGGGTCTCATGCACTATTTCCTTGGTTTGGAAGTATGGAAAGGAGAAGCGGAGCTATTTTTCTCTCAGGGAAAGTATGCCAAGGAGATACTTCAAAAGTTTCGCATGGATAGATGAAAACCCATGGAGACTCCTTTAGCGACCAACTGGGGGAAGAAGGATGCCACTTCAGGTGAGGAAAAGGATTCTACCATGTACAGGAAGTTGGTGGGTTCACTCATGTACCTTGTGAACACACAGTCGGACATGTGTTATGTATTCAACCAGTTGAGCCAAGCCATGGTTCGACTGACCAAACTATTTTGGAGGGTTTTTAAACATGTTCTATGGTACCTCAGAGGCACCACTCAATTTGGACTATGGTATAAATGGATAGGGGGAGTGAAAATATATGACTTCAAAGATTCATATTTGGCAGGGATTCCATCATACTAGAAGAACACATCAAGAGGAATTTTCAATGTTGGGTCTGCAATGGTTTCTTGGTATAGCAGGAAAAAAATATCCATCGCACTCAGCTTAGCATAGCATAGTATATGGTTGCCAGTCAAGCAACATGTGAGGTGATCTAGATGAGATAGATTATTGTTGGGTTATTTGGTTAGATGATGGATCCTACTATGATTTATTCTGATAATCAGATTTTCATCAAGATCTATGAAAATCCTATTTCGCACGATCAATCCAAGAACATAGATATCTTGTACCACCATCTACGATATTTTGTGTAGAGGTTGATCATGTTGTTGCAGTACATTCCGACAGAGGAACACGATGAAAGAATTTTGAAAAAATATTTTTCAAGAGGTAAATTTGAGTTCCATAGAAGTAGGATTGGGTTATATGATAATTCATCTATTGCTGAGAGGGAGTGTTGAAGATTTAACAAGAAAATCTAGTTTTGAGTTTTCCTTAGTCAAACCAGATTAAAATTCGAATTTCAATTTCAATGGAATACTTGGAGGTAGTTAACTAAGATTACATGGCTCTTTTCACTTAGTTAACTCAGTTAATTCGAGTTGGAGACACTTGAATTTAGTTCATTGTGATTGATTACTAATTTATAGCAATCTATTTTAGTTAAGTTGAGTTATTTCCAGTTAAATTAGTTCTAGCTATTGGAGAAACTAGTGGAAGTGCAAGTTGTGTAGTGTAACTTCAATCACACTTAGTGGTCATCCAATTAACTGATTAATCGACCCAAAATAACTGATGCATGTAGATATTTTGAGTTACCTAGTTGAGATTGGATTTCTATGGTAGTAGACAATCAATTTTAAACTAATCCAATTTGTACAGGTGGTGCATGTAGTCAAAGGATGGGCCTAGAGGAATTGTTCAATCCAATTGAGGAATTTCCCTAAAAGATAGGCTCTAATTCCTCAATGAATAGTGAAAGGAAATAGGAGCTTGGAGGCTTGAGAATTTGGCCAAATATTGCTCAGGTTCAGTCAGTCAGAAAGAGAATAGAAGATACAGGTGGAGGTTGTGCTTAAGCTTGAGAAAGCATATTTTATCATCCATATTATTTGATTAATGAAATACATCTTAACAATGGGTTTCAATTAGTTTATTTCCCCTAGATAAATATCTATGTATGTGTGTTGAATATTGGTGCATGTTTATGATTTGTGTTCTCGACCGTGAATTTTATTCCACAGATCAATAGAGTAACTTCTAGTCTTGTGATTTAGTAAATTTCATGAGCAATTTAAAATCTACACATTAATTTCTACATGGTATCAGAGCTAGATTCACAGTAGAGAAGATATTTCTAGTTGTATTTACAGGAGATTCAAATTTGAAGATCAATGTTACAGGTTTTCTCAAGGACTGAGAAGATAGCTTTCAATGGAATCAGGCTTGAGTATGCTTTGGAAGGCACCATAACCTTTGTGGCATGGAAATTCCACATGGAGGTAGTATTGGATGATAATGGGATGCTATAATACATCAATTAAGATGTATAAAAACCCCAAGAATATGATGCTTCGAATCTTTCTCAATGGAAGAAGGATGTGGGAAAGGCAAGGAGAATATTAATGGAGGGATTATGAGATCGTATTTTCTCAAATCTTGATAGGAAAGAGATTACATTTGCGATGTGGAAAAAACTAATTACAAAGTTGTGCGAGAACAATAGTGACCATAGGAAGCTATCACTCAAGGAAAAGTTTCGAAGCATCAAGTTGCAAAATAATAACACAATTTCGCAGTCCCTGAGCAAGTTTACACATTTTCGTGATGAACTTGGCAGGGTCAGTGTTAATTTCCATGAATAAGACTTTGTGGCTCTAGCCCTTTTGGGCCTTCCCAAGAGCTTCCATAACTAACAATATTCGGTAAATGGTAGAGAGAAACTACCAAGTTGGGAGTGATTATGGTCCTATTTAGTGCAGGAAAAAATAAGGTAGAATACTAGAGATGAGATTTCATACAAGCGCTAGGATGAGTAGAATTGTGCCTTGGATGGAAAGGAAAATAAAGGGAAAGGGAATAAGTCCCAGTCCAAACAAAAATTTTGTCAAGGGAGCAAGAAGAAAGACTTGTTTAGAACCAAGTTCTTTCACTATAATGAATTCAGGAACTATGCCACGAAATATCCACACAAGAATAAAAGCACTGAGACCTCAGGAGGAGCGACAGGTGAAGCTTTTCTTCACAATTCAAAATTGAATTTACCCTCATTGCATGCATGGAAATCACAATGATGGGAAGTGTGTGGTATCTGGATAGTGGTTCCTCATTCCACATGATGGGGAACACACAATTTTTTAGTGACTTGGAGGAGAAATATATCTAGATGCACATCGATATGGGAGATTATGGAAGGTACAACATGGTCGGAATTGGCACAGTCACCTTATAGAGGGATTCAAGCTCCCCTCTCACACTCAAGGATGTGATGTTTGTGTCGGGTCTAAAGAAGAATATGGTTTTCATCGTGGTGTTGGAAGACCTTAGCTACAATGTGATATTCAACAAAGTAAATGAATTCCTAAGACACATCACCATGGGGAAAGTGAAGTAGATCGGGGTTCAAGTGAAGAACCTCTACATGTTGGATGTGGAATATTTTTCTACTTTGAGAAAAAAGGCATATAAGGTGGAGAGCCAAGATGTCGACGAATTATGGCATAGAAGATTTGACCGTTTGCGTCATGGAGCTTTGAAGATCATCAAACATATCACCATAGGCCTCCGTGAAGGAGCACTAGAGTAGCTTAATACATGTAAATGGTTTACCTTGGGGAACTACACAGAATACACCTTTAATGATCAAGACAACAGGGCGTATGAAATCCTTGAAAGGATCCACTCTAATTTTTGTGGACCTTTCTCGATAGCCTCCACTACCAAGCACGAGTATTATGTTATATTTGTAGTTGATATCTCACGAAAGCACTATATTTTATTCATGCAGAAGAATGACCAAAAATTCTACAAGTTTGTTGAATTTAAAGCACTTGTTGAGAAAGAAACTGGAAAGAAAATGAAGGCTCTTAGAAGTGATAACGAAGGTGAGTACGTGTCGAATGAGTTCAGAGGAAGTCATTCGATAGGAGGTTACATCATCTCACAACCCATAACAAAACATGGTGGTTGAGAGGAAGAACAAAATTATTGTGGGAGAAGAAAGGGCGATGTTGCATGACCAAGGCCTACCTATGAACTTATGGGTCGAAGCATGTGATACATTGGTATATTTAGAGAACAAGTGTCCTTACTGGATTTTTGGGATGAGTACACCAGAAGAAGATTTTTAAAGGAAGAAACCAAATGTGTCACACTTAAGGATCTTTGGAGCATCAATATATTTCCATGTTTCCAAGGAATAAAGGAAAAAACTAGAGCCAACATCAAAGTTGGGGATATTTTTTGGGTACACTGATAAACCTCATAACTATTGTGTGTACTTTCCATCCCTCAGAATGAAAGTTGATTGAAGGGATGTGAATTTCAAGTAGGAAAAGGAAATGAAGTGTTCTCTTGAGAGGGAGCTTCAATTGCATGTAGATAAGGATATTTTGACTCCAAAGAAAGAACCTTAAGAATTTATGGAGCAATCACAAGAAGAGGAGCAGAGAGTGGAGATAGCCACTCAAGTAGAGACATCCAAAGAAGGAAGGAAACAAACCAAGGAAGTTGGTGTTAGTTTCAGAATTTTCATACTTCCATGAGGGATCAAAACACATTTTTCATGTGCATATTAGGTGTCCCACTCTAAATAATTTTCAATCATTCAATTAGGTCACGACATAAAACTATTCCACCAATGGTTTTCCTTGTCAAGTGTCCCATTTTCCTTCACAAGTATATGCTTTCTGACCCTCTTCCATGTCTTCATCATGCTGAAAACAAGTCTGCTCTCATTCCACTTTTAGTCAAAGTCACTCATTTAGTCAGTTTCTTTCATTTATCATTAGGTCACTAGGGTTTCATTAGGTCAAATCATTTCATTGTCTCATTTTCAATAAAGGGTAGAAAAAGGTGTGAGAGTGATCCCAATAATGTCTCTTTACCATGTAAATATGATCTCCAAGATGGTTTCCAAAGTTGTAATTTGATTTCAAGTGTGAGTTTCATTCCAAGATGTAATTTTAATTTTATCCATGTAATTTTATGTTAGTTCAAATGTAATAAGTACTTAGTCTCCCAAGGCTGCCAACTCAGAGTTCCACATGCCAACACATCCAGTGTCAAATAAAAAAAGTGTCTACTTCAGAAATTGATCAAATGCCAAAGGGAGTTTTCTTTTTCCAAGGGTGCCTAAGTCATCATTTTCCACAAGCACTAAACCCTAATTTCCTCTCAGCACTGAGCTAGGGTTTGCTATGGAAATGAGACATTTGAGAAGAGGAGGCATAAGGTAGGTCATATCATTAATTATGAGGTAATTTCAGCTCATAAACATCATGTATCCATCATTTTTTGAAGAAGTCATTCCAAGAGTCAAGTCATTTGCCGCTCATAGGGCCAATTTTACTTTAAACTATGTTTCTAACCAAATAAAGATGAATTTGACAAAAGTGAGAGAGGTTTTTGTCCATAATAGGTCTAAGAAGAAAAAAATCCTTTCGTTTTTACACAGGTGCCATGGTTTTATAGAAATGTCAAAAATATAGGTGCTACAAGAGGTTTGTTGCATTTCTGTAGTGACCTTGGGAAAATAAAATTTTCTACTAGTTGGAGTGTCCAAATTACTTGCTTGATGAGTCAAATGATAACTAGACAGAGAGATATTTCATATGCGCTATCATGAGCTCAATTTGGATTTGAGGAAGGCATCCAAAAATTTCCTGCAACATCCCTCTACATTTCTGCACCTTCATTCATCACTTTTTTACCAGTATTGGGAAAATTAATTTTTGACAAGGAAAAACAACTCCAAATAGAAAACCAAAGGTATATTTGGAAAGTAGACAAGATAATATTTCTAACAAGATATCATGGGCCCATTTTGGACAATGGGAAGGCCTCCAAATGTGGTCTTAAAAAAGGTGTTGCAGGGACGCTACGTGTTTGAGAGGGGTCGTTGAGCATTTGCAAGGGTCATTGTGCGTTTGCTTTGGACACTGCGTGTTTTCTCAGAAAGATAAAAAACATTCTCACAGCTTGCCACTCCATAATTTCATGCCGAATCTCTGCAAAAATTTTCTTCAAAGCTCCATTTATCAGTAAGTAGCCCAACCATCATCTCATTGATGTATTGATATGCTTTATAGTCATTCAAACTAATTTCGAAGGCAAGAAAACCTAATTCTTATGTAAAACTAATCCCTAAACTGTTATACACTTCCCCTCACATTCCTATAAACATTTTCCCATTTCCCTATAACCCCATTCCCTAAAACAATATCATCCCTAATAGATCTAAGTCCTAGGGTTTTCACTAACCTAGGCTCCCTTCACATTCCCATTCCCTTCATTTCCCAACACTTCCTTTCACTTCACATTCCTCCATTTCATTCCATCACGCTAAGGTTTTTTACATCAACTATGGCTGAAAAGGAGAACAACAGTCATAGTGAGGAATATGAATACAAAACCAAAAATGCAGTAATCAAAGGTAAAGAGGCTAATATTAGTGAGCTCCAAGCTAGTCTTGAGGGGGCCATGTATGTGATTCACTTCCTTGAGCATGAAAATCAGCAGCTGAAGACCAAGCAGGCCATCAATGAGGTAACATGTATCAAAGCACAAAGAGAAGCAGAAAAGGCCAGAGTGTTGCTTGAGGAAATATTAGAAAGGTTTTATGAACCTGATGATGAAGAGGATTAGCCTCCAAGACAGAGACCGAGGAGTAGAGGGCTGAAGAGAGCTCTAGTCCTTGAGAGATAAAGGGAAGCTGATCTAACATACCAGCTCACCCCAAATGAACTTCTTGCCCTAGAAATCAGTAAGGATAGGGAACCATGGCTTGATAGAACCAATCTACATTTGGAGAGGTTAATTAATAAGGCCAACAAGGATAATGACTTGTTCAGGGAAAAAGTTAAACTTCATGCACGGAAAGAGAGAATCTCATTAGCCAAGCTCAAAAGAGATAATGACAAAATTGAAATCTTGACCAAGCAAGGGGAGAAATAAAAGTTGGACATACTTGCTTAGGTGTCACTTCATGCCTCAATCACTCAATGAGTAATTACTCCAATAATTTTGGCACATTTTTGCACTTATGTTCATTTCAGTAATTTTTTGCAGTTTTCAACATAGAAATTTTTCCAAAGGCGCAATGACCTGGAAACTGTGCTCTTTTTGGGGACCTTCAAATGCAAAATGGCCACCACCAGCAGGTTTATAATGATGAGGAAATCAACCCTAGCAAGTTTTAGAAGATTTGGAGGAGAATTGGTCCCTCAAACATGTAAAAAACCACCTAAAAATCATGTTTCCGCCTCCTTTTTGACCTGGTCACTGCACGTTTACCAATCCTAGTAGATTGGCTTTTTGATATGGAAAATCAAAACCATTTTGAAAAATTAATATAGATCTAGAAACTAGACTCGGAAATATTTCCAATGAGCTATCATGGAGCTTATTTGGACACTAGGAAGGCACTCACAACCAGCTTGCAAAACAGGCTATTTTTTCTGCTTGGACGTTGCACGTTTGCCAAAAAATTGCAAATTTTTACAATCTTCAGCAAATATTCTCTAGTTTGACTTTTCACTTTGGGAAATGGAATTTTACTGATGTAAATGTTCAAGATGAATGTAAAATTCATGTTTTTACTTTTATCTAAGGTATATATATTAGGTAAGTCATCAGTTGAGTTCAAATGAATCAGTTTCCTCTCTTTTAGAGGCAAGTTGTTGGGTCTTCCTACCCTTGAAATTCTTGTTTAGAATTTTGTGGAAATTGATCCTCATCTCATGGATTCGATTCCCTGAGGCTAGGGAGAGTGGTTTTTAGGTCTATATCTTCTTATTCTTTCTCATTTGTAAGGGTTGGACTCAGTTGGATGCTTGGCTTTTGAGGAGACACACCTTTGTATCAGTTCTGAGCAGGAATATTAATCAAATTTGTAGCTATTTTTATGGGATCCCTGTGGTATGGTTTTTAGTTTCAGTTTCTCTTTTTGTTCTCAGATTTTGGAATGTTTTGTTTATTTAATCCATCATTTCATTGCTATTAAGTGAATGTTTACAAGTTAGATGAACAAAATCCATAATTTTTATGCTCTGTTTTGGGTAAATATTCACAGTCTGTAGTTTCTTCAGTTTAGAAGGAAACCTTATTTCACCATGCTCTTTCTATCTCCTCACCTATCTTGATCATCCCACCATTGAAATCCTAAAGTGCTAAACCACTGTACCTACCTTGCCCCATAAAACACCCTGCAAAATTTGACATAATTTCCCTTGCCCTGACTTTTTTTCTCCTTCTGATCCAGCACAACCCTATACAATCAAAATAAAAAACCCTGAGCTACTATACCTAGCCTAATATATTCTTTCCTCAGTCATCCTAGTTTTGATTTTTACGGAGAGAGCACTCTCCTTGCCTAGTAAGGCTAGCTACTTGGCTAAGCATGGTTTGTGGTTACCTCAGAATTTCCTTCTTCAGCCTGAGGTTTAATCCGAGTGATAACATTTTGGCAACCATACTGGGGAAGAAAAATATCATATCTTCCATAGGAAAGAACGAAAAAGTTTATATCGATTGTTGATGGTGGACAACAATCAGATGCATATGAAGGTTGAACTCTTCACTTGGCGACTCCAACTTGATGTAAAGACTCCACTGGAGGATCGACCTTGCCAACAAGAAAATGAAAGTATCTTACACAAAGGTCAGGTATTCAAAGTGGAATTGTATTCAAGATCTAATTCTCTTTCTTGTAAATTACTTCTTTTCTTTTCCTGAAACTTTCCTGAAAGTTTTCTGGATTTTTTTGTATGATAAATATGATCAAAATCTTGATTCTACCTATTCGAAAAGTGTAAATACCGAGTTTTCCTTTGATATTGGTCCACATCCTTTTTCTGAATCTTATGATGAGCATCATCAAATTGATGAGACTAAATAGATCAAGACTGATCCTACAACTTCTGTACATACTCCTACACCTTGTAAAATTCCATATCGATACAAACCACTCATATTACTTCCTATACTCCATGATTTCCCTGAAAATGATTACCTATATCTGCCAAGGTTTGATGGTGAAAATGACAACATCACTACTGAGAGACATATGCAAAATTTTGAGACTTTCCTTGACCTTTTTGAAGTTGACGAAGAGGATATTAGTATCAAGCTATTTGCTCTTTCTTTGCAAGGCAGAGTCAAGAGTTGGTTCAAAAACTTGCCTACCGCAAGCATCTCAGATTTCCCGCAATTCGTCAAAATTTTCCTTGACAGGTGGGTGGTCAAACAAAACCCTTTACTAATTCTAAAAGAGTATGACCAGCTAAAAAGACAGCTAGGGGAGACAGTACAACAATTTTAAGTCAGATTCAATCAAGTCTATTATTCTATACCTACTGATATAAGACACCCTCCTAGCTCAGCTCTTTTACATTAATCGGATGCCTTTGATCCAGAAATGGAGTTTCAGCTGATAGCTAGGAACCTTGCAATACTTGAAGAGATGTAGAATAGTGCAGTAGATGTAGAGGCTAATTTTTTTTTCAGAAGGACAAAGCTGAAGGAAGAAGAGAAGAAGAAAATTGCAGAGCACCTGACATCTTCAGAGGTAAAGCTCGAAATTTTGGTAAGTAAAATAGAGGAAATGATGCAAACGATCACCATGAGAGATGTATTTTCAATTCAAGATCATCATGACCCACTTATCCCAGAAAAAGAAGAGATTTCAAGCCCATAAATTTTCCTGCTAATCCCAACTATCATAGATTAGAAAATGGATTTGTAGATCAATCCGAGGAGAAACAATCTGATAATATAATGTGTATTATTGGTGATATTACTTATATTTATGATTTTCCAAATTTTGATCAGTATGAAGATGATTATGTTCTCCAAATAGAAGCTAATCTTGCAGAGAAATCAACAATTCTTTTGTGGAAGGAGGAAGTTCAGTTTCATCAGCTCGAATATAGTGATCAGCCGATGCATATTTATGATGACAGAGATGAGGAAAATGCTGAAAATTTTGAAATAAGTGAAGGATCTTTGCCTTTATGTTTTTCTTCATTTCAATTTCTGAAAGAAAATTTTTCCAAGATTAGAAATCAGCAGTCTTTCAGTTTTGATGTTGACGTTGAGGTAGATAATGAACTTCTTGAGCAAGTTGTTAATGAGAAAGCTTCTCCTGAAATGGGTGAGAAAATAATTTGCGACATAGAATCATCCATAGCTCCATATTTGCAGCCACTGAATGCCTTTGAATGTCAAGTTGCAGCTGAAGGCTTGTAAGTTGAAACATATGATCAAATGATGCAAGATGATTATGTACCATTGTGTTTTGAAGCTTTTCAATTTTTAAAGAAAAATTTTCATAATATCTCTAAAGAAAAGGATGAACAACTTGTAGAGTGTCATGTAGTCCCATTAGAACCAATGGAAAATAGGTTGCAGCAGTCTTTTCAAGTTTTTCATGACCTATACCTGATGTGTTGGATGATATCTGCAGTAAAAGTCCTTCTCCATTAACTAACTGTGAGCCTGAAAAGGGTGTTGATATAAACTTGATCCGACAGCCGACTTCATTGTCTTGTTCAACAAGTGTTTCATTACAAAGCTCATACCAAGATTTGCAGTCATATTAGGAGAGTAATGAAGAAGATTTTTGTTTTGTTTTTGATCATCAAGAAAAAATAGTTATTCACGAGTTTCAGGATCCTTTTGTCAACTTGCTGCAGTCATCAAAGAAAGAAAGCACAAATGTTAGGAAAATTTTAAAACCAAGGTACGAAGAATACCTAGAGCAGAGCAGTAATGTATTAGATGGGGTGGAAATGAATATGTATTCATATGAAGATCCTTTCGAAGCATTCTTGAGGTCAGTCGGTGGGCTCGAGCTTCACAATTTCATCAAGATTCGATTTGTTGACAAGTTTTCATGGGAGTTGCCTTTTAGTAGTTATTTCTTCTTAATCATAAGCAAGAACTTGTGGAGAATTAAAACATAACTTAGAATGCTTACATGGTTGCATTGGTTGTTCCATTTCATTTGATCAAGTGATGAATGGATCAGTTAGATTAGGTTCTGTTGAATAAGCTCAATTCTAAGCATCTTTTTCAGTTTTTCAGTTGTGTTTTAGTCTAAGTCAGTTTATTTTATTGAGTCAAGTTTCTTTCAGTATTCACTTTGGTTTTTATCTTTTGACTCCATACCCAAAAAATAGGCACTTGGTCTACGGTGTTCTTGGAACCTCCCAAGGAGTTACCATCCCTAGATGGAGCCAATGTTAGTGTCAGTATTTGCATACTTCCACCAGGGATCAAAACACATTTTGCATGTGCATCTTAGGTGTTCCATTCTAAAGAATTTTCAATCATTCCATTAGGTCATGATATAAAATTGTTTCACTGGTGGTTTCCCTTGTCAAGTGTCCCATTTTCTTTCACAAGTATATGCTTGTTGACCCTCTTCCATGTCTTCATCATGCCGAAAACAAGTCTTCTCTCATTCCACTTTTAGTCAAAGTCACTCATTTAGTCAGTTTCTTTCATTTCTCATTAGGTCACTAGGGTTTCATTAGGTCAAATCATTGCATTGTCTCATTTTCAATAAAGGGTAGAAAAATGTGTGAGAGTGAACCCAACAATGTCTCTTTACCATGTAAAGATGATCTCCAAGATGGTTTCCAAAGTTGTAATTTTATTTCAAGTGTGAGTTTCATTCCAAGATGTAATCTTATTTTTATCCATGTAATTTTATGTTAGTTCAAATGTAATAAGTACTCAGTCTCCCAAGGCTGCCAACTCAGAGTTCCACATGGAAACACATTCAGTTCCAAATACAAAAAGTGTCTACTTCAGCAATTGATCAAATGTCAAAGGGAGTTCTCTTTTTCCATGTGTGCCTAAGTCATCATTTTCCACAAGCACTAAACCCTAATTTCCTCTCTCACTGAGCTAGGGTTTGCTATGGAAATGATACATTTGAGAAGAGGAGGCATAAGGTAGGTCATATAATTGATTATCAGGTCATTTCAGCTCATAAACATCATGTCTCCATCATTTTTTCAAGAAGTCATTCCAAGAGTCAAGTCATTCACCACTCATAGGGCCAGTTTTAATTTAAACTATGTTTCTGACCAAAAAATGATGAATTTAACCAAGGTGAGAGAGTTTTTTTCCATAATATGTCCAAGAAGAAAAATCTCCTTCAGTTTTTATACAAGTCTCATGGTTTTATAGAAATGTCAAAAATACAGGTGCTACAAGAGGTTTGCTACATTTCTATAGTGACCTTGGGAAAATCAAATTTTCTACTAGTTGGAGTGTCCAAATTACTTGCTTGATGAGTAAAATGATAACTAGACAGAGCGATATTTCCAATCAGCTATCATGAGCTCAATTTGGAGTTGAGGAAGGCCTCCAAAAGTTGTCTGCAACATCCCTATATATTTTTGCACCTTCATTCAGCACGTTTTTACCAGTCTTGGGAAAATAATTTTTTGACAAGGAAAACCAACTCCAAACATAACACCAAAGGTATATTTGGAAAGTAGACAAGAAAATATTTCCAAAGAGTTATCATGGGACCAATTTTGACATCAGGAAGGCCTCCAAATGTGGTCTTCAAAAAGGTGTTGCAGGAACGATGCGCGTTTGAGAGGGGTCACTGCGCATTTGCAAGGGTCGCTGCGCATTTTATTTGGACACTACGCGTTTGCTCAGAAAGACAAAAAAACTTCTCACATCTTGCCACTCCATAATTTCATGCCAAATCTCTGCAAAATGGTTCTTCAAATCTCCATTCATCAGTAAGTAGCCCAGCCATCATCTCATTGATGTATTGTTCTGCTTTATAGTCATTCAAACTTATTTCTAAGCTAGAAACCCTAATTATTATTTAAACCTAATCCCTAAACTATTATACACTTCCCCTCACATTCCTATAAACATTTTCCCATTTCCCTATAACCCCATTCCCTAGAAAAATATCATCCCTAATAGCTCTAATTCCTATGTTTTTCACTAACCTAGGCTCCCTTCACATTCCAAATCCCTTCATTTCCCAACACTTCCTTTCACTTCACATTCCTCCATTTCATTCCATCACCCTAGGGTTTTTGACATCAACTATGGCTGAAAAGGGTAACATAATTCATAGTGAGGAATATGAAGAAAAAACCAAAAATGCAGTAATCAAAGGTAAAGAGGCTAAAATTAGTGAGCTCCAAGCTAGTCTTGAGAGGGCCAAGTATGTGATTCACTTCCTTAAGAAAGAAAATCAGCAGCTGAAGACCAAGCAGGCCATCAATTAGGTAACATGTATCAAAGCGCAAAGAGAGGCAGAAAAGGCTAAAATGTTGCTTAAGGAAAAATTAAAAAGGTTTGATTAACTTGATGATGAAGAGGATTAGCCTCCAAGATAGAGACCAAGGACTAGAGGGCTGAAAAGAGCTCTAGCCCTTGAGAGACAAAGGGAAGCTGAGCTAATAGACAAACTCACACCAAATGAACTTATTTCCCTAGAAATAAGAAAGGAAAGGGAACCATGGCTTGATAGAGCCAATCTAGATTTGGAGAGGTCACTTAAGAAGGCCAACAAGGAAAATGACTTGTTGAGGGAAAAAGTTAAACTTCATGCACGGAAAGAGAGAATTTCCTTAGCCAAGCTCAAAAGAGCTAATGACAAAATTGAAAGCTTGACCAAGCAAGGGGAGAAAGAAAAATTGGACATACTTGATGAGGTTTCACTTCATGACTCAATCACTCAATGAGAAAGTACTTCAACAATTTTGGAACATTTTTGCACTTATGTTCATTTCAGTAATTTTCTGCAATTTTCAACACAGAAATTTTGCCAAAGGCGCAATGACCTGGATGTTGCGCTCTTTTTTGGGACCTCCAAATGCCAAATGGACACCACCAGCAGGTTTATAATGATGAGGACATCAACCCTAGCAAGTTTTAGAAGATTTGGAGGAGAACTGGTCCCTCAAACATGCAAAAAACCACCTAAAAATCATGTTTCTGCCTCCTTTTTGACCTGGTCACTGCACGTTTACCAGTCCTGGGAGATTGGCTTTTTTACCGGGAAAATCAAAACCATTTTGAAAAATAAAGATAGATCTAGAAACGAGATGCAGGGATATTTCCAATGAGATATCATGGAGCTGATTTGGACGCTAGGAAGGCACTCAAAACCAGCTTGCAAAACATGTTATTTTTCCTGCTTGGACGTTGCGCGTTTGCCAAAAAATTGCAAATTTTTACAATCTTCAACAAATCTTCTCCATTTTGAATTTACACTTTGGGAAATGTAATTTTACTGATGCAAATGTTCAAGATGAATGTAAAAGTCATTTTTTTACTTTTATCTATGGTAGATATATTAGGTAAGTCATCAGTTGAGGTCAAATGGATCAGTTTCCTCTCTTTTAAAGGCAAGTTGTGTGTCTTCCTAGTCTTCAGATTATTGTTCAGCATTTGGTGGAAACTAATCCTCATCTCATGGATTCGACTCCCTGAGGCTAGGGAGAGTGGTTTTGAGGTCTATATCTTCTTCTTCCTTCTCATTTGTAAGGGTTGGAATCAGTTGGATGCTTGGCTTTTGAAGAGACACACCTTTGTATCATTTCTGAGAAGGAATATTAATCAAATTTGTAGCTATTTTAAAGGGATCCCTGTGGTATGGTGTTTAGTTTCAGTTTCTCCTTTTGTGCTAAGATGTTATAACATTTTTTTTATTTCATCCATCATTTCATTTCTATTAAGTGAATGTTTTCAAGTTAGATGAACAGAATCCATAATTGTTATGTTATGTTTTGGGTAAATATTCACAGTCTGTAATTTATTCAGTTTAGAAAGAAAACATGATTTCACCATGCTCTTTCTAGCTCCTCACCTGTCTTGATCATCCCACCATCGAAATCCTAAAGTTTTAAACCACTATACCTACCTTGCCCCATAGAACACCCTGCAAATTTTGACCTAATTTCCCTTGCCTTGACTTTTTACAGAGAGAGTCCTCTCCTTGCCTAGTAGGGCTAGCTACTTGGCTAAGCGTGGTTTGTGGTTACCTCGAAATTTCCTTCTTCAGCCTGAGGTTCAATCTGAGTGATAGCAACTGGAAATATATTTCATGATGCTATAGAGAATGTAGGAGCACCCACATCATAGTGCAGGTAGAGGAGGTCACTATATTAGTACACTAGCTACATGGCTATGATGATTGAGCTAGTAGAGACAATACCAGCCTCATTCGAGGAAGAAACAGCGTAGCCTATATGGGTTGATGATATGGTATATGAATATGATTCCATTGTTAGAAATAGCTTTTTGGAAGTGGTCCCAAGACCAGCAGACAAATCAGAGGTAGGTTCAAGATGGATTTACAAGGTAAATCATGCAGCAGACAGAAGTGTAGGGAAGCACAAGGTCAAATTTGTGGAAAAGGGGTACTTTCATGTTGAATGGATTGATTGTGAGGATACCTTTGCTCATGTAGGAAGGTAATATTCCATTAGATCAATTCATGCTCTGGTTGCACAGATGGGGTGGAAGATCATCCAGATGGATGTGAATACAACATTCCTCAATGGAATTATTGACGAGGAGGTGTACATTGAACAACCTGAACGTTTTGAGACCTTCGAAAAAAAGTCGCATATGTGTAGACTCAAGAAATAATTGTATGGGTTGAAGCAAGCACCTCGTGCTTGGTACACCAGGATCAATAACTACCTCACTAGTTTGGGTTTCACCAAAAGTGAAGTGGATTCAAACCTTTACCACATCTTGGTAGAAGGTAAATTTTTTATTATTATCTTATATGTTGATGCCTTTATTTAACCGGTGATGAAAAACTTGTTAGGTATTGCAAGGAGGACCTTGCAAGAAATTTCAAATGAAGGACATATTTCTCATGCACTATTTCCTCGGTTTGGAAGTATGGAAAGGAGATAAGGAACTGTTTTTTATCTCAAGTAAATTTTTCCAATGAGATACTTCAAAAGTTCCGCATGGACGTATGCAAACCCATGGAGACTCCTCTAGTGACCAACTAGAGGAAGGAGGATGCCACTTCAGGTGAGGGAAATGATGCTACTATGTACAAGAAGTTGGTGGGTTCACTCATGTACCTTGTGAACACACAACTAGACATGTTTTATGCGTTCAACTAGTTGATCCAAGCCATGGTTCAAACTACCAAATTATTTTGGAGGGTTGCTAAACATGTTCTACGGTATCTTAGAGGCACCACTCAGTTTGGAATATGGTACAGATCTGGACAAATGCATTGAATATATGTGGCTTCACAGATGCATATTGGGTAGGGAGTCCATTATACCAAAAGAGCACATCAGGGGGAATTTTTAGTGTTGGGTCCACAACAGTTTCTTGGTATAGCATGAAGCAGAGATCTATGGAACTCAACTTAATAGAAGCAAAGTGCATGGCTACCAATCAAGCAACATGTGAGGTGATATGGATGAGAAATATTCTTGTTGGGTTATTTGGTCATATGATGGATATCAATATTATTTTCTATGGTAATTAGAGTTTTATCAAGCTCTCTAAAAATACTATTTTTCATGATAGATCCAAGCACATAGATATTTGGTACCACCATCTATGACATTGTGTGTAAAGGATGATCATGTTGTCGTAGTACATTTCGACATAGGAGCAAGATGCACAAATTTTGACGCAATATTTTTCAAGAGGTAAATTTGAGTTCCATAGAAGTGGGATTGGGTTATCTGATAATCTATTTCTTGCTTAGAGGGAGTGTTGAAAATGAAACAAGAAAATCTAGTTTTGACTTTGCCTTGGTCAAACCAAATTACAATTCGAATTTCAATTTCAGTAGAATACCAGTGGGGGTAGTTAACTAAGGTTACCTGGCTCTTGTAACTTAGTTAAATTAGGTAATTCAAGTTGGAGACACTTGAATTTAATTTAGTATGATTGATTGCTAATTTCTAGCAATCTATTTTAGTTAAGTTGAGTTATTGTTAGTTAAACTAGTTCCAAATATTTGAGAAACTAGTGGAAGGTCAAGTTGTGCAATGTAACTTCAGTCACACTTAGTGGTCATCCAGTTAACTGATCAATCAACCCAAAATAACTGATGCATGCAGAGAATTCAAGTTACTTATATGAGATTGGAGTTCAAGGGGAGTGTACTATCAGTGGTAAACTAATCCAAGTTGTACAGGTGGTGCACACATTCAAAGGATGGGCCTAGAGGAATTGCTTAATCCAATTGAGGATTTTACGTAAAACATAGGGGCTAATTCCTCAATTAACTGCGCAAGGAAATAGGAGCTTGGAGGCTTGAAAAATTGCCTAAGTATTGGTTAGTTTCAATCAGTCAGCCGGAGGATAGAAGATACATCTGAAGTTGGTGCTCAAACTTGAGCAAGCATATTGTATTCATCCATATTCTTTGATTAATGTAATACAAATAATAAGGGGTTTTGAGCAGTTTCTTTCCCCTAGATAAATATCTGGGTAAGTCTGTTGAATATTGATGCATGTTTATGATTTGTGTTCTTGATCGTGAATGTTCTTCCGCAAATCAGTAGAGTACCTTCTAGTATTGTGATTTAGTAAATTTCATGAGCAGTTTAGAATCTACACATTAATTTCAACACAAGGGTCTCCAAAGATGAAATCTCCACCTTCAAATTACTCAGGGTTCCCAAAGGCTTATATTCACCCTAAATTTTCTTCAACAACTTCACCCAATGCTGGGCATGCTAAGAATTCTAACGCTGGGCATCCAACAAGTAACTATTGTAAAATAGCCAAAAGGCTTCCACCCTCAAATTTTACCAATATCATCATTTATAGTTACAAAGTATTTACCTTTCTATGAAAAGTGTGTATTACCATTACATAGGTGAATTTTTTCACTGCTATGACACGGTCTAAAGGGTGCATTAAAAAATTAATTAGTTTAAGATAACCAAAAGGCTTCCACCCTTAAATTTTTCCAATATTATTATTTATAGTTGCAAGGTATTGTGACAAGTGTCTATTAACACTTCATAGGTGGATTTTATGTTGGTCTGCTATGGACTATAAGGTATTTTCCCTATGAAATGCGAGGTTATTTTTTCAGTAATATTAGCCAAAGTTGGGTTTATATGTGAGTAACCCGTCAAGAAGTTAGACACACTAAGGTTGGTCTCAATCTACTGAGCACCCCTTAATTTACTGAGTTTCAATCAAAAAATCAGCTAGTATGACCCTAGAATCTAAGAACATATTCATTCATAACATGTTTCAAATATGCTACCTAAATTTAGCATCTAGCCATAGATTAAGTATGAACAATGTAAAATCTTTAATCTATAAGCTTCCATTGGTTACCATTACTAACCTTTGGTGTTGCATGTAATTTTTCGGCTCTCGTGACACCATTCATGTAGTTCCAAACTCTTGATTCTTCTATTCCTTCCACTAGCTCTCTAAATTTTTCTCCTTAGGTATTGAAGTCCATGCTAACCTCCTCTTTGTATCCCCGTTTCTTTTTCCTCCTCCTTCCTTATTGCACTCCTGTTATCACTTCTTCTCCTTCGTTTCGCCTCCTGGTCCAGACCTATTCCTTTTCTATTATTTTCCAACCAATTGCAGTCAATTAGGACCTGTCCCTACTCGACCAATCCTCGATGTCCCTTTATCTTCCTACCCTCATCACTCATAGACTATTTAATTTTTCTAATTCACTATTTCTCATTTGGCCCTCCTTAGCTTCTAGTATTCCATTTTCCATCTTCTCAGGTTCACTTATAGAATTGGCAGGGCGTTCAGAAAATATCCTCTCTTTCATGTGCTGAATTTCCTACAAAAAAATATAGTCATGCCCTTCCTTCCTTCTCTACAAGTGTTTGTGTTCATTTTTTCCACAAAAATCGTCTTCCCTCGTATTTTTTGTATCCATTGTTTATGTTCGATGTTTGTTTTTCCATAATATATGGTTTAATTAAATTGGGGAGTATTGATTTGGTTCATGGAATATACTCATATGAGCCCTCTCCTAACTTATGGTAAAACAATTTTAGAACACATAAATAAATAAAACCACTGCACTCATACATGGTGATGCCCATAAGAAAAATTATAAACAAAATAACTTTAGAAAACGTCGCTTGTTGCCCAAATATATTTAACGACATAGCTATCCCGGGCTATAAGAATACCAACGCTTACGAATATAGGAATTTTGTTTATATCATAACTATATCTAACATGTATTCATTTATAAAAAAACCATAGTGACTGATAAAAGGATTGGCTTATGTCACTTAAGTACATATATCAAATGTACATAAATATTACTTAAGGGAAATATTTACATCAACCATACAAGTGTAAGGTGATCAAAAACTCCATTTACATTATATACATGACTTCTTCCTAAATGAAACACTATGAATGAGGTCATTACACAATATCTACATATTTTCGCAGATAACCAGGGGTCATTACAACCACTAGAGTGGTTTATACCAACATGAAAGAGAAATGCATAGAAGCAATTCCCTCTATAATCTATGTAAAATCTAACCCACAACTTGAAATGGAGTGTGCAATATTCCTCGTCATCAATAAATAAGATAAAATTTATATATTAATGTATTAGTTTTTATGTAGTTAAATATTCAAAGAGAAACAATGCAGGGCTTTAAGAATAATAATTACTTGGAAAATTAATTGATTAACCATGGGCAATAAAATCTATGTCTTTTAAGTAGTGTGTCGAGGGGGAATGTGTGCAGAAGTGTGAAAGTGGGGATGTGTGTAGAATGAGGAACATGTAGAAGAGACATTGACGCTTCTTAATCTTGCACAACGCTTCTTCTACTCAACTTCTGCGATAAGACCGTATCAAAACCTGCATCAAAATTCCCAATTGGATTCTCTATCGAGTCTCTCGACCAACTCTCTCTCTTCTAAAAAATAGTAATAGGTAACGAATGGGTCCTTAGTAAATGGTAGGAATTTACCTCTAGTGGTGAATCCATGAATATGGGTTACACTTTTGGGCCAAATGTGGCGATGAAACTTCAAAATTTTTCTCTTTTATCGAATTTAAGCCCTCAAAATTCAAACAAGCTCTATGAATTCTAATTTACAGTTAAAATACAATTTGTGGAGAATTATTTTTTTGTCCTAATGATATTTTATTTCAAAAAATGTTAGTTTCATATATGTTGTAAACCTTGGAAAATATTAAGACGGGGGAGGGGGATGAATCGATATTGTGCCTTATGATCAATTTTACCAAATTTTCCCTTTCTTTTCACAAAGCCCTGCATATTCATTCATAAGCTACGTAATACATGAGAAGATATATCCATAAACCATAAGAAATAATTAAACTATATGAGAAACACAATAAATAATTTCATCACACATAAAGACACAAGATATAAAGTGGAAATCCAAAGGGTAAAATCCACCATTGTTTGATAGAATTTTATTTGTCTTTCTTATTAATCTACAAATATTTGTTTACATATAATAATTGGGCACCATCATTTTGCAAGCCACACCTTTCCAATCATCCAAGCTACTACACACTCCATACCGCTACCTGCATGAACTTTGTAGGCCACCACCTGGAGGAAGCTACCACTCCCTCAAATTTGCATGTCAACACCTGATGGAAACCACCACTCCCAAGTTCTCAGGCCAGTTCCTAAGGGATTCCACTACACCAAGTCACAAAAAGCCACTACTTGCCTCACTGAAGGCCCCAGCCTTCAAGCTCCTTTCTGGGACATGTTTCATAATGGAACCAATCTATAAACTCATAAAAACATTATCATGAGCCTTATTTAATCCCATTTTCACAATGGACCCATATAAACAATAAGCTCATAAACATCCGAATCAAACACTTGCAACACATTCATCTCCAACACAATCAATTTATGCAATACAAACTCATCCAATACATTATCTCATCACAATAAACAACATATATAAATATGATAATAAAAAATTATCCATGTGACAATACATAAATGAAATTCTATTTCCATAAACTCTCCAATAAAACTCTTGCAACACAAACACATCAACACTATGAACTCTGATCTAAGCTCTATTCTAGCAGTTACAACAATAATTTGATCTCCATATCAGCAGTAACTAACATAAATCTAATTCGAAATACAAGGATGTTAGACATAAGATACACTACAACTCCATCATCCTATAACATATGCCCTTAAATTGATCTATGAAACTCACTCTATCTCTACATATATGTAGCTTACATTCTCATACTCTCTAACCCTTTCTATTTCACACTAGTATTTTATCAATGAAGAAATATGTAATCAATAGGAAGCACTAATCCTCATTATATTTGACTTGATCACCTTCTATAATGTGTAGCAACTCAAGTCAACTCTAAACCATGAAAAACCTTGGGAAAATACCTTGGGAAATACTAATATGAAATTATGTGCACACATAAATCAAAATTTCCCCTGTAAAGCTATCATCATGGGGACAACATATGCTCCCAGGGAGGATGCTCACTGGGATAACATGGGCATGCCAGCGAGGATAGCAACATTTTTTCTCTATTCACAATTGCTTCCCAGGGAGTATGCCTCAACTCTTGAAGTTTGTATCTTCTTGTCACCAAACTTGAAGCTCAACTTTAGGACATGAACATAAAATATTAAGAAACTATAACACTAATATAATATCATACATTAGACCAATAATGGCATAAAACACATTATTAAAAAGATGAGAATTGGTTGACATCAATGGAAACACTACAATGCCAACAATATCCCCCTTTTGACATTGATGTCAACCCAATCTTCCCTACTAAACTTGACTTCTAAAGCTGAGCTCGATACTCTCTCCCCTTTTGACATTAATGGAAAGGGTAAAAACATAACAAGACCAACACATAATACACATCAATGACAAGGTACAATGCCAACTATATCATACTCCTTCTGAGGGGATGCCTCATATACTCATCCAAGCTACTATTCATCAACATTCACTATTGTCTATGCATCCTTGCCTCATGCAAGAGGCTACATCAACCATCACCGAGATCAAAGGCTCCACTAAACATCATAAAAAATGATATGCAATGAGATACATGGATGTAAAAATGATGAAAATATCAACACCAAGCCTTCCCCAAGCTAAAAATGCTTCCCCTGAACATATAATGGGGCTAAAACCATCTTCCATGTTGTTGTACATGCTAACCATTGCTATTGATGCCTCCTTGCCTCATACAAGAGGTTTCTTCTCATGGACCAATATTTCAAACAAACTCACCCAAATATATACAATAACATTACAAAGATTTATAGAGTGAATACATGGAAATATGAATGATCTACAATGGTTGTAAAATTACTGCAAATAGCCAATATATGACTGAAATATGACTTGTGTCTCATGAATTAACATCACTTACATGGCTCAACCAATGACACATAAGAATAAAAAGATACTACATGGCTACAATGACACCAATAATCAAACACATGGTTGAACCATCTCTCAAGACTCTCCTCAATGCAAGTTAGACAAGCTAGACACCAAGATAACTCCAAGGCCAAAGCATGACTCTCACTCATGGCCCAATTATAAATTGTTCAAGAAGTTATAGGGATATATCATGCAAATACATGGCTTCCATGTGAAGTGCTACTCATCCATGGAAAATGAGAATGAATATACATGGTTGAAATATGCAAGTCAAACACCATGAATACCCAACCATGATGAATGATATACAAGTAAATAAAAATGCATGGTTGTTGCATGCCTTAAATCTCTCTCCAATTCATGTACCAATCAACCAATGATGAAAAAAACAATGACTACAAGGATGATGTTTGCACATGAGTGCATACATGGCTAAAGAAATGGACATATTACAATGCATGCCAACATCAAGTGCTGCTGAAATAATTTATCAAATATAATGCATATACATTGCCCATTTCAGCCATAATATCAAAATAAAATGTAGAAAAATATGGTTGAAGTATCATATTTCTCTACACATGGCTAAATAAATGATCTTTTGCTAGCATGGTTGTACATGAACTTCTCAACCAACTGTCAATGAGAACCAATAACATATATATGGCTGCAAAATGTACTCTTTCACTCATGAAAGAATATATGATGTTTCTACAAGTGAATGAGTGGAAGAAACAGGAGAAATTAAAAGTAATAGATTCAAAATTCATACAATTCATATCTCCCCCTAAGCGCATTATACCTCCAATATGCAGTTTGATCCTGTAGACTTGAATATGCAATGATTCTCAACAACATATCGCGTTATTGTTGTTGCTACTCATTTCCATCAACTCATCAAGATGACACACTTCTGCAATATGCTGCCCCTGAGGCTATCCACCTCTCATGAAATCTACAATCAATCATGAATATGCAATTGGTAATCAATGGACTGCAAAGGGATCTGATATCTCTACTTCACGTGTTTTTGTTCTTTCTTCCACCAAACATTCGCAAGCTGCTTCTTTTCATTCTTATTTTATTTTATGCTAGATCTTCTAATCATTTACTATTTCCTTTACTGAATCTGCCTTGAAGAATTGAATAACATGCAATCTCTTTCCATGTCTAAAGTTGTGACATGTATAAGACTCCACATGCCCGAGATATGATGCAAGGGGATTGAATCATATGCTAACTATGCTAAATCTCTGCCTTGCATGACATGTGCCTCTCCTCCATGGGATAGATCTGTAATAAATTTCCTTATGGAAAAATAGGTTGCATGAGTAACAATAACCATTAAAATCACAAGCATACCTATTAGCTAATCTCCTTGTCTTCCCATATTGTTGCAAGGTCTACTGACTAAATTTGTACACTTTGATCCTACAGTTTGTTGGAAGTTATAACATTCTACATCATTAATTAAAGGAACAAAGGGATTGATTCCTTTGGAATTTGAAATATCTGACACAATCCTCTCTTGGAGAAAATGGTCTTCTAAATGTAGGTGATCCTTGAGGTTTTCTCCTCTGCTACTATTGGATATGCTGCTTGTTTCCTCCTTTTCTACTCTTCATGCTTCAATTTTTTTTCTACATGAATTTTTGGTTCCACATTTTTGTTCTTGCCTACATGTGAGATAGACTCTCCCTTTTGAAAACCAAGACTAGATCTATTCATTGGAGATATTTGGTTCTCAAGAAAATTGTCCAAGTCCTTCATACTCTTTTCTTACTTTAGCTGGTTGTCCTTTTCTTCAAGCTGCTTTCTCAACGTGATAACTTCACCTTCAAGATATTCAAATCATCCTTCTTGCTATTTTTGTTGGATGCTCATAACCTATTCAAATCTTTTCAATTCTGGCAACTAGATCCTCAAATTGACAAACTCATCCTTCAATTCCTTTTATTTTTCATCACAAATCTACATGAGATTTTCTTTATATTTGCATGCAGTAATTAGTTTTATTAAATTTGTTGGAAATTTTTTTCAATAAAAACAATGACAAACTCATACTCAGCTCTAAGAAGCTGAACATTATCCTCATATTCACTAGGCAACTCAAAATGACTAGAATTTGAACCATTGAAATTATAACTCAAAAGAAAATTATTAGTATTTTTACCTTTGGTTCTGTTGTGGCTCATTCACAATACTATTTATTTTTAATTTTTCAAAAATACAAAAAAATAGAAAATTGTCAAAATGTATGTTAAATTATAAAGTCTCACATAATTTAGCATAAAATATGTAATATTTTTTATATGTAAGTTTAAATTTTAATACTTTAAAACTTGCATGAAGGCGGGTCCCACTATTCAGTTAATTAACAAGCAGGTTCAAAAGCGGGATCCATTGATTCGTCCAACAGGAAATCAAAGTGGTGACATGCAGGCACTTTCAGCGCGCGGGTTAACAAGGAGAGTTCCTCTGCAGTTGACTGTTTGGTCTAAAATTCGGATGCAAATTAGAGTTTCATTTACTATCAATGCGGGTAATTAAACTTCGAGGATCATCCAACATATATGGAATTAGAGACAAACTAAACTAAGCTAGGTGAAGAAATGCCAAAGCTCCCTTACAAGAGGTTGTTCATTAGGATCTCCAACACCTATTTAGTTATTTAATCAAAATGAAATCTAAAGAAATTGTGATAAGTGTAAGAAATATTAAGGCTCCCTTACAGGAGACTGTTCATTAATATTTCTAATCATCTTAATCAACAAACTATTTAAACTAATGAAATTAAAGCAATTAAATCTAATTCTGATTGACTGCATGAAATGTTAAAGCTCTCTTACAAGAGACTATTCATTTATATCTCAAGCATATAAATCAGAAACTTAAACTAATGAAATCAAACATTAAATAACAAATCAGATTCATTGAAGGAAACATTGTTACTTTATTACAAAAGGTCATTCGTTAATATTCCAAACATATGAACCTAATAATTTAATCTAATGAAATTCACAAACAAACATAAAATATAAGCCTACTAAAATAAAAGTGTACTTGCTAGGCAATGGGGATCCTTCCAAGGATTCACAAGCACACAAAAAGAAAAGTCAAATATAGAGGATCAAAGAAGCTCCGTCTTATTTATCATCAATTGAAAATTGCAATTGCAACCATTACATTGATTCTCCAATCTAACTTCTCACTACCCACCTATAAGATACTAAGATTACAAATCAAGATTAAGACTAAGATTAAGACTACAAAACCAAGATTACAAATGAAGGAGATAACACTCCTATTTATACAAAAACTATGATAACAAACTCATAAATGTAAATCCACTATTCCCTCCTTTGACCCACATATTTCTCAACCAATGGTGACACATAACCCTATCCTCCATGATCTTCTCCATGAGGTCCATGATCTCCTCCATGAGGTCCACGATCTCCTCAAATTCGAATTTGAACATAGAGTGCCACATAAGGGTGCCTAGGAAGCTTCTTTTGTAACTACACATGTCCACAAACTCATTCTAATTGTTAGGTATAAGTATAAGCATATTATTTTCTAAAGTTTAACCACAAATCAAATTAAAAATGTTAAGAATTAATAAACTTTGGAAAAACATAGTTATAACCCAATGATGAGGTAAATGTAATGATGTGGAGGTGGAATGAAGGTGACATGAAGGTAATATGGAAGAAATGTGAAGGTATTGGTGAATAATGGAGTGAGAATAGGGACTATTTTGAGGCCCAACATTGACCCTATTGACTATGGGGCCGATCCAGATCTGTGGCTGAGATTAACTGCAGGGGCATGAACCCGACGAGCCCTCCGTATTGTGAGACCTCCCGCAGTGACATGAGCAGCCAGTTGACGACAACTATCGGCCACGTCAGAGTACTTTTAATGGTCTTTTGGTGCGTTATTTCAACATTTAATCCTTAAGCCCGCACCACCTATTTAATATTGGTTCTCATTGTTTCAAGGTTATTATTGTTCTTACGTATTTGAAAATTTTTCTGCCTGTGTCTTTCCTGGTTTTCTGCCACCTTGTCATTGTTAGTCGCCTCAATATGAATTATGGCCAAGCGTTCATCCCTTTTAGGTTCCTCTAGTCACATTCCTCTCATGGACACTGAGAGGGATATTCAAGACACAGTCTGTTGTTTGGACCACCTCCAGTTCTATCAACAGATTTGTTTAAACATTAAAGCTTCTCCAATTTTCACCACCATGGTCAAGACAGGCATGTTGTCTGCATGTATTCCAAGAACACACCTTTTTCTTGAGTTTATATATTGGCTCGTGTCTGTCGTGTACCCAAGCAAGTGTTTCGTGATGAATTGTCAAGGATAAAATGTCTTGCGGGTCTCTGCTCTACTAATTCGTCAAGCTCTGTGTTACCCTGAGTCAGAGTCCTATGTCCAATTTACTGATGATTCGTTGATAGCATATTATGATAGCCTTGTAGGACAAGAGTTTAATCAATTCATCTTCTTCTTGAAGCCAGATACAAAGCAGTTTGTACCTGACAGTAAATAATTTTCCATGGAGGTTTTTGATGAAGAAATACGATCGGTGCTGAGATGCATTTCGAAGATATTGGGGAAAGAAGATGACAACATAATAGACAAAATAGTTCTAGGAATGTTTGATTTGATGATGAAGCCAGGGGCGATGCTGGATATTCCTTAGTATTGGCAAGAAGTTTTCAATTCTTAGCTCATGAGCCTATCACTGGCGGGTTCATTCAGGTTCCCCTCTCTTGTTATTTATCTCTTTCTATATAGAAATGTAGAGGAATTCATACATCTTGGGTTGAATATTATGGATATGAATAAAAAGAGACAATCAATATTATTTTGGACCAACATAGTAAGAAAAGGATAGAATGAGGCGGGTCTGTGTTATTTTTCCAGTCATTTTATGTCTACTTCATATAGAATTTTGAATGGAATCTCTCCCCCATGCTTCTTGCTGAAGGCTCAAGATTTATTGCAGCTGGGGACAAGTTGTAAGTTTGGTCATTGGTATGTATTTGAAGATTATTATGAAATTAGGCTCTATGGAGCTAGTGTAGAACCTTATAGGATTCCTGTATTTGTGCCTATGAGATTATTTGCTTTGGATTTCATTAGGAAATGTTTAAATGTTGATCAAATACATTTTGTGCCTATGAAGAAAGTTCATATGTTTAAGTTACCAATGATTTTTGGTCCTTTTATAGTCAATATGAGACAAACAACCGATGAAGTAACTAGGATGTTAGATGAAATTCATCTACTGTTAGGCGAGAAGTGGGCTTATGACCCTCATAGTGTGATTTCTAATAGGAGAATTGAAAATGGGTATTCAGCATTCATTCATGAAAGAAGACCTGATATAGAAAAGATGGAAAATAAGGGTTTTGCAGGTTCTATGAGCTCAAATGTAAAAAATCCTGTCATATCTAAGAATTCAAATAAGAGAGGTAAAGAAGCAGTGATTGATTTAGAAGATGAAGAACGGAGAATTGAAAAGAGGACAAAGCTCAGCGAAGACTCAGTAGATGCTCAACCTGATTTCTCACTACAATTGGGAGATGAGAAAAATGTCCCGGCTTCACCAAGAAGACATGAAAACACTCAGGAACAAGTGCCCTTAATTAAACAAGTGTTTTCTCAGATTGCAGAAAGAAATAAAAAAATGAAGGCTAGCATGGAGGCTCAAGCTGAGTATCAAATAACCCCAGATCAAACAAGGCTTCTCACTACAATGGATCTTGAAAAGGATCAATTTAAGATTTCCCTTTCACATCCCTATGATATGTCTATAGGTTCATCCAATAATTTTAATGCTGTGAATCTAACTGTAGATGTAAATAAACTTCCATTGCTTGACAAAGTAAATCTACATATGAAAATAGGTCAATTGATTGTGAATGACTTAACCAAAACCAATTGAATGGCACTCAAGGCTGAAAACATGCTTGGAAAAGTGATCAAGCAATTGAAGTTAGAAAAAGCCAATTCCAGGGCTTTAACAATCCAAAATGAAGAACTCAAAAATATTATTGTGAAGATTGGAGTAGATCCAAATGATAGGTCAACTAAACATAAGTTGTTGCAAAGCGCCGAATCATAAATCTCTATGCTGAAGAAAATGTTGAAGTTGCCTATAGGAGAGCACTCTATGGGAGCAGAGGTTGTAGAAGTAGAAAATGAGAAAGAGAAACTTCTTGAGCAGCTCTTGTAGAAGGAAGAGGAAATCACCAAATTGAAGAAAACTACATTATCATTGCAGAATCACATTGAATCTCATGCTTGTACTTTTTTTTTACCATTTGTTAATGAAGATCTAGTAGCACAAATATCTCAATTGACCACTAAATTGAAGATGGCAGAGAGAGATCTCAAGAAGGCACAAATTGATCTCGAGACAGTAATGAAAATAATGCAAGTCAAAGAGGGGGAAGTCAGTAAGTACAGATCAGATTGCCAAATTGTTGATGTTGAGGTTAAAAATCTCAAGGAAAAATTGAAGGGAAATATATCCCTAATACAGGCTAAGGACATCATCTAGAATGATATCATTGAAGAAATGAAAGCAATTTGGGGATTTTTTACTGTTGTAGCAGAAGAAAGAAGTATCATCAGAGATTTTGAGGAACATGTTATGGAAGACAAGAAAAAGGCAATTAACAGAGTTGTTTGGGCAAGAAAATTCATTGATTTCATTGATTCCAAAACTGATCAAGAGTTGGAAGAGAATGAAATTAAAGAAAATATTTTATATGTTGTGGAAATTAATAAGATGATTGTTAAAAATGATTGCAGGAAGTCTGCAGAGAGGAATTTGATAGAGCTTAAGGAAGCAGTGAACAAGTTTGATAATTTATTTGACAAAAGAGCTAGGGCAGGTTTTCCATCATGTTGGGGCCTTGGAGGCAGTCTTTTATCATGGGATTCTTATGAACCATTACTGGTGTTGGAAAAAAGCAAGGTGGACAACACTCATGAAAAGACTCAGATTCTTAAAGGAGCAACAATAATCAATTTCCTTCAAAGGAACTTTTAGCTATTATGGTTAGAGAAGACTCTATTTACAGAGAGACCATCATTCAATAGAATCACTGCCTTTGGATTGGAATATCACAAGCTGGCTCATTCACCTAAGACAAACATTGAGGTATGGAAGAAATGCAGAGCTTGGATGACAGATCTACCAAAGGATCCCTCGACTTCAAAGAAATATAAACTAGCTAGTCAGGGAAATGCAGTAGTAGCATCATCAGTTCACATTCAACAAATAGATTAGGATTTAATTTTTATGTTATTTTTCTCTTTTAAAGATAATATAATTGTAATAAGACTTTTTGATGACATGTAATAGGTAGTTTACGAAGTCCTAAGTAGTTGAAGCAATTAGGATTAGTTTCGGCAGTTACAAACTACTTTCTATTTTATTTAAAGAGATAGACAAGAAAGAAAAGGGTTCAGAGTTTTTGGACCTTCAGAATGTAAATTTTGTACTCAGTTTTCAAATGATTAATGAATGAAAAGCAAGATTCTGGAATTTGTTGATATTAATATGTTTTCCAGTGTACATTTTGTATTTTCTATCCTTGAATAAAATGAAGTAATGAAGCAGCAGGTCTCTTTTTACATATGTGAACAAGAGTTAAAATCCTTAATGGGCGCTCCTTCATTTTAACTAATCTTCTATCATAAAATTCTTCTGAAGTTTAAAGTGATAGATACTGTTTACCAACATATCAATTTGGGCTTCCTTCCTTCATATTCTTCTCATCATTCCATTTGATATCAGTAGATAATGGCATTGCAAAACATTTATTGCATTTGATTCTTGAGGGTTTTATAAAGTATATCTGAAGGTGTTTAAGCAAAGACCCTTGATATTAAAATTCTGTGATATACATGTATAAATGTCTTAAGCACTGATTCCTTAATGCAACCAAGGGATTGTCTCTTAAGGTACAGCAGGGTCCATTTTGTTGCAATACCACTGGTTCTTGAATTTTTGATTTCTTCACATGATCGACTGAACAATTTGCACTAGGAGGACAAGATTCTTTTGGCTGAGATTCTTGCTTTTGAGAAACCTTCTTATTTTTCTTCTTCTTAATCTTCTTTTCAACCTATCCATTGTTGCTGCTATCACCTTAAAAAAACACTTACAATCTGTCCCAAATCTCCTTGGCAGATTTTAGATCTCCTATTCTCTGCAAGTCTACATTATGGAGATTATCATAAATGATGCACCTTTCTTGAGAAATCTATTGCATTACATTAGATGAAATTGGACGCTCGCCACATCCTTCACATTCCAACCTCAAAATATTAGATCCAAAATCTAATAAATGATATTTTACATTTTGATTCCATAACTTGAAATTTGAAATAGTGAAGACAAAAACTCCTGAAGGGATCATTTTGAAAAAAAAAATTGCATTTTTTTTTCCAATGCTCCTTGGATCTACTCTCCACCAATTAAGCTGAAACTAACATCCCCACTCCATATCAACAACAAATATCATCAATCCAATATTAAATTCAAGGATGTTAGACATAATATAAACTAAAAAACCATCATCCTCGAAGATATGCTCTGAAATTGATCTTTGAAGCTCACTCTATCTTTCAATATCTATATCTTACACTCTCATACTCTTTAACCATTTTTGTTTCACACTTCGACATTTTATCAATGGAGAAATATGTAATCAATAGGAAGCACTAATACTCATTATATTTGACTTGATCACCTTCTAGACTGTGGAGCAACTCAATTGAACTCTAAACCATCAAAAACCTTAGAAAATTCTCATGGGAAATTATATGCACACATAAATCATTTTTTTCCCTATAAAGATATCATCGCGGGGAAAAAAAATGATCTCAGAGAGGATACTCAATAGGATAGTATGAGTATTCCAAAGAGGATATAAACATGTCTCTTTTTCACAACCGCTTCTTAGATAGGATGTCTCAACTCTTGAAGTTTATATCCTTGTGTCACAAAACTTGCAGCTCAACTTCAGGACATGAACATACACTCTTAAGGCACTGTAAAACTCATATAATATAATACATTGGAATAATACAAGGCATAGGCTATATAATTACAAGGCTAAACACTAGTTTACATTAATGGAAATACTACAATGACAACATATAGTCTATCAAGTTTCCACTACATTAAATGCTTGTCCTTGCAATTTCCGCACACCTTAACAGGTATGCATGTGTTCGTTTGAAATAAATTAGTGTGTATATATATATACATATCCACACACACACAAAGAGCACTAATCAATGCATGTTGAAAATTTATTTTTTAATGGAAAATTGTAATTTTTATTATTTTTTGAAGTTGGAGAATTAATATTTGAATTGCATTTTTCAAACATGCGTGTATGCATGACTTTTTTATACTATTTAAATAAATTCAAAAACCAAGAATACCCATTTAAAAGGACTTGTAAATGAAGTGAATGCATTTTTTTTTTTTTTTGCTTATTTTATATTATTGACTTTTCATTCAACTCCTTTGAAATTGTCCAAAAAAATTTCAAATATAAGGTTTAAAATAAATTAGATGAAAAATATCATATGAATTCAAAATTTTCAAACTCATATGCCATTGGATATAAAATTCTTTCACGAATCAAACATGCTCAACTCCACCACCTCTAAACAATTTTTTCCTTAAGTCCACCATGCTACAAGATGGTTTTGTAGATAAATGTGTAGAAGTGGAGATAAAACACTATTTTTTAGGCCCTTGACAACTCAATTGAGAACTTAAAAATCTTGATGGATAACTTTATGTAAATTTTGAAATAGATTGATCGAGGGTTTAATAACTACTGGTGGTTTAAGAAAATAATGTTTCAATTGAGGAATGTAGCTCGACCAAGAAAATGTCTTGATTGCGCCATTGTTTTACATCATACTCCTATCAAAAAAATTTAAACATGACATCAATTGAGAAAAATCTTGTTCGAGCCCCCTTTTTTCTTGAGTATCATTCCAATTAGGATTGCACGAAACAATTAACAAAGAGGAGCTTGATCGAGGCATAACTCGATCGATCTCATTTAATCATGAACTCCCACCAACCACATATTCATTCACATAACAAGACATTGGAATTTTTTTCGACGTAACTAGGAGATCGATCGAGCTCATTCACTCATGAATTCCCTCCAACCACATATTAATTGATAATTTTAACATAACATGACACTAGAATTTTTTTTTAACATAGCTAGGAGCTCGATTAAGCTATAACTCGATCAAGCATTGTTACTCATAAATTTTCACCAACAAAGTATTCATTCACATTGCTATCATAACATGGCTCAAAAAAATTTGTCTACATAACCCAGAGCTCAATCGAGCTTCTTTTTCGATGAAGTTAATTAATATGTGTGTGTTGTTGATAATTTATGTAATAAATATCTTTTTTGAGATATAACTCAATTGATCTCCTCCTGTCACCCAACCAAAAATAAAACATAACACAACAAAACATTTATATAAAAATACAGAAAAACACGGAAATTATAAAGACAATGATGAAGATTAAAGGAAATAACAAAACAATTGGAAACTTTTTTCTCAATTTTTATAAGGTGAATTAAAATTCATGTGGTTGATAAAACAATTAAGCTTTATGTAAATGAAATTGAGTTATAGTTGTGAATAATTGAACTTCTATTTCATATTTGCTCTATTATAATTCAAATATTGAAAATAAACAACATGAGAAATTGGAGTCATTATTGAAGAGGGGCTCAAGTGCCAAGCCAATCCTAAAGCATGAAAAATTTCTAGAGGAAAGGTGAGGCAAAGGAAAACAAGATTGAGATGGCAAGAATAACAACAAGATGATCTAATTCAACCAATTGATGCAAATATAGGTAATTCTTTGTCTCATTTTTTCTATAACAATTTTAAATTGTATGCAATATTTAGTATTTGAACTAAACATATATATATATGGATTCCAAAGATATTATGTACAACTAAATTTGTAAGGAAATCAAAATGATAGAAAATAAGTTCACTTATTCACTTTGTTTGTAGATACTTGTAATAGTCTTGAAGTGTATATTCCTTAATGATTCAAGGGATAATTCTATAATTCCAGTCAAGTATATTGGTAATAAAGGCTAGGAAGTTTGGGGAAATTTAAATTGGTATTTTGGGGCTATTTTTAGCAATAATAATAAATCTAATTATGAGTATTTGTTCTTTCAGTAATCATACAAGAGAAACTACAATCTAGTTGCAACAATTATTATGTTGTTGGCACAATTCTCACTCAATTTTATATTTTTTATTCCACTATGAAAGGATGTAATTTTATCAAAAAAATGAGGAACAAGATGTTCCCTATAAAGTTGGGTAACCACTAGAGGAATATTATGTGCCCTATCAAACTAATTAACCACTAGAAGAATGGGTTGTACCTCTCAAGTTGATGGGATAATTATAGGGAGCTACACTGGTTTGGAAAGCGGTGGAAGGTTTGTACAAAATTTGGATGCAAGCACAAGACAAGACAGTGGGGAACCTATCCATGATCACAATTTTAGAAAGCATGTAAGTAACATCATTTGACAGTATTTTGAGAAACATTTAGTTGTTACAAAAGCTCAGATATTGCATGGGTTGATCAAACAGAAAAAACGAAAACATGGCAGAAATATTTTGGGTATCCAAGATGCTAAAAGTAGGAAGACATGTGTAAACGACATTGAAAGTATATCAAAGACATTCTATAATTTTGGAAAATAAAGAAAAATTGATGTTCGAGTTGCTCAGAAGGAAATGAAAAATGTTGTTGTTGCACCAATTATATTGAGGAAACAAATGTTGGAAACAAATGTGAAATTGCTCCATGTCTTGAGAAAACCATTGCATAAGCATACCAAATTTAGGGTTCGAGTAAATAAAAATAATGAAGCTAATTTTTGGGATATTTTCACCAGAAAACCCTACTAGGACAAGCTTACAATAGGAATCATACCACTTATGGTAGATTTTTGGGAGAGTCTTTCTCATGTTTTACCAGATAGCAAGCATATTGTGTGGCATTTCCTATCTAAAGGTGAGTATGTAGGTCACGTTAAGCACATTGTAGAAATAACAAAAGTTGCATTGTTCGAGGAATTTCAAGAAAGAAATCCCCATGTTAAGATATCCATGAGCATGTTTCTGAAATTGAAACCATTGTTTATTAGGCCTAATACAATCTGTGACACATGTTGTTTCTGATATCATATTGAATTCCAACTTCATTATGACACATTCCTGGAATTTTGAAAGAAAATTTGGCATAGTGACCCTCCTCCTCCCATAGTGCACAATTATTTCATCAATATTGTGCAGAAGGGAGCCAAAAGTGTTTTTTTACAAGAAACAATGTATAAGTGGGAGAATATGCATTAAATGCATTGATTTGACATTGTTTCATAGGAACTTTCCTTTTGATCCAAACCATTCTGGGATTTCATATGTCATGGTCACATGGAATCAATATGAGTATGTTGTTAACCATCGTGTTCAACTATGACACTTAGGAGGATCAACTATGTTGAGGATAATATTCCGATTTCATAATTCACGGGGAAATTTCAGAACCAAATATATAAATATGTCTAATTAACATATAACCATTTTGGAAATGGCTTTGTTGTCACTTCCCCCCTAGGAAATAAATATAACTTGGCTTAACATTTGATGTGATGCATACAAGTAAAAATAATTTTGGTGTGACTCTATGAAAATTGGAAATTCACATGCCAAATTGGTGACATGGTTGTGATGGGTCATTAATTTAAAAAGGTAAAAATAGTGTGGTAAAATTATTTATAGATATTTATTTTTGAATGTATAATTTTCCAATACAATCATCTAGTCATAGCAACTTGAATTAATCTCACATAAATTAAAGTGAAGGCAAGTGAACCAAAGATATGGAAGATGGCATAATATAACCATGAACATATTATGGAGACTTGCATTCTTATCACCCATTGTCCAGATGAGTTGATGATCTAAATGGAAAACCCTGAAATCTAGTCTACTGCAGTCAAGTGTAATCTAATATAGAACAACAGATCCACATATGAATTTTGTAATTTAGAATTGTGACAATTGAAATAAGAATAAATCTAATTTATTTTTTGCAACTAGATATATCATGCAAATTGTTCTCTCCATTTTATACATATTTAGTTTTTTTAGTGTACTCCCTTTTTCTCATTATATTTGACAAATAATTGAAGGAAATATAAATATATGATAATGATGTAGAGAAAATCATAAATAAATGGAATATATTATCCAATAAACTATTTTTTTCTTAATCCAAAAAAAATAATTTAGAAATAAAGAATAATTAAAGCCATTCAAATGTTCGTTTAATCATATGGATTTCTAAGGAAAACACTTTATACATTTTTTCATTGAATGAAGTCATTGATGTCCTTAATTTATATGTTTCATTTTACTATGGTTAAATTTCTACATAGAGGTCTCAGACATTGTCTTATTCTACTATCCAACGTTTTTTCTCGTTGTTAAAATAAATAGAAAGTATAAATTGTTTATTTAGAGGTCAGAGAAATGAAGGTTTAGGAAAATACAATTGTTTCATATTACATTCCCATTCCCCATCTAATTAATAGGTTAAAACATTTAGTATATTGTCTTATATCGTGCTAGTATGTAAGGCATTGAATGGAGGTCATGGGCATTCTTCTGTCAATTATTGTGCCATTGTAAGTAAATGCATAGACCTGTGCTCCCCTCTATCCTAGTCTTATTCATGCTTGACACATTTACAAAAGAAAATGCATTCTGAAGAGAGAAATATAATTTATGTGGTGTCCTTTTCCTTTCGCCATAATTCTCTTTTATATTTGTCGTGGTTTAATTTCATTATTACAATATTATGGTCAATGTTAGTGTCGAGCAAGGTCCCTCTTTGAATAGATCCCTTTACTTTTGTACTCCTATTCAATTCACACCTTGGGAGAGTGAATATTTATAGAGAATCTATAAAAGTATTTGTTGAACACCCAAATGTTTTAATAATCAAATAATTAGAATGATGTTCCTCCATTTTTTTCTCATAATATGTAAGTCATATTGTTTTTTCAATTTGTGTAAACCCTAGACATATTATTCCCTTTAGTGTTAACATCATTCATATCCTATAAAACTATTATTATAAATAAAAAATATTAAAATATTTCATTTTTAGTGTCAATAATATATATTTTTTATAATAATATTAATTTTTAATTTTTAAATATTTTTAGTATTTTCAAATATTATCATGATAAAAATCAAAATCAAAATCCATTATCACTCACAAGAATCAATGTGTTATAATTTTTTTTTTTTTTAAATGTTTTAAATTAAATATATATATTTTTTGAAACATTTTTTTTTTTGTAAATCAACAATCTATTCATTCTTCCAAAAAAGGGTACATAAGTAGAAAAATGCAGGTAGTCTCAGCCCGACCAGGTTTTTTGACTATCGCTATCAGAGTATGACAATGAAGCAAAAAAACATCAAGAGACACAATCCACAACTTAAGAGGCCATATGCACTAGTAAACACACAAGAGAAATAAAACACCTATAACCATGCTAATCGCCGGAGGTGATGGATGATGGGTTGTCCAGAGTTGTTCCAGGGGGAGGTGGAGGACGGAAGGAGCATTGAAATTTCTCCTAGAAATGGGCCATCCAAGCCTCCAGCTTCTCGAATTTCTCAGATAACAGGTTCTCGCCTCACCAACCCACCAATACATGCTCCCGGACATGGCATTGGAAATAATGCATTTTGTTCATAGTTGAAATTTTGGAATGTTCCTCCTGTCGCACCCGCTCTGATGTTTCCAAGAAATCAAGAACATATTATATCAAACCTTGACACCGCTCCATGAAACATCCCTATCTCTTCCCTCGTCCCCTATGACATGCCATTCCCCATCTTCCTAAGCCACCACGATGAACTGACCCGCCTATTTGCTGACCTGGTGGGGTGCAGATCCCATGAACCATCAATGCACCACCATGACTACCACCCTGAGCTATAGACCTCGCACAACCAGAATTCCATGTTCTTCCACCACCTCGACCACCTGCAACCCTCTGATCTGAGTGACCGCCACCACTAACGTCCTGCCCTGAGCCATTGTTACGAGTCACCACTTCTAATTGAGAGAGAGACATGCCACCTCTCTAGATGCCCAAATTTGGATTAATTTGAAAGGCAGAGTGGCCTAAACGAGGAACCGGGTGCATGGTTATCATTCCAACACTACATAAACAGGTAGAAACGAACCCCCGCGAACCTTCCCAAACTGTGACAGTCCAAAGGGATAAGCAAACTACTCGCACCTATGTGACCACTGCTAACCAACCCCAAATGCACACGAAAAACCAGAATTATACACCAGCCTCATACGAAAACTTGTTCCACTTCCAAAGATGAGCCCATAGTAGCGAAACCTCTCGAAAAACAATATACTCACTCCCCAAATACCACTGAGTGTTGCAGGAGCTCAAGAGGGAACCAAAGATGGTTGTAATTCTACTCACTTTCCAGAACAAAAGGGTTACCACCCAACCCGAACCAGACCAAATAAGCACACACATAACCAGAAGGTTGAAACCTTTACTATATGAAAAAAACATGATGCGAAGACCAAACAAAAAATTGACAAAAATGTCCACCCGAAAGCGGAGGACAGAATGCCGGTGGTGAGGGCACCACCTCTCCTAAATGGGGAACCCTCTGAAAGTAGTTTCCTCTCCGTATAGGTCTCACACTACTGACTCAATTTCTCTTCCAGGTGCAGAATGAACAGTTACAGACCTCAACACCCTTCATTAAACTCAAATGATCATCACCACCGGTGGGAACCAAGACAAAATTATGTTTCACACAAACATCATTTAACCCTCCCGTACACATTGAATATTTAATATTGAGAGGACATGGAGTTCGGCCCTCCCACCCGTGGCCACATGCTCACCATGAGTTCCCATGCGTTCCCTCAGGAACATCGTATACCTTGCTACTCACCCCCATCAGGGATTTTTTTTTAAACATTTAATCAGTAAAAATTATGGTTTTATTATTAACATCTTAGAGTTGATGAAATTGAGAAATTTATTGCAAATATTTTTTAAGTACAACATCGTATGCTAAATGTACGATACATTATGAAAAATCTATGCTTACTAATTACATTTATGAGATATGTCTTTTAATTTTATTTTTATTATCATTGTTATCGTTTTCAATAATATTTATACTCTAGAAATTCATTTAAACTAGTGAAATCATTAACGTCCATAAAATTCCATAAATTGAAATTTAATGTACATTTGTAAATAATAATTACTAAACAACGATAAACTAAAATAATGAATGTATCCATAAACTGTGCATATGAAAATATATACAACGTACATTACATGAACATCCATAAAACTGAAATAATGTTCATGTATCCATAAACCATACATATGAAAATATACAAAGTATTGTACATGAATGTGCCCTATGAAATGAGCTTGAAAATACACAAAGTATGTGGTTTAAATTCCACTACCTCTATGTGACTTCTAGTAAAAAATGGTGTCCAAATTATGGTACTGCAATATAACAAATTAAAGTTAAAATCAACTATCATTATTTACAAAATGAATAATATAATGATAAGTAATTTAAGTTTAATTACACATGAATCTACTAACCCGACTCGAGTCCAAATGAAATATATGTGGGATGGGGATAACATCAATCTGAGTTTGGTGCTCCTTGGCCTATGGATCAATAGTTGGGGCCCATGTTAATGGGTCTGGATCGAGATAATCTCCAATACATTCCTCCTAATCATGCACCCACATAATTGTGACCTAGACACCACCCTATCTCTGGGCCTATGTACATGATGGAAAAGTCATTATAAGTACTCTATAATTAATGAGCATGCATGTAACTTTAAAAATTATATATTTTGAAATATTAGGAATAATTTTTTTTACCTCGAGTGGTGGTCCATGTGGAGAGACATTGTGACTCTCCTCAATGTGATTGTGGTGACGTGGAGGTGGAGGTGGATGATACTCCATGGCCATACACACTACTCAAGCCTACACTACACGATCGACTGATACCTCGGACCATATAGCCCTATGTCTACATGTTATCATGAAATTGTAAATATAAATGCAATTTAATATGAAATTATTAATAAAAATAATGTATAATTTGACAATAAGAGTAAAAATTTCCATATATATATGTATCTCACTTGAGTCATGTTATTTGTACATCCTCCATAAATCCCAGATGACATCACAACATCTATGTGCATATGCAAAAATATCCTCCCGAAGTATAATATCGAGCATGTTATCATCAAAAAAGTCAACTAGTGGGAAACAAGGAAACTATGGTGGTTTTCTCCTCCCTCCATGCAATGTGATAGTCGCACTGAGAAATGTAGTTTGCATGGTCTCTGTAATAGTAACCTTGGTCTCTATGTCGAATTGCAATAGCTCCTCTAGCTCAGTCATTAATACCACACTCTAATATGGTAGTGGCACCAATTCGGAGGTGGTGGTGCATGGGAGGGGTCCCTACAAGTCTCGATACGATCATACCTACACTCCATGCCAAATCCATAAAACTGTGATGAGGTGCTAGTGTAATCTGGTCTCATGTGGAGCACAAACTCTGCATATTCCTTTTTGGAAAAGTATAAGGCGACCTCATCATGGTGGGGGAACATGCCCTAACCTCCAATGAATTGATCATAAACATGAGAAACATCAACATTCCTAAAATGTTTGAGTTTAAGCGGACCATGTTTAGCACAACCCGTAAGGATCTTAAACAACTCCTCATGCACATAAATGTCCTTGGTAGTGACTTTCACTGCCTGCCAAGGATATATACTTAGAACATCCCGCTTTATATCCCTCTGTATGGGATGTAGGATGTCACTCTTTGGGACCACCCTTTGGTAAACCTCAATCAATCGGTCGATGCTATCCATCAAAGTGAAGCTACGTCTAGTCAATGAGCTAGTAGGGAGTGTAACCAACTCTCATGCAATCCAATCATGATGTCCCCTAATATCTTGGAGTGTGATACTAGCCGTGGCATTCGCCCATGGAGGGATCAAAGTTTAACTGTCATGTTTAGCTTTTCCCTGCTTTGAATCTGCAAGTCATAAACATAATTTAACATATAACAAATTAAACATAAAAGAATATACATTAAATTAAAACACAAATTGAAAAAATATAAATTAAAGAAATTTTAAAAATGCAAGAGATGTACCTATAATATATCGGACAAGTGAAGCTAGATGGTGTGCAACATCATGGAAAAATACATATATACTGCTTTTCACTCTCTCACTATCATCAGAATGAGGATCTACCAGTGAAATGTGACATCTCGCCAGGCTACATGATCTCTATTGAGTCCAACCATGTGTCTTTGATCTCCTCAGACTCTTGCAACCTGCTGATGCGGGCGACGATGGAGAAGGATCTGCATCCAAACATCATTGTGATGATCATATATGACAATGATTATGGTGATGGTGAGGATCCCAATCGTAGTCTTCCTGGTTAAGTTGCAAACATATTACAATTGGGTTAAAAAATATTAACAAGCCAAAATTTTCACTTTGACTTTCTTCCAGAGTGCTTCACACACATTCAAGTAGTAGTGCTTCCAATTCCCATAGTGCATGTGCCCCACTGTCCATTTATACCATATTATTGGATTTCACTAGTCCTAATTTATGCATTTATACGTCACATTAGTGTGTGGTGCTCCATATTATGCTGACACTAGGAATTTGAACACAAATCATGTGGAGGAAGGAAGTGCACCATTTAGTTGCTTTAATAGTCTGAAAAATTTCATCCTGGGAAATTTACCTTTGTATAAATTATCTTATAAAATAATGAATATAACGGAGCCCCAAGAGGAAGTGTTGAATATCCATAATAAACATGTCACAACAATGGTAACTAAATTAAATGATGTTGGATCGACATGGATGGAAGATGAGTGAATAAATTTTGATTATAATAAAATGGGTATATGCATAAAACTAGTGCTTTTTCGTCTTGTGTATTTCGTGCATATTTTTAGTGATCTACCAAGCTGAATTTTTAAGCACCTTTATGGCATACTTAAGTGTTTTTATGGCATATATACTCAATGTAATTGATAGAATTTGATTACAATATATGCAAGTATGTAAACATCAATTAAAAAAATTTCGCACAAGTGGGGTATTTTTCACTTTCCAATTTATTAAAGCATGGAAAATGAGAGTAGAATAATCCTCAAGCTAGAAGGGTGATACCCTCTTGGGATCCTTAAAGTAAAAAATCTAGTCTATCACCCTAGGATTCCTACACGTAGTATTGGAATCTTGCAATTTAATTTTCAAATTTTAAGTGTTGGTGGTGCAGGAATGTGTGCTTTTTCATCTATAGTTTTAAGAGTGGAAATTAGTTTTGAGTGAAGAGGACATTAACTTTGAATATATATATATATATATATATATATATATATATAAACTCATTTTGAAAATAAAAGGTAGGGCATCTTCAACATACATTCATATCTTAGAAGTGCCCATGGGGGCTTCACTAGGGGAGAAACACCATACCACATGCATTCATACTGGGGGATATATATTGAGGAAAAACTGACATAATATATTTAACATATAATAGAGGGTAAAGGGTTTTTATATTGGAAGGTATAAAAAATGAAGCTCAAAGTTAATGAAAAAATATAAGGGGGTATACAAATTTTTAATGAAAGAATGGATACCTACAATATCTAGTAAATGTAGGGGTTTTTTTAATTGGGAAGGTGTATTGGGTTTGTATTGGTAGGGGGTTAAATAATGTGATTTTTAGAGGTATTTTCCAATATCGAGTCAAAATAAGGGTATTGTTTAGTATGCTAGGAATGCACATCATATGTCAAAGGTTCATTCAGTGAATAGCCCAAGGAAGTTCCCAATGAATACGATATAACATAAGAAAAAAATATATTATACTATTGCCTACATATTACATAAAAATAAATTCAAATTCTCCAAGGAAATTACAAATCCATTTGTTAATTCAACCACATAAACTAGAAAATGCATTCATAGAAAACCAATAGAACTTGTTTGATATTTGTATTAGTTGTAATAGTGACAACTTTGCCTTAGCTTTGGTGTCTCAAGCATACGATAGAATAAGTCTTTGGGCACAATAAAGAACACCACAAGGGCAAGAAGTATGTTCCTTAGTATTTATCTCTCTCAAAAAATTTGATATATATTCTCTAGATAGAATAAAGGGAACCAAAAGGGCAAGAGGCATGTTCTTAGGCCACTTTACTTCCATAAAACAATATTACCTAGAATAATAGTCTACATAAATATGGAGAATAGGGAAAATAATAAAGTCTAAAATAATATTACAAAAGCAAAAGAAATCCATTTAATATGAGCTCACAAAGCTTTAGATACCTCTGAATGCAAGATAAGATGATGGCATATATTTATAGATCACTGAAAGGGAAACATGAGACCTAATATTTTAGAATATTTTTCTTCTCCCAAGAAATCCATTTAGTATGAAATCACAAAGTTTTGGATGCCTCTAAATGCAATAATTCCCATAAAATTTATAATATTATGACTTGTCTTTGTAGACTACTAAAATGGAAACATGAGACTTAATATGTTAGAATATTTTTCTTCTCCCATCAACGAGAAATTTTCATCTATATTTGTTAGTTTTTAGCTAAGATAGAGGCTTTGTTGACCTTTTACCAAAATCATGGGAAAACCTAGTGCTAATTTAAGCTATATATTTTTCTCATTTCCTAGTTTTAGTGGCTTTCTTGGTAGCCTATTATAATATTTATATGGCTGGATGGTAAAAATAATCACAAATTTTTATATTCTATGTCGAACACATCATGCCCTAGTCAAAAGAATCATTCAAGTGGAATGATGTGCAAATCTAATTGTTATTTTGTCTCCTTTGGAATTTAAAACATGGTTGTAGTAGCTCTTTGGAGTGGGTAGGGATAGAAATATTGACCTCTTTCTTATTTATAATATCATTTTTCACTTTGAATTAAAAAGACCCAATCTAGACTTTATAATCAAAAGTTCAATTTATGAGGTGTCAAATAGAGGTTGAATTTTATGTTTTAATCAATGTGTAGCATAGTATTTCCAAGTAATAATTTATCTGCAAGGAAGGGACCCACTTATGAATTCATTGGATGCAAGTGATTTAACCCCCCCCCCCATTTATTGTTGTCTTGAAATTTTTGTGGTCCTTCTGATGTCAAAATATTTCCAAGGTTCTAAAACCAAGGAAGCCCTCCTCACTAAAGCACCACACACAAGTTGCAGAAATAAGTTCATCCTGATGTCCATAGATCCATGTCATTTTTTGTCATTTATATGATGGCAAAAATCCTACCTTTAATGCAATACAGAAAAATTCATCATTTCTAGATGACAAAAGCTAACACATAATGCATAGAGGCCTTTTCTCTAACAAAAAACATGTCAATTGAGATTGAAAACATGCAAAGCCATGCATTATGCTATGGAAGAGAATTTAACCCTTATATAAAAAAATTCATGTTATTTATATTTATATATGGTATTTTGGTTGATTTCATACCATGAATTTCAATCATATCATTGTCTTGGGTACACTTGGAATTTCTTGAGAGGATTTATCAAATTTCATTGTGGATTGGAAGAATTGTGCAATATAAATTTTCACTAAAAACCTCCTTATCAAAACTTTGGTTGGATATGTTACCCATTTTGGTCCATCTCGGTTCTTAAAAATGGAGAAAAATAATCTCTACATGCCTACACTCAAAAAATATTGTCTTGTCTTTGGATTTGAGGCACTAGATCTTGGCATATGAGCACTCAAAACTAATTTATGTTCACTAAAATTTTATTCTTATAGTTTTGTTGCAGTTAAGTGAATTTTCTAACATGTATCCCTTACTCTTACTAACAACCTCACTCTTACAAGAAACCTCTTGAAATGGCTCATCGATTGGTGGATTGAAGAAAAAAAACATTCAAGGGGAAGGAAATGGGTAGAAAATTGAACTCAAGACACTAACATTTTACAATTGACAATAGTTGCAGTTGGTGCACTAGTGGAAGGATGACACTGAACAATGGTTTTCAAGTCAGCCTAATTTCACTCTCCTTGGTCGAGCTCTTTTTTAATGGTCTATGCTGCAAAAAATGCATGCATAGACTAATTCATAGGGTTTTTAACAACTTAAAGGGATCATGATCAAGCTCCCTTTTCCATGCCAATAATTCAATTTGTGTGTGGGAGTTGTTGAGAAATATAGGGAATCTAGATTAAATGGTATCTAATACTTTGATAACTGCTTGTGATGTCTTTTTACTTAACTTGATTTACTTCTTCTTTAAATTGATTATTGTTATTTTTTCTATAATCAAACAACTACCAAACAATGAAGATCAAAGAGACAAGAGGACACAAAATGTAGGCTACTAGCCAGGGTGAAAACCTCTCCTCTTGAGAGGAAAACCACAAGAATTTTTCTCTTCTTATAGAATCTTCAAATGACGAATTCAAAGACCTAAGAACCTTGAAAAAGACCCCTCTATGAAAAATTCAACCTTTATCCTTGATGAGATTTCTTTCCAGCAATTTCAACCCCGACAACTTCTTCACCAACTTCTACCACAACAGTTTCTTCAGCAACTTCGACCCCAATAGTTTCTTCTGAAACTTCAACCCCAACAGTATCTTCTACAACTTCGACCCAAATAATTTCTTCTGCAACTTCAACTCCAAAATTTTATTCTACAACATCGACCCCAACAATTTCTTCTACAACTTTGACTTTACCAAAAACTTTCCAACACTTCAACTTGCACATCAACTTTATAGTACTTCTACTTTCCAAAAAACTTTCCAATACTTCAACTTACACAACAAATTTCCAACACTTTGAATTTCCCAAAAAAATTCCAACACTTTTACTTTCCTAGAAACTTTAGAAACCCTAACACGAGAGAGAGAGAGAGATCCGAAAACTTTGATCTTTCTTTTCTTCTTCTTATCCTTGATTTTTGTCCTTTTCAAGCTTATTTATTGAGGAGATTGAACTTTCTTGTTGTATGTGTCCAAATGAGGTCAAGTTCCTTCTTATATATAGGCTTTCTATCTGTATGAATTGCTTCCTTGAGGCCAATCGTTTATGTAGGTTGACTTTCTTGAGGCACCATGACAAGGTCTTGGAGGGTCTTTGAATTTAATTTGACTCAAATAAATTGTATTTACATGATCCGAAATCATGCAGGAACACCATAAAATATATAAATACACATAAACACAGAGACACAATAGAAATAAGACTTCATTTCATTAATATCACATAACTGAAATACGCTTGTTGGCCCTCAATTTTGGTTAATTTTTCTTATCAAAAATCCACCTAATTTCCATCATATTCCACCTTATATCATCCATAAAGGCCTTATTTTGACCTTGTTATTTCACATAATTAAATTATGTTTTTCAATTTTTAGATATTTTTGTAAAAATTGAGTTTTAAGAGTATTTTTGGACTGCACTGAAAATTCTCGTAATAGCTCCATTCAAGTCATATGTGCAGGAAACTTGGGCATGAGCTGAGCATAGATTTGGAAAACTTAGGAACCATGGATGAAAAAAAAACTATTGGGTCGGTCAAACAGAGCTAAAACAAGCCTAGTCAACGTTGATCAAACATAACCTGTTTTTCCGAAATCCCTAGGAAAAAGGGGAAAAATTAGTATTTTTTGGGATTTTCTAGATTTTGTGAAACTGAATGGATGAGTTCGATCTATATGGATGGGATTAGGATGGATAATACTGTTAGAGACAATATATCTTAGTTTTTTTATCATTTTTCTATTTAAACCAAGCCTATGAACCATTCAAGCATGGAGAATTTGTATAATTTTATATTGAGACTTCTGAATATTTTGAGATAATTTGAGGAAACAGCTCCACCTTCTATTTGTTTTTCATGCTGTGGATGATTGATTGAATTTTTTGTAGCTGATATTTTATTCAAGTATGCAAGGAAAGGGTGGAGGGCCCCCACACCAAGCTAAGTACACTTTTTGGTTAAATTAGCATAATTTTCATGAACTAGTTTTGCTTCAGATTTATTCATTTATCTAGATGTGTGAAGATTTCGTATTATTTTTGGATGAATATTGGTATAATTCTAATTTTAATACGAAGGGACAAACAAGAATTTATGTTAAATTCTCCTTCGATCTAATCAATAACAACAACTAAAATTCATCCTATTTCCTTTCTTAAGTTATTTCTTGAATTTCTATTTTTATTGCAATGGCAACAATGATGGAATAGAAATTATAAAGAAGGACAACCCGGACCTCCTAAGTTATGAGCCTCTTCTCCTAATTTTTATACACCATAAGCTATTTTTAATCGGTTATTTAGTTTCTCTTCATGAGGGTAGCACCATGGGGAAGGACAACCAGGATCTCCTAAGTTAGGAGCCTCTTCCCTCACTTATTACATATTGAATTAGCAACTTCTTAGTTAGATTTTATATTTGTAATATTCGTTTCCATAGATCTTAGAATTTAGAATATATTTGTAATATGCATTTCTTATAACTTCTATATTTTTTCTTCTAAAATTGATTACATCTGATATCCATATATTTTGGACATGCTTCCAAGTTTACAAACCCGGATTGATAATTAAAATATTTGTGTTAGTTTACCTACTAAATTGACCCAAATTTTTTGGCATCATTGCTGGGGAAGAATACATCAATATAGTCAATTAGGAAGATTAAAAAAGTACATAAAAAAACAAAAAAACAAAACACAACAAAAACAACAACAAAATTTAGTTATTTTTCAGTTATGTTTCTTTATGCATAGAGAAAGAAATCGGAAAGGTAGATTTACTGAACAAAACCCCCCAACAATTCAACCACCCATAGGAGTAGGACCATTAGGACTAATTACACCAGTTTCTAGAAGACCAACTCTAGAGGAATTAGAAGAAAAACAAAGATCAGGACAAAGATTGACTCTTATTGAAAGACAAACCTTGTTAGCCTATGAAGTGAAAAGAAAAAAACCATAAAAAGAAACACCTTAGACAAGGAAACCAATTGTTAAACAATTAGAGTAACCAATTCTTGAACAAATAAAGATATTTGAGGAAACACCAATTCATCCTCTTATTGAAACATTACAAAAAACTGAAAAGAAAATGACGAAGGAAGGAGAAGGATCTAATATACCAATTATGACTCCATAACAAAGAATCCAATATGAGAGGAAACAAAAAGAACGGCAGAGAAAAAGAGAGGAATACAGGAGAATAGAAGCATAGAGAAAAAGAGAAGAAGATGCAAAAAGAGAATATTATAACAAGAGAAAAAATGATATAGAACTAGACCATGATCAGGAAACTACCTGTGGCTTCCCAATACTAGACACAAGAGAAATCCTAGGAGAAGAAGTGAAAATGAAGAATATTCAACCTTCTTTTTTGCCCAATTTTTATGGAATTTAAATTGAAGACCTTGATTCATTCATGTTTGAGTTTGATATCTTATGTCGTACTTATGGATATACAGATGAAGCACATAAACTTCGTCTCTTTCCTTCTACACTCAAAGTAGCTGCATTGAAATGGTTTATGGGATTAGGAGAACACGCAATTGCTTCTTAGGATGACATGAAGAGAATTTTTCTTAAAAAGTATCAAGCCTATTACAGGCCTAGAGATTCAAAGGAAAATATTTTCAAAATGTCACAACAAGAAGATGAAACTTTGGAAGAGTACATGGAAATATTCCTTTACAATCTACAAAACCCCAAACAACACTCTCTGAATCATGATACCATTCGAACAATTTTTCTTAGAGGTATAAGAGATTAATACCTTGATATTCTCAATGTGATGGGAAAAGGAGACATCTCAAACTTGCCATTCGATGAAATTTTTGAACTATGTAAAAAATATTCTAGGGGAAGAGAAAAGAGTGGAAAAGGAGATGTTACATCAAGAGCTTCTAAATCAGTAACAGGAGGAGTAACAAGAGCAGAAATAGGGAGTTTGTTAGAAAACTTTGAAACTAATCTTTTGAGCACTTTAGGAACATATTTTGATGTTTTGAAAGCTAATAAAAAGAAAGATAAACAAGATCAAATCTTATCAATATTTTGTCCTAAGTGTAGGAATAAACATCCATTAAGAGAATGTCCTTTGGATAATATTCAAGTGTGTGGGCTCTATACAGAAAACAATTCAACTGAAAATTGTCCAAAACTTAAAGAATTGCAAGTAAATTCAATGGAAGAAGTACAAGGGATTTATTCTCTTTACTATATGGCACCAAGGAGACCTTGACAGCCAAGGATTCCTTAGAAATTCTCTCAAAAAATCCCACAGAATTATCAATATCCTCCTCAAAATTCATGGAGTGCTCCAATGCCATGGCAGGCTTGGCCTCCAAAGTAATACCAAAACCAACCTAGACAATTTTAGTGAGGATATCGTTATGGAACCCAGCCACGTCAACAAATGTATCCTTGGCAATACCAACAACCATATCAACAACCATATCCTCAAAAACCATTTCAATATCAAAAATTCCAACAACATCCTCAACCAATGCCATTTCCACAACAAATCCTGCACCCTTACTAACTAAACCACAACAGTTTTAGCTGCCTTCTAACCAACCCCCACCTAGACCAACTCAATTACCATCCTAGCCAATAGAAAATCTGAGTAACAAGGTGGAAAGACTAGCATATAATGTGGAAGAAGCGACATATTTTACTACATATTCTATTCTTTCTATACAAGATGTCCACTTAAGGTCTGGGAAAGTATTACACAAAGATTCTCCACCAGTCATAGAAGAGAAAACTGAACAAGGAGAACAATATGAAAAATCTCATCTAGGAAATTAAATTCAAAAAGGAAAAGATATTATGACTCAAACACCACCTTATCCAGAGAGGTTAGTAGAGCAGAAAACTCCAATTTCTCTTCCTGAATTCGATATTTTGGATTAATTAAAGAATTATTATGTCAAAATTCCTTTATTGCAAACTATCAAATATATTCCAATTTATGCAAAAACAATAAAGGAATTATGTATTAATAAAACAGGAAGAAAGAAAAGAGATCCACCCACAATCCAAGTCATTGGAAAATTAGATAGTCGCATATCTGCAAAAACAAAAATTTAAAAATATATTGATCATGGGATACCTATGGTTACAATTTCAATCAATAATTTTTCAATTCCAAACACTTTAATAGATTTGGGAGTAGCTATAAATGTCATGGAAACAGAAACTATGAAATATTTTAAATTTCCCAATATTTGACCTACTACTACAATTTTAGAGCCAACAAATAGATCTAAAGTTGTACCAGAGGTAATATTATAAGACATCATTATTTCTTTGGATTCATGGGAGTATCATGTAGACTTTCTAATCTTGCAACCAAAAACAAATCTAGGAGGCCATCCTTCAATTCTAGGTAGACCATGGTTAGCCACAACAGATGCCTTCATTGGATGTAGATCAGGAAGTATGATCATAGCACATGGGGACGAAAGGAAACATGTTACACTCTATCCTCCAACACATTATCCCTTATTATTATCATGGCTTGATGAACAACAACAACAAGAAACTCAATATGTTCTAAGAATTAATCAAGTCTTTAATTTTAGAGAAGAGGAATAAAATTAGGATCTAATAGAAATTTTCATCTTAGAACCTGATATTTCGGAGAAACTAAGAATAACACAATATGAATCTACAAATCATCTTTTAAATCAATGTTTTCAGGAAAATTTTACTATTCAATCAATCCAAAATTCATTTGAAAGTATTTTTCTTGTTAAATCAATTACCAATTCACAAAGAAAAATCATTGAAATCAATCTTGGAAAGAGTTTAAATATTGGTAATAATATACAATCATCACAAGAACAACATGTAATTGAATTATTACAAAAAGATTCAAAATATTTTTCCTGGGATTATACAAACATGCAAGGAATTCATCCAAAGACATGTATCCACCATATCTATATTGATGATCATATCAAACCAGTTAAACAACCACAAAGAAGATTGAATCCTATGATGAAAGAAATAGTGAAAGAGGAACTGCAAAAATTGTTACAAGTAAGATTCATCTATCCTATTTGAGATAGTCAATGGGTTTCTCCCTTAGTTGTGTTACCAAAGAAAAATGGAAAATAGAGAATATGTGTAGACTATAAGGAAATGAATAAAGCCACATTGAAAGATCATTTTCCACTGCCATTTATTGACCAAGTACTAGATTCATTAGTTGGAAAGAAATTATTTTCTTTTCTTGATGGATTTAGTGGATACAATTAGATTAAGATAACATTGGAGGACCAGGATAAAACCACATTTACTTGTCCATGGGGAACATACACATATAATGTTTTTCCCTTTGGGTTATGTAATGCACCTGGTACTTTTCAAAGAGTAGTCCTTTCAATCTTTGTTGATCTAATTCATGAGTGTGTAGAGGTCTACATGGATGATTTTACTATATATGGAGGAACATTTGATGATTGTTTGAATAATCTTGAATTTTTTTTAAATAGATGCATAGAGACAAACCTATCCCTTAGTAATGAAAAATTCTTTATGATGTTAACTGAAGGGATAGTGTTGGTACACCACATTTCTTCTTTGGGAATCAAGGTGGACCCAACAAAGATACAAGTCATTGTAAACTTAATGCCACCAACAACACAGAAATAAGTAAGAATTTTCTTGGGATATGCAGGCTATTATAGAAGATTTATTGAAAATTTTAGTAAAATGACTCTGTCTGTGTTCAAGTTACTTGCAAAAGACATTGAGTTTCAATGGACAAAAAATTGTCAAAATTCATTTGAAATATTGAAAGATAAATTTTCAATAGCACCCATTCTTCGAGGACCAAACTGGTGTTGGAAATATGATTCCTATGTCCTAAAACGTTGTCCTTGATGGAAACTCTCTGGTAAAGGACGGAGTATATATTCTTGGAGAAGCCCAACAGTATATCAGAAGAAATGTGTACAGTTCAGAAGAAGATTGATTGAATTTTGTATTGCAGGTTATATATGTGGGTTTGTCTAAGCCAAGTCGCGTATACACGCAGATAAGATCGTTCCAAGTCGCGTATGCCCTTTTGCGCTCTAAAAAGATGTAAAAGATGATACCAAGGGGCATTTCCATGGTATTAGCCCACAGTATTGAGCGTTGTGTTGCCTAGTTGATTTCGTCCAAGTATACCATTGGCTATTGTGTGGTTTTGACTCATGGTATTGGTAAAGGCTAAAACTATATAAGGAGAAGAAGATCATAATGCATGTGGGTGCATGAGTAAGGGTTGTTACTCAATAATTTTCTCTAAGATTTATCTGCATGGGATGAACTCTGTTTTAATTGATAGGTCTGAATCTATGATGCACCCATGGATACAATGATGGTTTAGGATCCCTAGATCTGAAATGACTATGATCTTGTGTGATCCATTGAAGAGATGATTAGATCTATGACCTAACGCAAGTTTTCTGAAGTCAAGTGAAGAAATCTGGGTAAGTTCTATGGATCTGGTTCATTCTGCAAATTTTATATTTACAGATCTATATGCTAGTTCGTCTTAGTAAAAGTGTGTATATACGAGGGTTTGCTTCAGAAAAGGCATGTATGGCAATTAGGGTTTTCTGAAGCTTATTGCAGAGGTTTTTTTATTATTCCTGCTATTTGTCTATTGTATGTCAATGAAGTCTTCTTGTAGATCTGGGTTGTCTGAATATTGTATATGCTGATTATGTACAAATCTGATCAATGAGAGAATAAACATGGTTGATGATGACTAAATGATGAAGGGTTTTGCATTTCTAAAGATATCTGACTGAAAGCCTCAGATCTGGATCTGAGACTTATTACATTCTGAAAAACAATATTCATAGATCTATACACAGGTTGGTGTGAAGGAAAGCGCGTATACACGCAGGTTCAGTGAAGCGAAGTAGCATATGCATTTTAAGTTGATGAATATTCAGGGTTGAGTTTGTATCTGCATATTTATTCTGAAGTTTGGGTTATTTCTGAGTTCTGGTTACAGTGGTCTCACTGTTCTGATTGAATTATCAGGTAAAGTTTATGGTTGTCGATATTTATGAAGAGTTGTGTTGATGCTGTTTGATCCAGTATGAAAATTGATGAAACGTGGTCTGCAATGGTTTTGAGGGTTGAAGCCTTCAATATGGAAGTAGAAGCTTCCTGCCAGTAGAAGCTAGTGTTTTGATCAGGGGGTTTAAGCTCCCTTTGAGTAGTGGATGGTAAACAAGATTAGGGGGTTGTAGCTCCCTTCTAGTAGCAGCTAGAAAATGAGAGAAGGTAGTAGCCTTCTATAGGTAGATTCCTGCGTATTGATATGAGTCTGCATCAGTACAATATTGTAAACAGTTTTCCATATAATAAATATTGAAGATAGAGATGACAACAGTAGTGGTTTTCTCTTGAATTGGGTTTCCACCTTAAATATTGGTGTTCATGTGTGTTGCTCTTGTGTGATGATTTATACTACTATTACTACACATATTTCCTGATTATGTAATAGATGCATGACTAGTAAACTGAGTTAAAGATTGTTCCAGAACATTTTTTCTAATCTGCAAAATTATATTAGTCTATGCTAGTTTCTTTTATTATATGTGCGTGTATACGCGATTTGGGTTCATCATAGCCGCGTATGGAATTTTGTAAAGAAAAAGTTCAAAAATTTTCGGTAGCTCTAAATACTGATTCACCCCCCCTCTCAGTATTTTTCCCAACAATTGGTATCACACCATGTTCTTCTGAAGAAGCTTAATCGCTAGAAGAATGATTGATTAAGATGAGTAATCAAGATGGGGCAACATCTATCAGGCCTCCTCTTTTCAACGGAAATAATTTAATCTTCTGGAAGACAAGGACAGGATCTTATCTTCAGTCTCCTGGAGCAGATGTATGGGCTATATTTGAAGGAGGTTATCAATATCCAACATCAGTTCCAACAGATGCAACAGAAAGAAAGAAATATGAAACCAATGCAAAGGCGGTTAATGCATTATTGATAAGTCTGACTGAATCAGAAATTGTCAAAGTCATGCAGTTGAATACAGCGAAGGAGATATGGGACAAAATCATTCTAAGCTATGAAGGTGATACCAAGGTAAAAAGTGTTAAACTCCAAACTGTCAGAATTCAATATGAAAATCTCAGGATGCATAATGAGGAAAGCATTGCCAATTTCTTTTTATGTCTAGATGATATTGTAAATCGTATGAGAAATCTGGGTGAAACCATAACTGACACTACTCTGGTAGAAAAGGTTTTAAGATCTCTAACTCCCAAATTTGAATCAAAAGTGTCTTCTATTGAAGAGAAGCAAGATCTACAAACTCTTACTATTGTTCAACTTCATGGTATTTTGATTTCTTGTGAAATGAGAAAAGGAGGTCCATCTGAAGTCAAAGAAGTTGTCTTTAGAGATGCTGCAAAAGGAAAAGAAGAACTAGAAGGATCAGGGTACAGTTCAGAAGAAGATGAAATAAATTTTGTAAAGAAGCTACAACTTGGCACGAGAAGATTTAGATGTAAGCTTCCTTTTAAATGTTTTGCTTGTGGAAGGGTTAGTCATTATGCTGCTAAGTGTCCTCATAAAGAAAAACATGAAAAAGGAAAGGAAGTGGCAAAAGTAAATAAGAATCGGTTTATCAATAGAAAAATTTATTATACTCATGAAGACAGTGATGGGCTATCAAATAGTGAAGAAGGAGAATATGATCAAGATGTTAGACTACTCATGGATTTTGAAAAATATTCTAGTGAGGCTAAAGATACCTTTATGGATACACTAGAAGAAAATGATTTTCTTGAAGAAATTAATCAGCTCAAAATATGTTTGGAAGAAAACAAAATTTCCATAGATACTCTAAAGAATCAGCTTATAGAAAAGGAGAAGCACAATGAGAAATTAGAATGTGAAATAGTAAGTCTAAGAAAGGAAATTGAGAAAGAGAAAACTTTAAATCTTAGATTTTCTAAAGGAACTGAAACCTTAGATGAAATTATCAAGGTTCAACGCTCTCCTTTTGTAAAGACAAGTCTTGGATATATCGGATAATCCTCTTAGTCTTCAGCACCAAGCTATCTAAATGCATCTAAAGCCAGCCTACAACATTTTTTCACTCAGCAAGAGAACAAAGAAACTTCATAGGTAAAGCATAACCAATTCAATACAAAGAACAATAGCATAAATATCAAACAGAGAAACACCAATTTGTAGGTAAACACAAACAGAAGGTTTCATGATCGCAAAAATTTCTTCTTTAATGGGAAATGTTTATCATGTCATAATTTTGGTCATAAAGCTGTTCAATGTGTTGCATACAAAACCATCATGACCAAAGAAGCAAGAAATCAAAGAAATGAGACTGGAATAAAGAAGAATACTTATAACAACTTTTCTCCTCTTCAAAATGAAATTGAATGTGCTTATTTCAATAACTTTGGTGATGGAGAATCTGAATGCAGGAGAAAACTCCAACCAAAAGAGCATGTACCTTCAAATTCCAAGGTATGGAGAAAGAAGGACTTACAGGTTGAGAATTGTGGCATAGCCTTATTTGCAAAAGGGGAAGAAAATCAATGGTACATTGATAGAGGATTCTCAAAACACAGGACAGGTGATAGAAATAAACTCCTTGCATACAATGCTCTAGAAAGAGAAAATAATGTTACCTTTGGAAATGATACTCCTGCTATCATTAAAGGAAAATGTTCTATTTTTATAAAAGAAAAGGTAAAAGCTAACAATGTTATGTCTATGGATGGATTAAAACATAACCTGTTAAGTGTGAGTCAAATGTGTGATCAAGGAAATGAATTTGTCTTTAGTTCAAAAGAATGTGTGGTACGTGAACTTTACACAGGAAAAATAGTAATAAAAGGAACTAGAACACCAAGAAATCAGTATGTATTGAAAGGTTGCAAAGAACAATGTTACTTGGGTAAATATTTAGAAAACTGGTTATGGCACAGAAGATTGGGGCATTTGAGTTTCTCTCAAATCAGCAAAAATAGTAGACTCAAATCAATTCGTGATCTTCCCCGCATCACTCTGCCTGAAAGTACCATATGCAAATCTTGCCAATTCGGTAAGAAAACCATAATACAATTCAATGCCAAAGAAGGATCAGCAAGTAAGCCTCTTGAACTCATGCATACTAACTTATGTGGACCTATGAGAAAAAGGTCACCCCATGGAGAACAATACTATATTATTTTCATTGATGATTTCTCTAGAATGTGTTGGATTGGTTTACTAAAACACAAAGATGAAGCATTTGAAAATTTTCAGATCTTTAAAGCCCTAGTTGAAAACGAATTAGATCTAAAAATCAAATGTCTTAGATCTGACTAAGGAGGGGAATATATATCAGATGAATTCTTTGATTTTTGTGAACAACATGGCATAAAAAGACAGTTTTTTGTAGCTGGAACCGCACAACAAAATGGCGTGGCAGAAAGAATGAATAGAATAGTTCAACAAATGGCTTGTGATATGCTTGATGATTCTAGAACACCTGATACCATTTTGGGAGTAGCAACACATACCGCTATAAATATTCTTAACAAGGCTCATGTTCATGTAAACATTGATAAAACTCCTTATGAGCTCTAGTATGGTAATCTTCCAACCGTAAAGCATTTTAGAGTTTTTGGAAGAAAATGTTTTATCAAGAACAATGATGAAAAACTTGGTAAGTTTGATCCTAGAGTAGATGAAGGAATATTTCTTGGCTATTCTTCAAGAAGTAAAGCATATAAATGTTACAATAAAAGACTTTGGAAGATTTTTGAATGCATCGATGTTGTAATTGATGAGTCTCTCTCAGCTCCAAAAGGGGAAATACCAATAACAAATGAAGATGATGGTGATGAATATCTTCCTGCATCAAATAGCAACAATATAGAAGGTGAACCCAAATAAGCACCAGAAGAAGATCTATCTGAAAAGGCTTCATCCAGGTATGTTCAAAAGAATCATCCAGACTCTCAAATTTTGGGAGAAAAGGGATCAGGTGTCCAAAAAACAAGAACTCTTGTAGGATCTCCTAGTTATCTAGCATTTCTATCCACTATTGAACCACAAAATTTCAATCAAGCTAGCAAAGATGAATGTTGGATTCAAGCCATGAATGAAGAACTTTATCAGATTGAAAAGAATCATACTTGGGAATTGGTTCCAAGACCTCATGATAAAAATATTATTGGAACAAAATGGATATTTAAAAACAAGTTAAATGAAAATGGAGATGTTATTATAAACAAAGCTAGACTTGTTTGTAAAGGGTATGCTCAACAAGAAGGTATAGACTTTGAAGAAACATTTTCTCCTGTAGCTAGACTTGAATCCATAAGAATGTTTCTTTCCTTTTCAAACTTTTAGCAGTTCAAAGTTTATCAAATGGATGTTAAATATGCTTTCCTCAATGGTGATCTAGAAGAAGAAGTTTATATAGAACAACCAAAAGGATTCATTTTGGGAAATGATGAAAAACTTGTTTGCAAACTTAAAAAGCTTTATATGGTCTCAAACAAGCTCCAAGGTCATGGTACTATTGTCTTGAAAAATATCTTCATCAACAAGGTTTTTCAAAGGGATCTATTGATAGCAACTTATACACAAAAATTGAAAATGATAAACTATTGATAGTAGTTGTATATGTTGATGACATCATTTTTGGGAGTAATGAAGAGTCCATGAGTCAGAAATTTGCTTCTATTATACAACAAGAATTTGAAATGTCTTTACTTGGGGAACTAACATTTTTTCTTGGCTTACAAGTGCAACAAGCAACAGATGGCATATTTTTATCACAAGCAAAATATATTAAGAAAATTCTGAAGAAGTATGGGATGGAAGACTACAAACCTATAAGTACACCAATGGTAACTGGGTGTAACCTCAGTTCTCATTATGATTCTCCCACGGTGAATCAACCAGAATACAGATCCATGATTGGAAGTCTACTTTATCTAACTGGGACAAGACCTAACATTATGCATGCAGTTGGGATTGTTGGACGATTCCAAGATAATCCAAAAGAGTCACACCTTCAGGCTATAAAAAGAATATTCAAATATCTACAAGGGACTCAAGACTTTGGTCTATGGTATCCAAAGAATGATGATATCACTCTTCATGCTTACACAGATGCGGATTGGGCTGGAAATGTTGATGATCGAAAAAGCACTAGTGGTGGTGCATTCTATATGGGGCCCCGATTAACATCTTGGTTCAGCAAGAAACAAAGTTATATTGCCTTATCTACAGCAGAAGTAGAATATGTGGTTGCCGCATCATGTTGCACACAACTACTTTGGATGATGCAGACTTTACAAGACATTCATATCAAAATTTCACCTCCCATATCCATTTTATGTGATAATACAAGTGCCATTATTATCTCAAAGAATCCTATTATGAATTCCAAGACCAAGCACATTCCTATCAAGTATCACTTCCTACGTGAATAAGTGCTTGAACAAAAGGTTAAATTGGAGTATGTTCCCTCCAAAGAAAAAGTTGCTGATATATTCACTAAACCTCTTCCCAGAGAAGCATTCAAATATCTCAGACAGAAGCTGGGAGTTGTCTCTGCCTCTCTGATAAAATATTCTTAATTTCAGAAGATTAAATTCGATACGTGGGTTTCATAAAGGAGAATCACGTATATACGTGAGTTTCTGTGCATAAAACCATGTATGGGTTTTGCTAACAAAAATTCTCTGGGTCAGCATTCAGAATAGATGTGGTGTTGTTGGGTAATATCTGTTTTGATCCAGTTTTCATCTTTCTGTATCATTCTCTGATATTTATCTCCTTGATGAAAATTCTTTGATGAATTGGTTGTTGAAAGTGTTCAGGATGCACAAGCCTAGGGGGAGCATTAGCCTTGTTGTGAATAATGAATTATTGGCATTATGATGGTTTTGAAATATGATCTCTCTCTTGAGGTCTTTTGGTCTTGGTTATAAAAATTCATATATGTAATTTGATGAAAAGGTCATGTTGAAACATATGATTGTCAAATTGTTATATTCAGTCATGTAAGGACTTATTCAAACTTGTAAACCCACTTGGTTGGGTAGTTGAGTCAAATATGTAATTCCACTTGGTTGGATCATTGATGTAAGTATGAGTCCTTGGTGATAGGAAAGGTCATACTTGGTCATTGAAAAATTTGTTTGAAGATTTAGCATGAACTCAGGGGGAGCATGGTAATTTCAATACACATCAGATCTTTAGAGCTCCTTGTTTTTGGTATTGATCTGCCCTTTTCCCTTGATGTTAAAGGGGGGAGTATTTTGGGTGTTTGAATAATGATTATGTTTCATGTATCTCTCTTATGTAATGATCAAACACCATCATGGTTTCCATCAAGTCCAAAGGGGGGTATTGTTGGAAATACGATTCCTATGTCCTAAAATGTTGTCCTTGATGGCAACTCTCTAGTAAAGGATGGACTATATCTTCTTGGAGAAGCCTAGCAGTCTATCAGAAGAAATGTGTACAATTCAGAAGAAGATTGATTTACTTTTGTATTGTGGGTTATATACAAAGGTTTGTCTAGGCCAAGTCATGTATACGCATGGATAAGATCGTTCCAATTCGTGTATGCCCTTTTGCGCTCTAAAAATATGTAAAATATGATACCAAGGGGCATTACCATGGTATTAGCCCACAGTATTGAGCACTGTGTTGCCTAGTTGATTTCGTCCAAGTATACCATTGGCTATTGTGTGGTTTTGACTCATGGTATTGGTAAAGGCTAAAACTATATAAGGAGAAGAAGATCATAATTCATGTGGGTGCATGAGTAAGGGTTGTTATTGAATAATTTTCTCTAATTTTTATCTGCATGGGATGAACTCTGTTTTAATTGATAGATCTGAATCTATGATGCACCCATGGATGCAATGATGGTTTGGGATCCCTAGATCTGAAATGACTATGCGCTTGTGTGATCCATTGAAGAGATGATTAGATCTATGACCTGGCGCAAGTTTGTTGAATTCAAGTGAAGAAATCTGGGTAAGTTCTATAGATCTGGTTCATTATGCAAAGTTTAAATTTACATATCTATACGCTAGTTTGTCTTATTAAAAGCGCGTATATACGTGGGTTTTCTTCAGAAAAGGCACGTATGGAAGTTAGGGTTTTCTGAAGCTTATTGCAGAGGTTTTTTTGTTATTCCTACTATTCGTCTACTGTCTGTCAATGAATTCTTCTTGTAGATCTCGGTTTTCTGAATACTGTATATGCTGATTATGTACAAATCTGATCATTGAGAGAATAAACATGGTTGATGATAACTAACTGATGAAGGGTTATGCATTTCTAAAGATATCTGACTGAAAGCCTCAGATCTAGATCTAAGACTGATTACATTCTGAAAAACAGTATTCACAGAGCTATATGCAGGTTGGTGTGAAGGAAAGCGCATATACATGCGGGTTCAGTGAAGCAAAGTAGTGTATGCATTTTAAGTTGATGAATTTTCAGGGTTGATTTTGTATCTGCATATTTATTCTGGAGTTTGGGTTATTTATGAGTTCTGGTTACAGTGGTCTCACTGTTCTAATTGAAGTATCGGGTAAATTTTATGGTTGTCGATATTTATGAAGAGTTGTGTTGATGCTATTTGATCCAGTATGAAAATTGATGAAACGTAGTCTGCAGTGGTTCTAAGGGTTGAAGCCTTCAGTATGGAAGTAGAAGCTTCCTTCCAGTAGAAGCTGGTGTTCTGATCAGGGGGTTGAAGCTTTCTTCTAGTAGAGGCTAGTAAACGAGATTAGGGGGTTGTAGCTCCCTTCTAGTAGCAGCTGGAAAATGAGAGAAGGTAGTAGTAGCCTTCTGCAGGTAGATGCCTTCGTACTGATATGAGTCTGCATCAGTACAATATTGTAAACAGTTTACCATATAATAAATATTGAAGACAAAGATGATAGTAGCGGTGGTTTTCTCCTGAATTGGTTTTCCACCTTAAATATTGGTGTTCATGTGTGTTTCTCTTGTGTGATAATTTATATTGTTGTTACTGCACATATTTATTGATTATCTAATAGATGCATGACTAGTAAACTGAGTTAAAGATTGTTCCTGAAAAGTTTTTCTAATCTGCAAAATTATATCAGTATACTCTAGTTTATTTTATTATATGCGCGTGTATACATGATTTGGTTTCATCAAAGTCACATTTGGAATTTTTTTAAGAAAAAGTTAAAATATTTTTAGTAATCTCTAAATACTAATTCACCCCCCCACCCCCTCTCAGTATTTTTCCCAACAACTGGTCATTTCCATTTCACATATCTACTGATGCATGTGATACAGCTATAGGAGCATCACTTGGACAAAAATAAAATCAGTTTAATTATCCTATATACTTCATAAAAAAAAACTTAACTCCAACACAATTGAACTATACAGTAACTGAAAAAGAGATGCTAGCTGTTGTGCATGCAGTTAATAAATTTAGGCATCATATAACATGCTATCAAGTGTTCATTCATACAGACCATTCAACCATTAAATACTTAATGAAAAAAACAATTAAAAATGGAAGAATTACTAGATGGTTCTTATTAATGCAAGAATTCAATCTCACTCTTCTAGATCGACCAGGTAAATACAATCAAATAAAAAATTTCCTATCAATACTTCTTTCACCTGGTGATCCAATTCATGTTTCAGATAATTTTCTAGATGAACATTTATTTGCTATAACATCTAAAATCCCATGGTTTGCAAATGTAGTCAATTATTTATCATATGGAATATTACCATCCCATTTCACTAATAAGCAAAAGAGAAAAATAATCAGAGAAAGTGATAGATATAGCTGGGTCAATGGTGACCTATTTTATACTAGTTCTGATCTATTAATAAGAAAATGTGTTAGATAATATGAAATTATTGATATTTTGAAAGCATGTCATAACGAGCCATGTGGTGGCCATTTTTCAAACAAGCTGACAACATACAAGGTGCTCAAACTTGGCTACTACTGGCCATCAATCTTCAAGGACTCAAAATCCTATGTTAAACGATGTGATAGGTGCCAAAGAACTAAAAGATCTGTAATATCAGATGAAATGCCATTGAAACTGCAAGTACTTATAGAGCCATTTGAACAATGGGCTCTTGAATTTGTGGGACCAATTAACCCGGCTTCAAATGGAAATAAGTACATTCTAGTGTGTACATATTATGTTACAAAGTGGGTAGAAGCAAAATTAGTGGCAAGAGAAACAGAAGAAACAATGGTTTCATTCCTCTTTTGACAGATTTTTACAGACCAGGGAGCACAATTCACCTCCAAACTTGTCTGGGATCTTACGGAAAAGTATAAAATCAAACGCAAAAAGTCTACTCCATACCATCCCCAAGAAAATGGAAAAGTAGAATCCACTAATAAGATCCTGGAAAATATCATGACAAAAACAGTGCAAATGAACAGAAATTTTTGGTCAGAAAAGTTAAGAGATGCACTATGGGCATATAGAATTACATGGAAGAATACAACTGGATTCAACCCATATCAGTTGGTATATGGTAATGAAGTTTTGTTACCCATTGAATTTAAAAGCCATACATATAAAATTGCAACAGAATTTTGATTGGACCTGTCAGAGACACAACAACAGAGAGTCATGCAATTAAATGAACTAGATGAAATCAGACAACAAGCAATTGAACATACATCAATAGTGCAACAACAGAAAATCAAATGGCATGACAGATTTATTAAAAGTAAAATTTTCATAAAGGAGACTGGGCTCTACTTTTGACTCCAAGTTCAAAGACTTCAAAGAAAATTTTACAACTCATTGGCTTGGGCCATATGAGATAAAATAAATCTTTGACAACGGAGCAGTTAAAATAAAAACAATTGATGAAGCGGAAATTTCATTTATATTTAATGGACATAGGCTTAAAGTTTCTAATATGCCTATAAATAAAGAGGAATTTCTGAAAATAATCTCAACAAGAAATAATATGGAAATAATGGAACAATAGAGTGATATTCCTTCCTTACTTCCATAATAAATAATATAAAATAATAAAGGAGTTTGATTGTGAAAATCCAGGAAACTGGTAGAATACAAACTCGAATTCATATTGGAAAACCAACTTGTTTGCAAAATATGAATTCCCTATTTTTTTTTACTTTTTCTTTAGTTTTATTTTGCAGAAATAATCCTCCAGAATTTCATGACTTGAGGACAAGTCTTAAAATAAGAAAGGGGGGAGATTCATAATAAAACTATGCAAATAGTTAAACATTTGTATTGCAGAAGGGACCTGAGATAGCATTGAAATATCATTGCAGAAGGGACCTAAAACATCATTCAAATATCATTGTAGAAGGGTCCTAAAACAAAATTCAAATATCATTGTAGAAGGGACCTCAATCAATATCGGATGCAAAAATAACATGAAAAAGAATAATATACATCAAGAAGATCAAATAAGCATATACAAGCGTCTACATTCCATCAGAATTCATCCTTGAAGTCAAAAGGAACTATCATCATTAAAATATTTAGACTAGCAAAGGTCATCATCAACGAGCACTGACATTGAGATATTTTGCGAAAGGAGAAGTACTTTAAGTGTAAAAAAAATATTCTTAAAACTTTTGATTTTGAATTTTTTTTTTTCTAGAATTGTTAAAACTAATTTAACTTGGATATTATTTTTATTAAATTTATCATCCTTCATCTTACATTCATCCTACCTACATCCCACATTAAAAACATTACATTAACCTCATCCTACCCTCACCATAATAATATTATGTTCATTACCCTACCCTACATCCTACATTAAAAATTTCATCATAATCCTACATTAACCCCATATACTCCTAAATTATCCTCCAACATAAGCATTTTTTATCAAAAATTGAGGCTCAAACTTTTGCCCATAAGGAATTTCCTTGTTTTCCTACAAAACGAAAGAGGAGTTAGTGTCATTATAAGATAAATTTGATTTCGAAATGACCTATGTATATGGTCATTTCAAAAAAAAATTAAAGATGAACATATAAAAAATGACATAAGAATCAAAAGGAAAAGCATATGAAAGGAAATATGTAATATGAAAAACATGCAAAAGGAATGAAAAGACAAATTCATGATTGCAATTATAATGCAATAGTGGGCATACAAAGAAATGAATGAAGCCATGATAAAGAAAGTACATAACAGAACATGGGTAATACATATGTTATGGTGACAAGACAGGAATGTAAACCCGTGGAATGAAGGATGATAATGAAATAGAGAACACAGTCAAAACTATGACACATAGGCAGCCACGGGTACATAATTTAGAGTATGAGCTCAGAGCGATAAATGGTCAAAACACTTTCAAACAAACACACCAAATTTTGCGTAGTTCTCTCCTCCACCATCATAGCACAAACTGAGCTCTGCGTAAGACTCTTTTCCATCATCATAGAAAAAAATAAGCCCATAAGGTGAGAGAAACTATGTGCACTCACACAACACCCTCGTGGAAGGAGAAAATGTGCAGAAGAAGCGAAAAATTTGAAGAGAAGATTGTGTAAGTCAGAGAACACCTGAACAGAGAAGAAATTGCATAAGAAATAGGCGAGGAGATTAATAAGTCCATGGAGAAATAAGGAAATATAAATCGGTTTTAACGAGGAGATTGAAGGCCAAGATTTACTCTACGCCAAGTTGACTATGCTTCCCAACAAAATCCAAAAATTTCGCAAAGAGAAGAGGTAAGAATCAATATTGGATTTCTATCAACAGTTGAATGAATTGCAGGGGTAGTTAAGTTCGAGATGTTGGTCAAAATGTGTCATTCTATGAGGGAGTAAGACATCAGTTATGGATTTGAAAACCCTGCCACCATTAACAAACCTTGCCACCCATGTCATGAATGAATCTTCGAAGACGTTGAGAGGAGTTCTAATTAAAATGATATTGTTTAACACAGAAAACGAGTTATTACTCAGAGACATTTACAAGTTTTCTTCTATATCAGGTATTCTAGCTTGAATGTCGAATTCCTTCATGTTTAATTATGAAAATTGTTACATATGAAAACGCGGAGTCCTATGAAAATAGAGAAGGGTTTTTTGTGAAAAACTTGGAAAAATAGAGATCGAAGCACGAGTTTATGGAGAAATAAAACACTGTTAAGATGTTCTTATGGTCTTTTAAATAATGAGAAAAAATTTCTATCAGTTTTTCAGAGCAGTGGACTCCTTTTTGTAGTAGAACAGAGGAGATTGAAGAAGTTTCAAGCAAGGGGAAAATATCATTTTTTTTCAAAGAGCTTCAAAGAACAGGTAAGCCAATTTACCATGATAATTATCCATGAATGAAAATTGCATGAATAAAAGGGCAGAGGTATATATCTTAACTATCCAAGGATACATTAATTGGTATACATAGCACATGGAAACCAAAATATATCTAAAGGAATTCAAGATAGATAATTGGGGGAGAGAAACCATAGAGAGGTTGTATCATGCAAGATTGATAGGGTTTCTTCATAAATTTAATGGGCATAATGACAAGCTTACATAAGAATTCATAAATCATTATGAACAGAGACAAAAAATAGTGGGTGACCTCTCCATAAAACTAAATCCATAATTTCTTTCCCAAGCTCTAGATCTTCCCTTAACAGGAGAATAATACAAGAAAGGTTTACATTTCAAAGAGAAAGGATGGACATTCTTCCTAGAAAAACAGAGAAAAGGATCCTTTGACAGAGCAAAAGGAATCCCAAGGGACTAGTTAAGTGAACCATGGTCGGAATTAGTATTGATCATTCAAATATATTTTACATGTGAAAACCAGTTCAGTGTAGTATATCTATATCATATTCGGCTACTTCAACACATGAAGGGAGAATCCAATATAAATCTACCCTATTTATTCTCAAGGAGCTTGATCAAAATGATAGAGGGTGTTAAAAATAAAACTGAAGCAAGGGAAGAAAACATTTATCACCAAGGACTCATTAAAATACTTATAGAACATCAGGTGAGAAGCAAGGGATTGATTTATAAGGAATTTTTGGTTTAGCATCATCTTGAGGGGCAAACCACAAAGGAAAATTTTGAACAAATGCATGTGACTAGGAGAATTATGAATTCTCCCATGTATCCTAGAACTGGATCCAAGAAGAAACGGGATAATGTCATGATTGAGAAATAAATATCCTTCCTTTATATTCCTAGGAAGCCTAGGAAGAAAACACATGATTAGACAAGTGAAAAATAAAAAGACCCAGAGGTAGAAATTGTTTAACCTCCAACAAAATCAAAACAAATTAATGAGATATTGCAAACAATGGAGAGAGATGTCCAAGAAGAACCTTTAGAGAGGGATTCCTACTTTGATCATGCTTGGGTAGGAGCCACTTTATCACATTAATTTGATAAGGAGACTGTAAGATAAGAAAGAGAGTTGCATCAAGAAGAACACTTTAAGAAGATAGAGGAGATGACAAGAGAGTTGGAGGTCAATAATATTTTGGAAAATCACTTGAAGAAAGAAAATAATATGTACAAATAAAACAATAAAAATCCAATCAAATCAAATGATAAATTGACCAAAAATCTTGGTAATCTTGAAAAAAATAACACCCTCATCTCCAAACAAGATTTTAGATGGCTCAAAGGGAAGAAAACATGGCAATACAAATATGACAGGCAAAAGGTAGAGGTCACCATCTACAAGGAAGGAAGGTATGAGGGTATTTATTGTCTTATTCAGGTTGCACAACAAGAGACTATAGGATCAGGGATAGTGGGCACATCAACACTGAGAAGATCAAAGAGGAGAAAGCAAGCATGAGGATATGCTTGAAGATCAACAAGGGGGAGATGTTGGCCCTCAATTTCAGTCAATTTTGCTTATAAAAATCCACCTAATTTAGATCATATTCCACCTTATATAGTACATATGTGCCTTATTTTTACCTTATTATGCATATTCAGGTAATTAAATTATGTTTTTCAAATTTTAGAGATTTTTGTAAAAATTGAGTTTTAAGAGTATTTTTGGACTGTAGTGAAAATTCTCGAAATAAATCCATTGAATTCATATGTGCAGGAAAACTGGGCATGATATGAGAACAGATTTGGAAATATTGGGAACCACGGATGGAAAAAAATCTATTGGTTCGATCAAACTGAGCTAAAATAGGCCTGCTCAAAGTTGGTCAAACATGACCTGTTTTTCAGAAATCCCTAGGAAAAATGGGCAAAATTAGTATTTTTTGGGATTTTCCTGATTTTGCGAAACTGAATGGATGAGTTCGACCTAGATGGATGGGATTAGGATGGATAAGACTTTTAGAGACAATGTATCTTAGCTTTTTATCATTTTTCTATTTAAACCAAGCTTAAGAATCATTCAAGCATGGAGAATTTGTATACTTTTATATTGAGACTTCTGAATATTTTGAGATAATTTGAGGAACTAGTTCCACATTATATTTCTTGTTCATGTTATGGATGATTGATTGAATTTTATGTAGCTGAGAAGTTATTCAAGTGTGCCCCCTCACCAAGCTAAGTACACTTTTTGGTTAAATTAGCATAATTTTCATGAACTATTTTTGCTTCAGATTTATTCAGTTATATAGATGTGTGAAGGTTTCTTATTGTTGTTGGATGAATATTGGTCTAATTGTATTTTTAATATTAAGGGACAAACAAGAATTTAAGTTAAATTCTCCTTCTATCTAATCAATAACAACAACTAAAATTCATCCTATTTCATTTCTTAAGTTATTTCTAGAATTTCCAGTTTTAATGCAATGGCAACAATGATGCAATATAAATTGTAAAGAAGGACAACCTGGACCTCCTAAGCTAGGAGCCTCTTCTCCTAATTTTTATACATCATAAGCTATTTTCAATCAGCTATTTAGTTTCTCTTCATGAAGGTAGTACTATGGGGAAGGTCAACTAGGATCTCCTAAGTTAGGAGCCTCTTCCCTCACTTATTACATATTGAATTAGCAACTTCTTATTTAGATTTTATATTTGTAATATGCATTTCGATAGATCTTAGAATTTAAAATATATTTGTAATATGCATTTCTTATAACTTCTATATTTTTTCTTCTAAAATTGATTACATCTCATATCCATATATTTTGGACATGCTTTCAATTTTGCAAACCCGTATTGATAAGTAAAATACTTGTCACTAGTTTACCCAGTAAATTGACCCAACAATGCTTATAGAAATAATGAAAATAAAATAGTTAGGGCGCTAGTAGCCTATCTCAGAGAAGAGATGTGGCAGCTACCAGCCTCTCAGCTATGTTACAATGAGGCTTGAAGGCCAATTTATTATTGAGAAATAATGGAAAACCCTAAACATCCAAAAACCTAACCCTAGGAGATGAAACACCAAACTATGGGCCCCGTTGGGGTAAATTGGTACATCAATTTCCCGGGGTCGTAACTTTTGCATATGATATTCGTTTGAAAAACATGATACATCGTTAGAAATATCTATCCTAGGACTACAACTGCCTCGTTTAGGGCCTCAAAACGGCTCAGGAAGTTCAGGACCCAAAAAACTGCCATAATAGTAAATTGTGCTACAATTAAGGAAAATGAAAGAAACAATGGTGGGGGTCCAAGTGGAATATGTGGGTGGCCACCAATATCCACCTGGATCATTACATTATGTAACATGCCCAAAAGGGTCTTCCATACATGAAAATGAATCTTATGACTTTTTCACTCAAAGACAAACACTAGAAGCACTCAATGGGTGCTTGACTATAAAATAAATTTCCCTTGAGCATGAAACCCATTCCTCAAGAATTAATAATAAATTTATTTTTCTCTTTACATCAAAAACATAAAATCATGATTACATTTTTCATTATGAAGATCGAACCTAGTTACATATTTCAACACTCCCTCTTAACTAGGGAGGTATTCATAATCCATACATGGTACTTGGAAATTATTAAACTGAAGAATTATCATAACAAGAGTCAAATTTTTAAGCCATATCATAAGATATCAATTCAAATTTTCTCTTTGCATCATTCCAACCAACATTATCACATAGCAAGGCCTTAACTAATAACTCTATCTCTCTACAAGATTAAAGAACAATGATGGCGAGACTAAAGATTGATAAACACCATCCTCATTGTCTCTCAAGGCACATACCCCACCCTGGTGTTCACAGGGTATGTCCTTTCAAGAGTTATAAATGCGGGATTAATATACCAACATTTAATATGTCAATATGAGTTGCATAAGCTTCAATGTGCAACATAGCACATGCTAGAATAAGACCTCGGAGGTTTTTAAAACCTTTTTTACTATAGATCAAGGTCTTACAGGAAATTAAAAGACATCACTCAGAGAAAAACCTTCAAAATAATAAAACACACAAAGATCCTACTCCTGGCTCCTGTTTTGGGTTGAAAGACTCCTACAGAAAGTATGCCTCAGTTATCCAGGGGATAAGGGGATGTAGGTTTCATTAAAGCTAACAATTCATTCTGAAAATAAATAAATAAAACAATATTGTCTTAAAGTCTCTCCAAGGATTACTTTCTATGTTGCAAGGAAGGAAATAATTCAAATTTCAGACACTCTGTGATAAAACCAAGAATTCTTCCTACAAACAAGATAGAGTCATTCCCATATAAATTCAAATCTCATCCTAGTTTAGAAAAATCATGGAATATTGCTTCAATGTAGAAGTACAATTTCCAAAAGTAATTTGGATTATGTAAGCATTACTCTTTAAAAGTGAGAGATACAATGTTCACTTGTAATGAAACACACCATGGTTCTCAAAGAGTTAATTTGAGATTAATTCTTCACTTTTTCGGTCAAGGAAAAATAAAACAATATATATCGTTCATCTAACCTTCATGCTTCAATATCATAGAATGGAACCCATTCACATATTTAAGGTAAAATTCGATTATGTGAGAGATAGTTTGACATGAATATAATTCTCTTAAGTCCCTGGTTATTTATGTGTTGAAGGTCCACAGGAGACTAATCAAAATTTTACTTATGAGATCACCATAACAACTCGAGGCCAGGGAACACTTCATATGATATGTCAAATTGATCCATAAACGTTTTGAGAATATAATTGATAATTTCATTTTGTCCTTACTCTCAGTATACATTGATAACATCAAATTCTAATATGTCTCAATTTTTTTTTCAAAAAAGAGAAATCAACTCCACCTAGCAATGATTCAAGGTCAATTCAAACCAATAACAAAATCCATCGATGCATTCAAAATGGTAACCAAGAAATTGTACTAATCAATCAGATCCATGAATGCAGAGTCACTCATACGAGTTTAAAGAAACTATCAAATTCTATTATAATGCAGAGGTTTTAATATTCAATCATGAATCTGGATATTGTTTATTGAGTAAATAATGGATGCAATGGCTTGTGTGCAATATTAACCATATATAATCTCATAAATTTAATTCAACATTTAAGATCAATTCATCAGTCCTGGCGATGTAAATCACAATGCATATTCCCATTGGACATGTCAATGAGATCTCTACGAGTGCCTTGGATTTATAGTAACTCTGACATTATAACAGAGGTACCTTTAACAAGAAACATAAAGTGTTGAGATCATATAAAATAAAAAATTCATCAAACTCTTCTCACTCAAGCTTCCACTAGTATCAATGTGATTCAAGAAATAAAAATATCAATGTAAATTCAATATCAACCAGATGCTCATAAAATATCACCGCTGTAACTAAATATGGATGGAAGCCTAGAGAATTTCAATCTCAAATATATGCTAGCAGTCACATAGTTATTCATGCATCAGATTAAAAAGTAAAGGAATATAAAGATACAGGAGACTTTGGTTGGGATGGTGGGCCCAAGCCACCCAACTCATTGTCCCTAAAAGAAGTAAATCAAAACTTTAGCAAAACCAAGGACAATAGATGCAAATCGAGTATCGTTTATATTAACTCTAGCAGTTTATTACATGAGCATATATTAACACATAGCTTTATCTTAGTGGTCCCCTCCTAGGGTCATCCTATTGAAACCATGAAACTTCTCCCTTAGCTTCCCTCTATTACTTATTAATCTGTCTACTGACTCCCATTACAAGTCATGCCACATATTTGTATGAAAGCACTTACTATGAACAAAATTGATGGATCAGATTTCATGGATCACAAACCAATTCGTATGCTCATTTTTAGGTTTATAATTTGATCTGAGTATTTATATATGGAAATGGCATCCTCAACTTAGATATGATTTTTAAGAATATGGTAGCAACAATCGACTGGCACAATCATTAATATTCATGTCTAGGATGACCCATTGTTCATAGAAGGAAGTTGACCTGATGTTTGAACATGAATTTCATGCTTGCCCAAGGAACCTAGGTGTAGTTAGAGGAAGACCATACCATATTAAACCTTCGCCTCACAAAACCCATGTGTTGAATTCTCCTCATGAAAAATGGTTCTAAGATAGTATTGAATATGGGAACAAGAATTGTATTGCACGAACATGAACTATGCCATTGGAACAGGAAATGTAAAACTGTCACAAGAATAGCCTCTTATTATATACATATTCACATAAATTCCTTTAAATAATTAAAATAAAGGAAATTCATAAAATGATAACATGTTACCTCATAAGTCCTTTATAATGGCTCAAAAATGTACAAAAAAGGATGGTAGTAACTATAAAAGGCAGGTGAAGATATAAGATATCTGGGAAAAACATGTAAAAATATAGACAAAATGGAGGCTCAACACACCTCCACACCGATCTCCTTGAATGTCCTCATGAAATACAAACCTTAAGACAAAGACAAAAAATTTCAAAAATATGAGGTTGTGGCCTAGAGCCCAGTTGCATTGAAAAAAATATTCAAATTCCTTCCTCCCTTGTCTCTCACCTCTTTAATTTTACTTTTTAATATCGTTTTATGAACAACATACTGTTTAGCTCATTTAATCTAGTTCTTGGCCGACTTCTACAACTTCTTTTTCTTAACACTCAACTTATAATTTTTACGTTGTAGTTTATTATTGTATACCTTCAAATTTTCATTCTCTCCTTTTATATGTCCCTCAAGGGAAGTGAGCTCTCATATTTTCCTTCCCATTCGCTTAATCATCTTGTCTTTCTTCCTTAAGATAAATCCATTGATGAAATATTTTGACTTATGTTGATTAGTGGAGTAAACATCAACAATTTCTACTATTTGAGCATCAAATGGAAAATCAAATCTTGAATTTACCTCCTCCATAAAAGTTTCAAATTTATTTGTTTATTCTAGAGGGCTTTTAAGTTGATTTATATCTACAATAGGATCATTAATCCGATTTGTATCAGTTGTTGGATTCTTAATTTAAGACATGAATTTCGAAGTAATTTTTTCAAACCTCTGAAGTTTATCTTCCCCTTTATCAGTGGTACGTTTGATATCCAAAACCATTTATTTTCCTTCTTGTGTTGTATCCAAATCAATTATTTAAGGCTCTAGGGTTTTGAAAAGGGGTCAACTAAATTTCATCATACTTTGTGTAATCCTTCGAACCATGGAAAGGGTTTGAGGTTCAGATAGTGGGGTTACAGGGGTTTCAACCTTCCTTTTCCTTGACTTTTTAGGGTATGAGGAGAATATAACATCCTTTTGATTACCTTGACGAATATTTTCTAGCTCATGTATTTCAGGGTTAAGCTAGGATGTTGATTTTTAAAACCCATTTCGTTGTAAAAAACCATCCCAATTATCATTTATAACACCCAATTCATCCACAATCAGTAGTTTAATAACTCCGTAATGGTAAAGACTAGCTCTGTGATTTTTGACAACTTTATGGACCCTCTGGGACATCTTTTGTAAACTCCTCAGCAAAAAATAAGGAACATTCATCTCTATTCTTTTGTGAAGTGTAACAATAGCCCGATGTGATACAAGAAGATTACTGCATACCTTCCCTCACAAGTTGGATATTTTTGGAGAATGAACAACAAGTTGCAACATTTTTCTTTGATCCAAGATTGTGGTATTCCCTTCACCAAATTAACTTCTCGGTGTCCTACTTTGAGAATATGCTTAGTTGTTTATCTATGGTTTTATTTTTTAACCATTTAATCCCTTCCAAGGGTAAGTGAGTTTCTCAAGCGATAGTCTTCTCATTCATAGTCATAACCAAGTCTCCAATTTGACCTATTTTTCCATCAAAACCTCGTGCAAACTGCAATGCAACCTCATCTTCGGACCCTTGAAGTTTATCGAGGAATTCATGCCATCCTTTCTCAACCAATTTCTACTTGCATGCATTATATTCAGGAATTTTCTCGAGCTCCTCTATGGACGATGGCTCATGGAGATCATACTTTAATTTCTCTGTTATTCTTAGAACATCTTAATGCTTGAACAAGGGTGCACAATGATAAACATAGGTAAATTTATAATTCAAATAACCTATGAAATAAAATGGTCGTAAATAGGCCAGAAAATCCTCATTCGACTCCCTTCATAACATAATTACCTTAGTCATAAAAAATAATAAGCGGTGGATAATGAATCAAGTTGGGCCAGTACATGGGAAGCATCATACAATTTTCATAGAAAATGGTAGTAGTATGAGGTGACTAATAATATCAATAATTCCACTAGGTAATGGCAATCTTGATTGATAATCCAAGGATGTATGGATAATGATTACAAGGTCAGGGCACTAGTCACAGTTTTATAGATACTTGACAACATCCTCATGAGAACTCCATCTAACGAACACATCATAAATAAATTATACCATTATCCCCTAAATTTCTTCAAAGGTCTTAAGATATGGATTAGAGCGCTAAAAAAACTTGTTGTGACTCAAGCCATAAGAAATAATACAAAACATGTTCATGAAGATAATAAATATATAAAACATCATCAATAAGGAATATTACCATGTCAATACACAACACACCAAACCATAATCATTAATAGAGTGTTGAGGTGCTCATCAAATATACACTATTATTAGCACAATTCCAACTAAGCCATGCTACGATCCTCCTAAAAGCATCGAGAGTGAGTATATCCAATGTGCAGGGAAGATACAATTATTAGCGGTGGCCATATGTGATGTGCAAGGGATACCATCATGCAACAATATTTTTGACATGTTTTTCTTTGAAAAATCAATTCAAGGTGTTCAAAATCAAGTGAAAATTAGGTCATTAGGAAAGTGGTAATTATGCTAAACATTATTCCATAAAATCCTATATGTCTACTACCCTTGTATTATCAAGATGAACAATGCATAATTATTTTCTTTCTTAAATAAACTTCTTTATTTATCATAGATACTTCTAGAATTCCATTTTTTGGTCCCTGTAATCATAGTTTATTATTAACATAAGTGAATGTCATTTAAAAAAAAAAGTTTCCCTGCTGGAACAATCTAAGAAGAATACACTACAGGTAATCAGTAACTTCTATAGTAATCTTGCACCTACTATGGTATTTCCACAATCAAAATAATTGTTTTCTACCAAACATCCTAGGAGTAATCATCAATCAGTAATTCATCACTCTAAGTACCTCATCATAGATAAAAGTGACTCTTAATATTTAGGGTGTAAAAAAAAAAACATAAAATAAGGCAACATGATACATTCCCAGGATAGATCAACCATTCCTTATTTTTCACTCCAAATCTTAATGTCATCCAAGTACAAAAATAAATCTCTTCTTGTTCAAGAATAGTGAATTACCTGCAATAAGGGTCCCACATCTCTAAAAAAAATTATTATTAATAGAACTTGAAGGCATGATATTTGAAGGATATTAAAGTCATTATCCAAGTATTATGATAATGAATTTAGGGAAAGACAAAGACAACGAAGAAAATCTTGATGTAGGTTTAAATTTCATACCATAGGCATGGTCGGTACTGCCCGCAAGTGTCTATAGCCTTGACAAGGATGTCTTTTAACTTGATGAAATTCATATGTCCCACCTACTAGATATAGATTCAAAGTTATTTACAAACATCTATTTGGTCTAGAATTAACTGAAGGCCACTGTCCTGGCTTGGTAAGTAGCTAATGGTAGTTCCATTCATAAGAACTAACTAGAATGAACAAGTTAGATCATGATGAGACCTCCTATCCTCTAGCTTTTCAGCTGAAATCCATTACCCTGGCTTCGTGATAAATAGCGGTAATGTCATTCTTGTTAGGTCCTATGATCATGGTAGGTAGGCTCGTAATGAGACCTCCTATCCTTAATTTTATGTAAACTCTTATTATGATTAACCTTACAGGTTACTTAATAAGTGGGGAGGCAGATTTACTCCTTAGGAGCAAGGGATGGTGTAAAAATTATTCAATGACTAATATTTATTGGTTGGTCTTTGCTACCCAAAAAACTCATTTTAAAGGAAACATCTCAAATAATGACTAAAAGGTATCTTGAGCTAATCATGATAGTTTTTTCGTGAAATCCCATTGATGTTTTATAAAAGTGTTCCACTAATATAGGAAGCTTTTCAAAAATACCTACTTGAAGCAACTCAGAAATATTTCCTAGATAACAGCTCATTCAAGTGGCTAAACCGAAAATAGGGTTTTAGGCTTATGGAAAACATAATGGTGACAAATCCCCTTCACTGACTCAATGAATGATCTCAATCAAATGATACAGAAAGGACAACCAATTGATCAAGTCACTTTACAAGATAATGTGATATTGGAAGTGAATCATACTTGACAAGACTCACCACAGATGCACATGTCCACGACCAATGGTAATCGAAAGAAGTTTCAATTACTATGCTTTGGTAGTTTTAGTCTTATTAGAGTTGTTGTAACGCCTATTTATTTATTCCTTTTATACTATCCTATCCCAAAAAGTGGAAGTTCTCCTTTAAGTGTAGGAGTACTTCTAGTGCAACCATGTGCATAACAAAAGGACAATTCTACTCATGTTAAAATTTAAAAAATATACTTGAAAATATACCAGAACATGAGGAACCAATTGCATCAACTGATGTGATTCCAGGGGTTGTTTAATGATGGAGGAAAATTCTGTACCGATGATTTTTTGGAACCAATTTTCAATGGAGTTCACATTTTCTTGGTTTTATAATCCATTAGTAACTGGTGGCATCCCCTCCTCTATCATATCATGTTGGTCTTCCCAGAAATTTTGATTTTTTTCTTGAGTGTAGGCTGGATCTTGTGATAGACATGTCAAGGATTCTTCAATCTCTGTTTCTAATTTCTCTTCCTCCTCATTAGGTTTGATCCATGATTCTTCCATTTCCTCTTTATATTGAAAAATACATTCAAATAAGGCTTCTCGACCTTCTTGTAGGGGTGAATCATGGGTATTTGTTTTCCTTTACCACATTTGGAAATATGGATATGCTCTTGACTTCTACCAAGATCTGTTCCTCCAGGGAAGTAGGGACACCAGCTGCTACCAAGATTTGGGAAAGCTCCTAGAGTGCATATCTTTTCAATCATTTTATCATTCTTCTTTTGCTGTCTGGAAGATATTGTTAACACATGAATTAGAGTATAGGGGGGATTCTTACAACACCCAAAAAACCTAGAGAATCACACTAACTAAAAACCCATTTGTAGGAAAGGAAACATACCAGGATTGTGAGCTCTTTGGAAATACCATCTAGTATGCTTTAGCAAGCAAGAGAATCACACTAACTAAAAACTCATTTGTAGGAAAGGAAACAAACCAGCCTTATGAGCTCTTTGGAAATGCCATCTAGTATCCTTCAACAAGCAAGACAATCACACTAACTAAAAACTCATTTGTAGGAAAGGAAACAAACCACACTTGTGGGTTCTATGGAAATATCGTCCAATATGCTTTTGCAAGCAAGAGAATCATACTAACTAAAAACTCAATTGTAAAAAGGGAAAAGATGTAAGATCAAAATAACAAATCACCAAGGCCCTATCCCTCAAGTGCCTCCCTGACAACGACACAAAATGTTGGGAGTTATAAATGAGAGATTAATATACCAACATTTAATATGTCAATCCGGGTTGCATAAGCTTCAAGGAGCAACACATTAAATTCTAGAAGAATTTCAGGAGGTAACTCCAGAAATTAAATGGTGAATTTGATAGAGGGTGCTTATGAATATATACATGGAAGTGAGACTGTTGGGATTCATTTCCCAATGTCTCTTAGACTTCCTTATTTCCTAATTTACACTAATATAAAATTTCTGCCAATCCCTTAGGATTAGGTTTCAACATTCCCCCCCTTAATCTGAAGGTATGTTGGTGATTCCAACCATCGTTCTGAATTTTTCAAACTTTTCTCTTCTAAGCACTTTGGTGAAGATGTCTACAGCCTGCTCATTTGTGGAACAATGACGTATTTTTTATTGATGTGCTTCATTAAATCATGGAAATTTGGGTTCTTGGCCAACTTTATTACAGAAGTGTTTTCGATCATGAGTGGAGTTGAATGCATTTGTTTCATTTGCAAATATTCTAGGATTTTCTCGAGCCACACAACTTCCTTTTTCGCTTCAGCTGTTGCCACATATTCTATCTCGGTTGTGGAATTTGCTAGAACTGATTGTTTGCATGATCTCCAGGAGAAATATCTTGATCCAAGACTCATAGTATAACCTGAAGTAGATACCCGAGTTTCTTTGTCTCCATCAAAGTCTAAATCAGAGTATCTGATCAAGCTGAAGTTGACCACCTATGTATATTTGAGTCCAAAGTCTTGAGTCCCTTTCAAGTACTTTAGAAATCTTTTTGCAGCAGACCAATGTCCTTCACAAGGTTTTTTCATAAACCTGGAGAGGATTCCAACAGTAAATGAGATGTCTGGTCTGGTAGTAGTCAGGTAGATGAGACTTCATACAAGTTGTCTATACTTTGTTGCATCCTCCAATTCCTTCCCTTCAATGGATGTGAACTTCAAGTTTTGTTCAATTGGAGTGGTCAAAGGTTTACATTTAGCCATGCCAAACTTGTTCATTATATCTCCAACATAAATCTTTTGAGAAAGGAATATAAATTTAGGATGTTGAGTTACTTCAATACCAAGATAGTATTGAACATAGCAAAAATTAGTCATTTCAAAACCTTTCTTCAATTCCTTCTTTATGGATGCAATATAACTCTCATTTTTCCCTGTCATCAAAAGATCATCTACATGCACCATAGATATACAACTGTTTTTCAAAATTTCTTAACAAACAAAGTTTCACCATCAATATCAAAATGTTTGAAGTTAAGTTTCAAAAGATGCTCAGTTAATTTCTCATACCAGGCTCGCGGCGCTTGCTTAAGGCCATACAAGGATTTTATAAGCTTGCATACTTTGTGTTCTTAGTCCTTCACAACAAATCCTTCTGGCTAGGACATAAAAACCTTCTCCTTTAGATATCCATTCAAGAATGCAAATTTTAGATCCATCTGATGCACTTTCCAACCCTTTTGAGCTGCTAAGGAAAAGAGTGTCCGAATGGTGGCCCATTTTGCTGTGGGGGAAAAATTTTCCTCGTAATAAACCCCTTATTTATGTTCCAAACCTTTTGCCACAAGCATGGCTTTGTGCTTTTAAAGTGAGCCATCCTCTCTGTACTTGTTCTTGTAGACCCACTTGCAGCCAATTGGTTTGTTTCCCAATGGAGGGTCAACCAGCTTCCAAGTGACATTCTTTATCAAGGAATCATACTCCTTTTGCATCGCTTCATTCCATTCATCATGAAAAGTGTATTATTTGAAGGAATTTGGTTCAATATCTGTAGACAAATTCAATTCACAATCATAACCAATATCCATATCAATAGGTGAATCAGAATTATCAATGTCACCTCCATTTTTCCCGGTGGAACTTCTTGTTCCTGTCTTTCCAACGTCATTGGGACGAACATTTTCCAGTGTCTTTAACATCCATTTTGGGGTACCTTTATGAGATGGCCCAGGCTTCTCATTTGACTGATTTGAGATTGAATCAAGATTCAGTCTCCCAATTCTATCAATTACATCATTCAAGATGTCATCCATGGTTGGTTCTTCATGTGGGGAAGGGAGTGCTTCGAAAGACGATTCCACAGATTGATTCAGTATAGGAACCCCCCTTAAAGATGTGGAATCTTATTATCAAATTCTTGAAATTAATTTGCATGTGTGAATCTATCCAAGCGATCAAGTTTCCGCTCAACAACATCGTCACTCTTGGAATATTCAACGAATATGACATCTCTAGATACTACAAAATTCTTATTTACTTCATCATAGAGATGATACCCTTTTGAGGTATTGGAATACCCCAAGAAGATACATTTTCGACCTCTAGCACCAAGTTTATTTATTTGTACCTTAGGTATCAAAGCATAACAAGTGGAACCAAAGACCCTGGAATTCTTTACCAAAGGAATGTGGCCATGCCACATTTCATAAGGAGTTTTTATTATGATTGTATTATAAGGACACCTATTATTTATGTACACAACACGTAGAACTGCCTAAGCCCAAAACATCAATTTTACATTCTTAAAAAAACATCATCAAGCGAACCATATTTAAAATTGTCTTGTTCATTCTTTCAGCTACACCGTTTTGTTGGGGATTATAGGGCACCGTTGTTTGATGTTTGATCCCATGTTGGCGAAGATAGTTTTCAAATTCGTTTGAAGTGTATTCTTTTCCATTATCAGTGCACAAGGAGGCAATATGAGTTTGTGCATCATTTTCAATCCATGCATGAAAATTATTGAATGTTTTAAAAACATCATATTTTTTATTCAATAAGTAAACCCAACACATTCTGGTGTAATCATCAATAAATGTCATCATATATTTATTTCCATTTACAGAAGCAATAGTAATGGGGTGACATAAATCTGAATGAATAAGCTCAAGTTTTCAATGTGCTCTGGAATGTGAATAATGAAAGGAATATTTACTATGCTTTCCTAGAATACAAGCATCACATTGCTTAATTTTGATAGGAATTGTAGGAAATTGAGTAACACCTTTTTTCTTCAACAACCAAAGGTTGTCATAGTTTAAGTTTCCAAATCTAGCATTCCATAAAAGACTTTATGGGAATGTACCTTCATCATGATTAGAGTTGAATGCAATTTTTTTTGCATGTGCAGAGGTATCTTGCATCTTTAGGATTCTTCCTTCTTCATTTCCCTTCATGAAAAGTGAGCGATATGATGCTTTATGACCTCAAACTTTCCATCATACATGTGAATAGAGTGTCCTTGCTAGCAAATGTGGACCAAGGACAAAATTTTTCTCCTAAACTCAAGGAGATATAGAACCTCATGTAGAAGATGGCCTAGAAGACCAGGCAACTTAAGCTTGATTGTTCCAAGCTTTTATGGCTTGATTTTAGATTTTTCTGCTAAGTATACTACTCCATCAACCTTGTCGGTAAATTATTCAAAAAAATATTTTCTAAAATTCATGTGACATGTTGTTCCTGAATATAGCAACCAATCATTTCCCTAAGAAGTAAGAGAAGCATCAAACAAGTGTTCAGTTACTCCAATGTTACAATGTGCTACAACATAATGAGCGGATTTAGTTGCATTACCTTTGTCTCTATCATGAGTTTTACCTTTTTCTTGATTTCTCTGCTGCTCAATTCCATCCCAAGGCAACTTACATGTAGATGCACCATGCCAATCTTTATTGCAACGTATGCAATGAAGATCATATTTTTCACTTTGAGCTTGTCTGTCCCCCCTTCCCCTGAAATTTCTTCTTCCTCTTCCTCTTCGGCCACCTCTTCCTCTGGAAGAATATTGAGCATTATTATTCTCTCTATGTGTGAAACATATAGCTTCTTTAGAAGACATAGGGGTTGTCTTATTTCCAAAATCCTTCTCTCTTTCTGCAAAAATTTTCTCAAGGGCATCAAAGGTGATCTTCATGAGGTTTCCACTTGCTTGCAATGACACAAGGTAATGTGAGTAAGTGGGACACAATGCCTTAACATAAGCTATGAGAGGTATGTCAACTTCTACACCAGTATTTTTAATGTCATGCATGATAGATCTTACTTCCAATGCCAAAGTAAGAGGGTCATCATTTTTCAATTCAAGGTTGAACAACTTAATCATTAATTGAACAATTTCAAGTTTTGAATGTGAGTAATAGAGTTATTTTAATTTCCTTAAGGCTTCATAGGCATTTGAAAATGGTTTAATATGATGACTTACCTCTTCATTTACAAAAGCTGCAATTAAGGCATAGGCCTTGCAATTCTTGTTTTCCCAAATGGCGACCTCCTTGTCTGAGGTGGACTTTTTCGGTGGATTGTTGCCTTCTCCTTCACAAATTCCTCTTCACAAATCATTAAAAATGAGAGAGTGCTTGATTTTCCGAGACCACTCGGGATAGTTCTCCTTTCCAGAGAGAACTACTCCCACAATAGATATGAGAGAATGCATTGTAAATATGTACTTTTGAGAAAAAATAGTCTGCTAGAAAAAGACTCAATTCTGATGTATTCTGCTGCAAAAACTCAATTTTGGAGTGAAAAATTCACTCTGCTATAAAACATTAATTCTGGTAAAAATATGTACTTTGGTGTAAAAACTCAGTTCTGGAAATTATTTTTTGTAAAAAAAATTATTTTTTTTTGTAAAGAGGAGGTGGGACCTAGGGGAGGTCAAACCTCGGGAAGGTCGGACTTGGGGGAGGTCGACCTGGGGAGGTGGAATAGGGGAAGGTGAGGGCAGAGGGAGGATGGTGGAGGGAGGGAGCAGGGAAGAGGGGAGGGGAGGGTGTCCCGTAGAGGGGAGCGGGAGTAGTAGCGGAGGGTTGTGATGTGAGAGGGTGGAGGAAGGGAGCGGGGAGCGGGGAGGGGAGGGTGGAGGAAGGGAGTGGGGATCCAACATGGGGGTGCGGGAGTAGCAACAGCTGCAAAAAATGTTGTAGGACTGTGGGTCCAGTGGGGGTAGGCATTGCGGGACTGCCTGGGTGTTGCGAGAGGTAGCAGTTGTTGTGCGTTGCGCAAAGGAGGGACATGAGGAGAACCCGGAGTGAGGGAGCTGGCGAGAGTAGCTATGAGCCCCGAAATAGTTTTGAATGCAGGGGAGCATTGTTGGAACGCATGCCAGGAGGGCTGAAAAACAGACTTTGAATGCAGCAAAATACAAAAAAAAAATCAGACAATATTTGCAGGAATATGAAAAAGGTGGAAGTCTGCAAAAAAAATGCAGAACAGAGATAGGAGAGAGTTACACCAAGGGCAGGAATTCCAAAAAAATTGTTGGCTCTGATACCATGTCAGACCAGGAGGTAACTCCACAAATTAAACGATGAATTTGATAGAGGTTGCTTATGAATATATACATGGAGGTGAGACTGTTGGGATTAATTTCCCAATTTCTCTTAGACTTCCTTATTTCCTAATTTAAAATAATATACAATTTCTCACAATCCCTAAGGATTAGGTGTCAACAAAGAAGACCCCAGAGATATATAAGACCTTTTCTACTATTGATCGATCTCTTACAGAAAATTCAAAGACATCACTCAGGGAGAAAAACCTTCAGAATAAGAAAACACACAGAGATCCTACTCTTGGATCCTCTTATGGGTTGAGTGACTCATGCAGAAATTTTTCCTCAGTTATCCAGGGCAAGGGGATGTAGGTTTCATTCAACTTGACAATCCACTCTAGAAATTAAAAAAACAATATAGTCTTAAACTCTATCTAAGGATTAATTTCTATGTTGAAAATAAGGAAAGCATTCAAATTTCAAACACTCTGTGATAAAACCAAGCATTCATCCTACAAACAAGATATATCCATTCCCATATAAATTCAAAGCTCATCCTAGTCTAGAAAAATCATGCAATATTGCTTCAATGTAGAAGTACAATTACCAAAAGTAATCTGGATTATGTAAGAATTAATCTTTAAAAGTGAGAGATGTAATATTCAGATGTAATGAAACACACCATGGTTCTTAAAGTGTTCATTTGAGATTAATTCTTCATAAGTCTAGGAAAAATAAACAATATATATCGTTCATTTAACCTTGATTCTTCAATATCATAGAATGGAACCCATTCACATATGTATGGTAAAATTCGATTATGTGTGAGATAGATTGACATGAATATCATTCTCATAAGTCCCCGGTTATTTATGTGTTGAAGGTCCACAAGAGACTAATGAAAATTTTACTTATGAGATCACCACAACATCTCTAGGCCAGGAACACTTCGTACGACCTGTCAAATTGATCCAGAAACTTTTTGAGAATATAAATTATAACTGTACTCTATCCTTACTCTCAGTATACATTCAGAGAAACAAATTTTGATATGTCTCAAAGGTTTTTCGAAGGAGAGAAATCAACTCCACTTTGAAATGATTCAAGGTCAATTAAGACCAATCACAAAATCCATCCATGTACTAAAAAAGGTAACCACACATATGTATTAATCAATTATATCCATGAATGCAGAGTTACTCCATACGAGTTCAAAGAAACTATCAAATGCTATTGTAATGTAGAGGTGCTAATATTCAATCATGAATATGGATATTATTTATCGAATAAATAATGGATGCAATGGTTAGTGTGGAATATTAACCAAAGATAATCTTACAAAGTCAATTAAACATTTAATATTAATTCATCAGTCTTGGTGATGCAAAGCATAATACATATTCACATGGTACATTTCAATGAGATCTCTACTGGTGCCTTGTTTTTATACTAAATTTGACATTACAGCAGTGGTACCTTTAACAAGAAATACAAAGTGTTGAGATAATATAAAAGAAAAAATTCATCATACTATTCTCACTTAAGATTCCACTAGTATCAATGTGGTTCAAGAAATAAAAAAATATCAATGTAAATGAAATACCAACCAGATGATCATAAAATATCATCATTGCAACTAAATATGGATGGAATACTAGAGAAATTAATCTCAAACCTACGCTAGCAGTCATATAGTTATTCATGCATCAAAATAAAAAGTAAAGGAATCTAAAGATACAGGTGACAATGATTGGGATGGTGGGCCTAGACCACCCAACTCATTGTCCCTAAAATAAGTGAATCACAATCTAGCAAAACCATGGACAATAGATGTAAATAGAGCATCACTTATATTAACTCCAGAAGTATATTACATGAGCTTATATTAACACAAAACTTGATCTCAGTGGTCCCCTCCTAGGATTGTCCCATTGAAACCATGAAGCTTCTCCCTTAACTTCCCTCTATTGCTTATTAATTTGTATACTAACTCTCATTACAAGTCATATCACATATTTGTATGAAAACTCAAGCTATGAACAAAACTGATGGATCTGATTTCATGGATCACCAACCAATTTGTATGCTCATTTTTAGGGTTATAATATGATCTGAGTCTTTATATAGGGAAAGGGCATGCTCAACTTAGATATGAGTTGTTAATATTATGGTAGCAAAAATTGATTTTTAGGATCATTAATATTCATGAGTAGGAAGACCCTCATAGAAGGAATTTGACTTGATGTTTGACCATGAATTCATGCTTTCCCAAGGAACCTGGGTGTAGTTAGAGGAACACCATACTATCTTGAACCTTCGATTCACAAAACCCATGTGTTGAATTCTCCTCACAACAACTGGATCTAAGATAATCTTAGAGATGGGAACAATAATTGTATTGCACGAACAAGAACTATGTTGTTGGAACAAGAACTATACACCTATCACAAGAATAACCTTTTATTAAATAAATTCTCACATAATTTCCTTAAAATCATTAAAATAAAGGAAATTCATAAAATGATAACATATTACCTCATAATTAATTTATAATTTCTCAAAAATGTACAAAAAATATGGTAGTAACTACAAAATCTAGGTGAGGACATAAGATATCATGGGCAAAAGATGTAAAAATCTAGAAAAACTAGAGGCTCGACATGTCCTTTTAGGACAATTCCTATCTTGGAGTGACACATCCTCAAGTAACTTCCTCTTCGACTACTCTTACATATTGGATTCCCTACCTCATCCTTAAAGAATATCAGAAGCTGGATGCATACCCAATCATCCATTCTTTATTCACAGAGTGAAGACGAGAATGATTTTTCTATATCTCCCTCTCAACTAGGGATGATATACTCATTCCTATAAAGGAATATACCCAAGCTCTCTCTTAATTAGGGAATTTTTATGAAGTCAAATTTCATCTCTTTGGTGGAGATCATGCTACTATCAGCTGCTTGTATGTAATATTCCCAATTAGCAGACAAATAATTGGAATATTAATTTTTGTCAAGTTTTTATTTTCTAAATTTCAGCAAGAAATAAAGGGGTGAGGGGACCCATAACCCAACCTTATAATAAAAACACTTTCCTAAAGTAAAGAAGGAAAGATGATTAAAGTAAATATGGGGCCCATGAGGCCAAGTGACAGTGCATGGGAGGTGGCAGCTTAGTCAACACAAAGGTAGCGGAGGGACAGATAGCATTGTGGCAGCGTGGGGACAGGCAACACAGAGCAACGTAGGGACAACATGGCAAAGGGAAATTGCAGCACTAGTGGGCCCAAGGGAACATTGGAGGCTAAATAGAATAAAAAATGGATTAGGGTAGTCATTTTAATTCATTCATACATCTTCAAAATTTATTTCTATCTAGACCAGAGCACGCTTGAGTTGTTTAGCCGAGTCTGCAAGTGTTGTTTAGCACACAGGTGCCTCCGAGCGGAGATCCCAACCTTTTCCTCGGGGAAATTTGAGTGCCCACTCAAGATAGGGGCCATACCGTCTGTTTTTTTTAGTATAATCATCACTTCAGCACTAGGATTACGCAATTCATCCCAAGGCAGTGCAGTCACTCAGAGGATTACACTGTCAAGGAGGAGAGGAGCTCTGGGAGAGCAGGAAGCTTGAGATATTTTAGTCTGGGGTCTTGGGAGGGGATCAAACCTTCCATAGAAAATTTATTTGGGTATTTGGTGGCCATTATTTTAGCAGTTCAGTTCGGAGGCCAGCGTACCCAACATAAGTGTGTACACATCCCAAGAAGGTGATTTTCCGGGGTCAGCCTTTCCAAAAATCCTTTGCAGGTTATTCTGGGTTTTTGGAGGAGAGTCTGGTTTCTGAGTTCCAGATTTTTCTAAGCAGCAGAACAACCCATTTTCTCAATCCCTTTCTAGCCAACAAAAACATTCATAGCAGGACAGTGTAGAGGAGGAGCCACGCAGAGCATCAAACGAGTATACTTTCTGAGAAGGGAAAGAGAGACCATTTTAGCCTGCCTAGAGCACACCAAGGTTCTATCATTATGAGCACTACCTGTACTTGTCCCTCATTTCATAAATATTAATAAAATGACTCAGCAGTTCTAGTTTATTTGTAGTGTTTTTCATGCATTCTTCTATTTGATGTATTTTTAGTCTTGTGTTGCTTTGTATTACTGTCTATTCCCAATTTTGGATATTACAGTGGTATCAGATCTCATATACTTGTCTTAGCATGTGGAGAAATTTTTCTATGACACTCGGAGATATATATTTCATTACATACAGGAAGAAGAGGTATAGAAGCCGAGAGCATAGGCTTACATACAGGAAGAAGAGGTATAGAAGCCGAGAGCGTAGGCTCAAAATCATGCCTGATTAAGAGGACAACGTTCCGGTTGAGGAATACAAGGGGAAGGCACCAATGGGAGATGAAAGAGATGAAGAGAAGGAGTTTGGTAACATCCTCTTATAATTAATGCAAGATATTTCCAAAAAGATAGAGAAAATGGGACAGAAGATTACCAAAGAGAACATACAGTGGGAAATTCCAAGGGAATTTCACAATGGATAAGGGTCAGGTACTTCTCACCATGTACTGGAGCATAACGCTACGCAACAGGTAGTGCTACACACTCCACCACGTTCCACCATGCCCACATTATTCACTTCACGAGCGGGAGCCAGAGGACCCGAGGAGCTAGAGGTGGCTCACTATGGGGATTATTTTGCAGAATATCAGTCATACGGGCCAGAGTTTGGAGATGCCCTCAATTTCAACGAATTCTTCCAACTAAAAAAAAACAGCAGACCACGCAGCCATAATAGAGGAGGAGTGTACACATAGGGTAGTGACCTGCAACGTACCGTGGACATATTTTTCTTTCCTACCTATGATGGATCATCGAAGTGTTCGGCAAAGGCTTGGGTGGAGAATTTGGACATTTATTTTCAGCTAAACCAAATGGCGGAGTAAGAGGCCATCAAGGTGGCAACGCTACACCTTGAGGGAGAAGCTCATGGCTTGTGGTTCCATGGGATGTCTATGTCGCATCATGCAGGGGTGACAACGTATGTAGAGTTCACCCAGAGGTTGGTTGAGAGATTTGATCAGAAGGACCTATAGGAACATTTTGTTGAGATGACCAAGCTCAAACAGACGGGGAACACAAAAAAAATTTAAGGATGGAAAATTATGTTGAAGTTAAAAAAAATTTGGCGAATCTCACTAGTCCCTAATATGCAAGCTATTAAAAATTTATTGATGCGTTTATAAAGTTATTCAAATTTATGATGATTTTATATATACTCTCTATATAAGTTTGGCGATTTTTAAGGTAAAATAAATTTATATTGTAAAATTTGGGCAAATAATTTTTATAAAAAATGGAAATAGGCGAATGTTTTTTTTTGGAAAAATCATGGAAAATCAGCTCACCTACGAATATTAGCCCCTAAAATTTTCCATGACAAGGAACCCAAAAACATACATTTCCGAGTTCTTGAAGCTCTCAGTGATGTTTCCAGGTCTGTTTGTGGCCATGAGAGTGTATATTTTTATTGATGTATTGGTAGAACCTTTTGTTGGGAAAAATACTGAGAGGGGGGGTGAATCAGTATTTAGGGCATACTCAAATATTTTTACTTTTTCTTTTCTCTTCTAGTGCTGTACGCTTACTACTTGGGCCAACTAGACGATGTAGACACCATATCCTTCATAAAACTCGCGTATACACAGAGATATTATTATGCATTTATTTCTTTACTTAGGTCTATGCATCATTCATTCAGCAGATGTTTAGTTATCAGTAAGCATGTGCAGTAATAACATAATAAACCATCACACATAAGCAATACACATGAACACCAGGATTTTAGGTGGAAACCCAAGTCGGGAGAAAATCACCGTCGTCGTTGTCTCAGCCTTCAATATTTTATTATAGATAAAACATCTTACAACCATGTACTGGCGCAGACTCATACCAGCACGCAGGCACCCACCTGCAGAAGGCTACAACCTTCTCTCGTTTACCAGCCTCTCCTGGAAGGGAGCTACAACCCCTAATCTCGTTTACTGCAAATTGAAGGGAGCTACACTTCATTTTGTTTACCAGCCTCTCCTGGAAGGGAGCTACAACCCCCTACTCTCGTTTACCAGCCTCACCTGGAAGGGAGCTACAACCCCCTGACTGAAGGCTACAACCCTCAGCACCACCATGGACCACGTTTCATCAATTTTCATACCGGATCCAACCCACACAATTAAGCTCAAGGAACATTCATCAAACCAACAACTTTCTCTATAGAAGCATAATCAATATTCGAACAACCCAGATCATCATTGACAGATAGTAGTAAAACAGCAGAACAGATCAGACATTTCATACCACATACTTCAGCAAACCATAAATTACATACGCGCTTTTTCTTTACTGAACCTGTGTATATACGCGCTTTCACAAATACCAACCCACGTATACATCTGCACACATTTCAAAGCTGACTTCAATTCCCATACGCGCTTTCGCTGAATACAAGCCGCATATATACGCGCTTTCTCCTTGACGAACCTGCGTATAGATCTTCAGACATTTTAGGGCAATGCAGCTCTCCAGAACAGATAAACATCTCAGATCTTCATTCTTTACTTCAGCACATATTCGCCAGATCACAGATCTAATCATTCCATAAACAGATCCATAAGATACATATACATTTCAGATCTAGAGATCCCTCTTCGTCATTTTCTTCATTGGTGCATCATAGATTCAGATCTATCATCAAAATATTACCCTTTCCATTCAGACATACTTCAGAGTGAAGTATACATTCAAACCCAGACTCATGCACACCCATTGCACAATGAATTTCTTCTCCTTAAATAGATCTAGCCTTTGACAATACCATGAGCCAAAACCACACAACTTCCGATGGTATTCCTGGACGGGATCACATAGACAATCCAGCGCTCAATACAATGGGTCAATACCATGGTAAAATCCCTTGGTTTTATTAATTTAGAGCGCAATTAAGCATACGCGACTTGGCACGTACTTTTCTGCGTACATACGCGACTTAGCCTCAACAAACCCGCGTATGCCTTGTGACATACCTTGTTTAACATTATTCTGGCACTTTCTGATATTTCTTTCTTCTGTTACTTCTGAGCTACTTGTAGAACATCAGATTTACATCATTAATAAACTCATCAAGCATCAAGAACAACTTCATTAAGTAGGTTGCCATCATCTTCATCAAGTGGGTTGCCATCAAGGACAACACTCCGCATCATATTGCCAACAATCTCCCCCTTTGGACTTGATGGCAACCACGATGGTGTTTGATCACCACAACAGATAGATACATTAAGCATAATGATATTCTCCCCTATTCAAACACCATGTCACTCTCCCCCTTTTACATCAAGGGCAAAGGGCGGATCAAAACCAACACAAGGTTGTTTTCTCCTCATGTTTTCTCCTCATGTAGATCTGATGTGCATTGAAGTTACCATGCTCCTCTTGAGTTCATGCTAAATCTTCAAACATATTTTTCAATGAAGTACATGACTCTATGACCTTCCTATCACCAAGAACTCATACTTAAATCAAAGTTCCAACCAAGTGGATTTACATATGAGACTCAAATACCCAACCAAGTGGGTTTACACAATTTTGACTCAACTACCCAACCAAGAGGGTTTACACATTTTGACTCAAGTACCCAACCAAGAGGGTTTACACATTTTGACTCAAGTACCCAACCAAGTGGGTTTACATATTTGATCAAGTCCTTACATGACTGAATATTACAATTTTACATCATAGGTCTCAACATGACCTTTTCATCAAATTACAAATATGAATTTTTATGACCAGTACCAGAAAGACCTCAAGAGAGAGAGATCTTATTTCGGAATCATCATAATGCCAACAATGCATTATGCTCACCAAGGCTAATGCTCCCCCTGAAAATGTGCATCCAATCATCCTTTCCATATGACCATGGCTCCTCCTTAGCTTGTGCAACCTGAAACTCTTTCAACGGCAAGTTATCAGCAACAATCTCTGCATGATCTGTCCTTATCTCTGAATCATAAGACTTCCATCTCATCCATGTGTGAAAACAAAGAATACTCTTCAGCAAAAAGCAAACAGGGCTCATCCATAATCTCATCATAAGAAACCATGTATCATGTCATCATCATTTAGAACTGAGTAATAAGCAGATACAATGCCAATAATACAATCATTAATAGTTGGACTGATGCTCCCCCTGAACCTGTGCTCCTGATATTCAGCTGTCATACTAATTTTCTTATCATAAGTGTATATGCAACTGTCTCCACTGTAACTCGCGTGTATACGCGGCTTTAGTTCACCGAACCCGCGTATGGAAAGTGAATCATTGAAAACTTCACATTCCTTCATCTCCCCCTGAGTTTGTACCACCTGTACCAGTCTTCTTCACATCAGATGCTCTATCAGAAATAAACATAACCGGAATAACCAAAACCATCATGGGAATCACCATACATCACTCCCCCTGTGACGATACATTACTAATCCCTATAATGTATCTCACATTACTCCTGCAGTCATTAAGAGAAGTAAGCTTTAGAAGCGGATGACTGCAGTAGGGTCAATATTCCCTACGTTTCTGACCGGTCCTCCTTCTTTTTCCAACTTTGCCTGAACGTTCTTATTGTGTGCTGGAAGTTCTCCAATTTCTCAAATCTATTCATCCTGCATTCTTTTTCTACATGTCCATACTTGTTACAAGTATAGCATCTTATGTGACCAGAAAAGTAAGAATAAGGATCATAATATGTTGTTCTATTCTTACTTCTATTGCAATCAGCTGCTTTATGACCATACTTGCTGCATGAAAAACAATATCCCTTGAAGAAGCCAGAGTACCTTTTTGTGTAGAATCTGTTTGTTTGTGACTGAAACAATTTGCTTCTGCAATTGGCTGCAACATGTCCTTAATTATGACATTTAAAGCATTCAACATTATTGAATGATTTCCTTTGAGAATTCATGATTGTAGGTTTACCTTTAGTTTCTTTCAACACTTCAGGTTTTGCTTTGACATCCTTTGAAACTTTAGCAATTCCTTGCGAACTAGATTCTCCTTTGACCGTTTCATGAAAACCTAGACCAAGTTTAATAGAAGGAGACCTTTGACTACTAAGAATATTGTCCAGAATATTATTACTATCTTGAAATCTCAAGAGCTTATCCTTTTCTTCTAACTTACCTTTCAAAATATTTACCTCATCCTCCAATCTTTGACATTGCTTCTTCATGCTTTCTTTGACCTTTCTTCCTTCTTCTACTTGATCATTCAATTTTAAAATATCTTCTTTCAACCCATTTTCTTGTGCTTCAAAAGTTTTTGAAAGTTCTTCACTCTCTTTATATGATGTTGCTTTCAGAGAGATGATTTCTTCTTTAAGTTCTTCATTCTTCTTATTTGATGCTTCGAGATCTGCTTTCAGAGAGATGAGTTCTTCATTCTTCTTATTTGATTTTTCTGGATCTTCTTTGAGAGAGATGATTCCTGCTTCAAGTTCTTTATTCTTCTTATTTGATTTCTTCAGATCTTCTTTGAGGGAGACAATTTCTGCTTCAAGTCTTTTTTCTTCAAACGATTGTAGAAGTTCCTTATTCTTATTATTTGATGCTTCGAGATCTGTTTTCAAAGAGATGATTTCTGCTTCAAGTCCTTTACTTCGATCGGATACATTATCGTACATCCTTTTCAGTCTAGAGATCAAATCTTTGTAGGCAGATTCCCTCTCATTAAATATTCTTTGTTGATCTTTGATAACTTCTTCTAGGTCCACAGCATTCACTGCTATCTTCTGGCTTCTTTTAAAGAAGAATATCACAAGAACAACAATCACTACCTATTTCATCTTCTTTATTTTCTGCTGCATATGTTTTCTGAGATATCTCCTTTCCTTGAGTAGCCTTCTTCTTTTTCTTCTTTCCCATTGTGACGGATCTCCTTCAATAGAATCGGCTCCTTTCGAAGGACACACTCGATGCCCTTATTGTGGGAAAAATGCGGGAAAGGGGGGGGGGGGGTGAATCAGTATTTAGGTCATACTCAAATATTTTTACTTTTTCTTTCTCTAAAACCCATACACTACTTTGTTGAAGCCAACAAGTGTATACACGCGGATATCCTTCATAAAACTCGCGTATACATAGAGATCTTATTATGCATTTATTTCTTTACGTAGGTCTATGCATAATTCATTCATCAGATGTTTAGTTAATCGTAAGCATCTACAGTAATAACAGAATAAACCATCACACATAAGCAACACACATGAACACCAGGATTTTAGGTGGAAACCCAAGTCGGGAGAAAACCACCGCTGCCGTTGTCTCATCCTTCAATATTTTATCATAGAGAAAAAATCTTACAACCATGTACTGGTGCAGACTCATACCAGCACGCAGGCACCCACCTGCAGAAGGCTACAACCTTCTCTCGTTTACCAGCCTCTCCTGGAATGGAGCTACAACCCCCTGCTCTCGTTTACCAGCCTCTCCTGGAAGGGAGCTACGACCCACTGCTCTCATTTACCAGCCTATCCTAGAAGGGAGCTACAACCCCCTGCTCTCGTTTACCAGCCTCACCTGGAAGGGAGCTACAACCCCCTGACTGAAGGCTACAACCCTCAACACCACCATGGACCACGTTTCATCAATTTTCATACTGGATCCAACCCACACAATTAAGCTCAAGGAAAATTCATCAAACCAAAAACTTGCTCTATAGCAGCATAATCAATATTCGAACAACCCAAATCATCATTGACAGATAGCAGTAAAACAACAGAACAGATCAGACATTTCATACCACATACTTCAGCAAACCCTAAATTACATACGCGCTTTTTCTTCACTGAACCTGCGTATATACACACTTTCACAAATACCAACCCGCGTATACATCTGCACACATTTCAAAGATGACTTCAATTCCCATATGCGCTTTCACTGAATACAAGCCGCGTATCTACGCGCTTTCTCCTTGACGAACCTACGTATAGATCTTCAGACATTTTAGGGTAGTGCAGCTCTCCAGAACAGATAAACAGCTCAGATATTCATTCTTTACTTCAGCACAGATTCGCTAGATCACAGATCTAATCATTCCATAAACAGATCCATAAGATACATATACATTTCAGATCTAGAGATCCCTCTTCATCATTTTCTTCATTGGTGCATCATAGATTCAGATCTATCATCAAACTGTTACCCTTTCCATTCAGACATACTTCAGAGTGAAGTATACATTCAAACCCAGACTCATGCACACCCATTGCACAATGAATTTCTTCTTCTTAAATAGATCTAGCCTTTGACAATACCATGAGCCAAAACCACACAACTTCCGATGGTATTCCTGGACGGGATCACATAGACAATCCAGCGCTCAATACAATGGGTCAATACCATGGTAAAGTCCCTTGGTTTTATTAATTTAGAGCACAATTAAGCATACGCGACTTGGCACATACTTTTCCGCGTACATACGCGACTTAGCCTCAACAAACCCGCGTATGCCTTATGACATACCTTGTTTAACATTATTCTGGCACTTTCTGATATTTCTTTTTTCTGTTACTTCTGAGCTACTTGTAGAAAATCAGATTTACATCATTAATAAACTCATCAAGCATCAAGAACAACTTCATTAAGTAGCTTTCCATCATCTTCATCAAGTGGGTTGCCATCAAGGACAACACTCTGCATCATATTGCCAACACCTTTGTGTGGGCTAGTCAGATCCACTAGGCCTACTACGATGTAGGACGCAATGGGAAGGACTAGGGACTTACAGGATTTCATGCCAAGGACGAGAGCTCCTTTTCCCCACAAACTAGCATTTCAGCAGAGGGGGAAGGACGTGAGAGCTCCACCCCCAAGAGGGAACCAGGGCTGAGGACCTTTGGATGATGAAACCCGAAGAGACTTGAGACAGAGGAAGTTGTGCTTATCTTGCCAGGAGCCATGGGAACCAGATCATCGTTGTGTCATGGGGAAGACACATTGCATTAAGGTATTCTCTGATAGTGAGGGAGAAGAAGAGGCATATGAGGAGTTGGAGGGAGATGCCAGCACCGGTGCACCAGGAGGAGATCATCCACCACCACCTCCCCCAGCAGCAAAAGCAACAGTATTTTCTCCTACCAGAGGATTCCTTAAATCCTTGCGGGGAGTCCCCAAGTACTTAACGTTGAGAGTTCAAGGCACAGTCCAGGGGCAGTGTATCTCAATACTGGTGGAAATAGGGGCCACACACAACTTCATTGATGCCCAACTAGTAAAAAGGAGGGGAATACCAATAGAGAGCTTTGATGGTTTATCTGTGTTAGTTCCAGGTGCTAGGACCATGTAGTGCATGCGGTATGTTCTGGCATTAGCAGTGACCATGGGGACATAAACAGTGACATAACACTTTTTTGTGGTTTATATTCCAGATACCAATGTGGTATTGGGTGTATAGTGGCTTATCACACTAGGGAAGGTCACTACATATTGGGAGACTCTGGAGAGGGAGTGGATGGATAAGAGGAGTGGGAAGAATGCAATGACCAGAGGCATGCACACATATCCTCCCCAGACAATCTCTACACACTGGATGGAGGTAGATTTCTGAAAGGGAGACATAAACTGGGTAGTGGAGCTGCATATTTCAGAGGCAGGAGTCTCAGGTCAGTCAGTGCATCTCGATGTGCAGGCTATCTTGAACCGTTACTCCATGGTTTTCGGGGACATACCACCAGGGCAACCACCAAACTAGGGGTTTGAGCATACTATTGAGATGGAGAAGGGGGTCCAAGCATTGATCACCACACCCTATAGGCACCCCAAAGCCTATAGGGATGATATTGAGAGAGCCATACATGAGCTCTTGGCATTGAGACACATCAGGCTCAAAACTAGTCCCTTTGCTTCTTCTGTGGTCCTAGTGAATATGTGCATAGATTACAGGGAATTGAGCAAGAAATCCATGAAGAACTGCTACCCCATCCCCTTTATTGATGAGTTGATGGATTAGTTGAGGGGAGCGAAGTTCTTCTCCAAGATTGATCTAAGGTTGGGGTACCATCAGATCAAGGTGAGGGACCAGGATGTCCCCAAGACTGCATTGAGATTGTTGGGTATGGAGCCTGATTATCTTGTTTATTTTGTATCACAGTGTTGGACCCCTGTACCTTAATGGGGCGGCAACTCCGCCCGAAATTAAACGTTGCCTGGGGGGTCCAGGGGGGCGACTACGACTTTATGGAGGCCCCCCCTAGCGGGGGGTTTCGGGAGCAGCGCCCCTGAAGCTTAAAATAGATGTAAAATTGCCTTGTAAAAGTATAGTAATTTCTATTCAATCTGGGTCGTTCATTAGGTGGATGATCTGATGGTAGAAGTTATGTTTATTTTAGGGTTTTTTTCCCTAGAAGGCAACCCCTCGCTATGCATGAGGGTATTGTATTGCGGCTGTGTATTGTGTGTATTCTCGGAGCGAGAAACAGACAGGGAGACTGTGAGAGAGAACAGAGGATATTACAGCGGATCTACTGTAGGTTGTGTCTCTTCATTTTGTTGGATAATACAAAGGAAGGACTGGCTGTTCGGGGTGGACGTAACCCAAACTGGGTGAACCACGTATATTTGTGTCTCTTTGGTTTTATGTGTTTTGTGTGCTTGTGTTTTCCGCATACTATATGTGTTTCATTTCTCTGTAATATTTAATTTTCTAAAAACTGGTATCAAAGCCAAAGGTCTATTTGGCTAATAAACTCGCAAGAAAGAAGGATTCCTGGTTCGAGTGGGAGCAATGGAAGAATATGGCAAATTTAGGGTCGAGAAAATTAACGACCAAAACTTCCCACTATGGAAGATACAGATGGAAGATTATCTGTATCAAAAATATATGTACCTACCATTGAGCAGAAAAACAAAGAAGTCGGCGACTATGACAGACGCAGAATGGGATATTCTTGATAGAAAGGCACTCGGAATAGTACGGTTGTGCCTCACGGCATCAGTAGCCTTCAATATTTCGAAGGAAACAACAACAGAGGGTTTGATTAAGGCATTGGTGAAACTATATGAAAAACCCTCGGCCTCAAACAAGGTATTTATTATGAAACATTTATTTAATATGAAGATGTCAGAAGGTGGATCTATTGCAGACCATTTAAATGATTTTAATACAGTTACCAGTCAGTTAAGTTCTGTAGGGGTAAACTTTGATGATGAAGTTAGAGCTCTGTTATTTTTGTGCTCATTGCCAGAAAGCTAGAATGGTTTAGTTATGGCCATTAGTAACTCTGTCTCTAGATCTAGTACTTTAAAGTTTGATGATGTTTTCTGTGCTATCCTTAGCAAGGAAATGTTACAAAAAATCTCTGGTGAGACATCGGGTAATGATTTGAGTGTAGAGTCTAGGGGAAGAAAAATGGAAAGAGGAAAGAGCTCGGGATATCACAGTAAATCAAGGAAAGGCAGCTCCAAGTCTAGATCGGGGATAGTGTGCTGGAAATGTGGAAAGAAAGGACACCTAAAGAAAGACTCTATATCTCGGAAGGGAAAAGAAGGAGACACACAGCAAGAAAACAATCCTGAAGCAAATGTGACAGGTGATGTGTTACAAGATTATTTGATTCTTTCTTTTGAAAATGTTACTGATTCTTGGGTTGTATATTCAGGGGCCTCATTCCATGCCACACTTGTTAAGAAATATTTTCATGACTACATTCAAGGAGATTTTGGACAAGTCCATTTGGGTGATGATAAACGGCCCTATAAAATTGTTGGAATGGGTAAGGTTCTTGTAAAACAGCAGAATGGAAACCAATGGATATTAAAGGAGGTAAGGCATGTTCCAGATCTGAAGAAAAATCTGATTTCAATAGGGTAGTTAGGCAGTGAAGGTTGTGTGACAACTTTCATAGATAAAACTTTGAAGGTCACCAAAGGAGCCCTAGTAATAGCAAAAGGCGAATAGGTTGGTACACTATATTTATGCAATGGTATTTCTAACTTTTTTAATGCTTTAACTTCCACAGGAGCAGATGCAACATTATGGCATCATAGGCTTGGACACACGAGTGATAAGGGGATGAAGATTCTTCACCCAAGAAATTTGTTGCCGGGTTTGAAGAATGTTGATTTGGATTTATGTGAGAATTGCATTTATGGAAAACAGAAGAGAGTCAAATTTCTCAGAGTTGGGAAAGAAAAGAAAAGCGAAAAATTAGAGCTTGTGCATACAGATGTATGGGGACCTGCTCAGGTATCATCTCTTGGTGTCTCTCGTTATTATGTTACTTTTATTGATGATGAAACTAGAAAAACTTGGATTTATTGTATTCAGAATAAATCTAATGTATTTGATAATTTCAAGAAATCGAAAGCTTTGGTTGATATTGAGACAGGAAATAAGTTTAAGTGTCTCAGATCAGAAAATGGAGGTGAATATTGTAGCAAAGAGTTTGATAGGTATTGTTCAGAGCATGGAATTCGTAGAGAGAAGACAGTTCCAAGAACACCACAATAAAATGGTGTGTCAGAAAGGATGAACAGAACAATCATGGAGCATGCAAGGTGCATGAGATTACATGCAGGATTGCCTTTACAATTTTGGGCAGATGTTGTAGATATCGTTGTTTATCTAATAAACAGAGGGCCTTCAAGTTCCTTGGATGGTGGTATTCTAGAGGAAGCATGGACAGGTAAAAAGGTAAAATACTCTTTTTTAAAGCCTTTTGGTTGTGAGGCCTTTGTCCATATTAATAAAGAAAATAGAACAAAGCTTGAGGAAAAATCAAAGAAATGTACCTTTATTGGATATGGTGTTAATGATTTTGGTTATTGCTTATATGATTATGAAAATCACAAAATCATTAGGAGAAAAGATGTAATATTCAATGAAAAGGTCTTGTATAAGAATCAGTTGCAGGAAAAGAAACAGGAAAAAGAAAGCAAGGAATACGCGGTTCTTGATGAGATATCTGAAAAAGTAAGGGTGCCTGAAAATAATAATAATCAACAACCACAGCAGCAATAACCACCACAACAGAAACAGGCACCTCAAACACCTGAAAGTGGTGTTAGAAGATCTACCGGGATAAGTAGACCCCCTGAACGATACTCTCCTTCATTATATTATTTATTGTTGACTGATTCTGGTGAACCTGAATGTTATGAAGAAGCAATGCAGGTTGAAAGCAGGAAGAAGTGGGAGCTAGCCATGGAAGAAGAGATGGACTCCTTAATGCATAACCGGACTTGGGACTTAGTCAGGTTGCCTGCAGGTAAAACTACATTGCAGAATAAATGGGTTTACAGGCTGAAGGAAGAAGATGGAGGAAAACAGAGGTACAAAGCTAGACTTGTGGTGAAGGGGTTTGCACAGAAGAAAGTTATTGATTTTGATGAAATATTTTCTCCTGTTGTTAAGATGACTTCAATCAGAACTATTTTAAGTCTTATAGCAGCGGAAGATTTACATCTTGAACAGTTAGATGTAAAGACAACATTTCTCCATGGAGATTTGGAGGAAGAGATCTATATGGAGCAACCAGAAGGATATGAGGTCAAAGGGAAAGAAAAAATAGTATGCAGGTTAAAGAAGAGCTTGTATGGATTAAAACAGGCTCCAAGGAAGTGGTATCAAAAATTTTACAAGTTCATGTCTGAACAAGATTATACTAGATGTCACTCTGATCATTGTGTTTATCTGAAAAATCAAAATGATGGCAGTTATATTATACTGTTATTGTATGTAGATGACATGCTTGTTGCAGGGTCTAACATGCAGGAAATAAATGTGCTCAAAAGAAAATTGGCAAATTCATTTGCAATGAAGGATTTGGGAGCTGCAAAACAAATCCTTGGTATGAGGATAACTAGAGACAGGAAAAATCGCAAATTAACACTGTCTCGGAATGAGTACATAGAGAAGGTGTTGAAAAGATTTAATATGCAGAATGCAAAACCAGTTAGTACACCTTTTGCTAGCCATTTCAAACTTAGTAAGGAGATGTGCCCAAAGAGCCAAGAAGACATGGATTATATGTCTAAAGTTCCATATGCATCAGCAGTTGGAAGGTTAATGTATGCAATGGTCTGCACAAGGCCTGATATTTCATATGCAATGGGAGTTGTAAGAAGGTACATGAACAATCTAGGAAAATAACATTAGATGGTAGTAAAATGGATTCTCGGATATTTGAGAGGTACAACAAATCAAGCATTATGCTTTGGTGGTTCAAACATTTCTCTACAGGGATATGTTGATGCAGATATGGCAGGTGATAGAGATAACAGGAGGAGCACTACAGGATATGTATTTACTGTAGGTGGAACAACTGTCAGTTGGGTTTCAAAAATCCAAAGTGTTGTTTCACTTTCAACAACAGAAGCAGAGTATGTTGCTGCTACAGAGGCTAGTAAAGAAATGATTTGGTTACAAAGGTTTATGGATGAATTGGGTAAGAAGCATGATATGGGCACGTTATATAGTGATAGCCAAAGTGCTATTCATCTTGCAAAGAACTTAGAATTTCATTCCAAGACTAAACATATACAGCTCAAGTACCATTTCATATGGTCAGTATTGGAAGATGGACGGTTGAAGCTGGAAAAGACACACACTAGCCAGAATCCTGCAGATATGCTAATAAAAGTTGTAACCAAGGAGAAACTGAGCTTATGCTCATTTTAAATTGGTCTTCAAGGATGACGATGAAGATGAGAAACAGCCAGGTCCAGAGAGGATTCATTTTCCATCAAATGAAGTAGTGGTGCAATTGATACAATCAGTCTCCAAGTGGGAGATTGTTGGGTGTGGAGCTTGATTATATTGTTTATTTTGTATCATAGTGTTGGAACCCTGTACCTTAATTGGGAGGCAATGCCGCCCAAAATTAAACATTGCCTGGGGGGTCCAGGGGGGCGGCTGCGACTTTATGGAGCCCCCCCCTGGCGAAGGGTTTCGGGGGCAGCGCCCCTGAAGCTAAAAACAAATGTAAAATTGCCCTGTAAAAGTATAGTAATTTCTAGTCAACCTGGGCCGTTCATTAGGCGGATGATCTGACGGTAGAAGTTATGTTTAGTTTAAGGTTTTTTGCTCTAGAAGGAAACCCCTTGCTATTTATGAGGGTATTGTATTGCGGTTGTGTATTTTTTGTATTCTCAGAGCGAGAAACAGACAGGGAGACTGTGAGAGAGAATAGATGATATTACAGCAGATCTGTTGTAGGTTGTGTCTCTTCATTTTTCTGGATAATAGAAAGGAAGGACTGGTTGTTCGGGGTGGACGTAGCCCAAACTGGGTGAACCACGTATATCTGTGTCTCTCTGGTTTTATGTGTTTTGTGTGCTTTTGTTTTCCGCATATTTTATGTGTTTCATTGCTCTGTAATATTTAATTTGTTAACAGAGATTCCACTACGACCACTATGAGTTTTTGGTTATGCCCCTTGGGATGACGAATGCTCTAGACACCTTCCAGTCTTGTATGAACCACATCTTCCATGGTTAGTTGAGGAATTTGGTGTTGGTATTTTTCGATGACATTCACATCTAAGCCGCACATGGGAGGAACATTTGCAACACATTGAGGTTGTACTGCATATTTTGGAGGAGCATCATTTCTATGCCAAGCTATCCAAATGCGAGTTTGGGCTCACAAATATGCTCTTCTTGGGGCATATCATCAGAGTGGACAGAGTGAGGATCCATGAGGAGAAGATCTGGGCCATCCGAGATTGGGTGGAATCGAAGAACGTGATAGATCTCTCAAGTTTTGTAGGCATCTACACCTACTACTAGAAGTTTGTCAGGGGATTTTCACAGCTTGTAGCACCCCTCATGAATCTCACCAAGAAGGGATCCTTCAGTTGGATAGATGTTTCACAGAGTGCCTTTGACAGGCTCAAGGAGGTGATGAGTAGCTGCCCAGTGTTCGAATTTCCTGATTTCACACAGTCCTTTGTGCTGGCGTGTGATGCTTCAGGAGAGGAAGTGGGTGCAATATTAATGTAGGGTGGCCATCCTATATCTTTCGAGAGTCAGAAGATGATGCCGCATGAGAGACTGTACCCCATATACGACAAGGAGATTCTGGCCATCATGCATGCATTGGCAAAGTTCCGTAAGTACCTGGTGGGTAACATATTTCGGGTAAGGACTGACCACAACAGTCTTTGGTTCTTGTTTGAGCAGAAAAATTTGTAGGAGAGATAACAGAAATGGGTCAACAAGATCCATTCTTATGATTTTGACATCGAGTATGTCAAGGGGAAGAACAATGTGGTGGTTGATGCTTTGTCACGGAGACTGACAACACCGTCCTTGATGAGTCTTGATGTAGATTGGGGGGCTCAACTGTTGGTGAAGTATTCAAATGACCATTTTTCTTGTGAGGTAATAGATGGGCAGGTGACAAATGAAATTTATCGGGTGATGTATGAGGTCATATATTAACGAGACCAGATTTTCTTGATAGGTAACTCCCAGCTGAGGGAGAAGATCTTGTGCGCAGCTCATCAAGGGTTCACTAAAACCTATAGGGCCATCAGGGAGAGGTTCTCATGGAAGGGCCTCAAGGAGGATGTACTCTAGCATGTCAAGGAGTGTGAATTTTGTCAAAGGAACAAAGGGGAGTTCAACCACCCCACAGGATTGCTACAGTCGCTTCCCATTTCGGAGGGGAAATGGGAGAGCATCTCCATGGATTTCATTACGGGATTTCCCATGGTGCATAGCAAGTATTTCATTTTTGTAGTTGTGGATCAATTGAAAAGATATGTGCATTTCTTCTCCATATCCACACGGTACACCACTTCATAGGTGGCTGATTTTTTCTCCTAGATATTTTTAGACTTCATGGTCTTCCAAAGACCATAGTCAGTGACAGGGGCAGTCATTTCATGGGTGATTTTTGGTAGGAGATATTCCATTTGGTGGGTATCGAGTTGACACCCAACACCAGTTATCACCCACAGATGGATGGATAGACAGAGATAGTGAACAAGTGGTTGGAGGGCTACTTGAGGAACTACGTCACGAGGCAGCAGAAGGCTTGGCTCCGATGGCTCCATTTGGGGGAGCACTGCTACAAAAAGACATTCCAAATGTCAATTGGTATGTCTATGTTTTATGCTTTGTATGTCTATAATTCTCTAACTTTTTTTGTTGTTATGTTTGGAGCTAGCAAGGCCCCAGGGGCTAAATACTGGATCCAAGAGAGCCTAGGCATACTCCGAGCTATCAAGGACAACCTGGCCACAACACAGAACCAACAGAAACTATATGTAGACAGAGGTCGTGTAGAGAGACAGTTTGAGGTGGATGATCTGGTTTACCTACATCTTCATCCATACAAGAAGTCCACGCTGAAGCAGGAAGGAGCTAAGAATCTCAAATCCTACTTCTATGGACCATACAGGGTGATCAGACAATTTGGGGAGGTAGCGTATGAGCTAAAGCTGCCAACCGGGAGCAGGAACCACAACATTTTTCACGTTTCATGTCTGAAGAAAGATCTTGGGTAACAGGTGACTACAACTATGGAGCTCCCACCTACAGATGATGAGGGGCATTTGGTGCTATAACAGGAGGCCATTCTAGACACTCAGGAGAGACAACTGAGGAGTAGTATAGTCAAAGAATATATTATCAGATGGAGGAACCTTCGAGCTAAGGATGCCACTTAGGAGGGGGAGAATATCCTGCATCATCCATCCTTGCATTTTCTTGAGGAAAAACAAAGTTTTGGCAAGGAGGAATGTAATATTCCTAATTAGTAGACATACAATTGGAATATTAATTTTTGTTAAGTTTTTCTTTTATAAAGTTCCATAGGAAATAAAGGGGTGAGGAGACCCATAACCCAACCTTAGAATAAAATCACTTTCCTAAATTCACTAAGGCAAGGTGATTAAAAGCAAGATGGGGCCCATGAGGCCAAGTGACAGCGCAGGGGAGGCGACAGCTTAGTCAGCACAGAGGCAGCGTGGGGATAGACAACATTGTGTCAGTGTGGGGACAGACAACGCAGAGTAGCGTAGGGACAACGTGGCAGATGGACAATGCAAAAATAGTGGGCCCAAGGGAACGTTGGAGGCTCAATATCATAAAAATCGGATGAGGGAATTCATTCTCATTCATTCATACATCTTCAGAATTTATGTCTATCTAGACCAGATCATTCTTGAGTTGTTTAGTGAAGTTTGGAAGTGTTTTTTAGCACATGGGTGTCTCTGAGCGGAGATCCCAACATTTTCCTCGAGAGTATTCAATTGCACTCTTAGGAGAGGAGCCCTACCTTTAGTTTTTTTAAGCAGCATCATCACTTCAGCACTAGGATTATGCAGTTCATCCCAAGGTAGCACAGTCACTCAGAGGATTACGCAGTCAAGGAGGAGAGAAACTCAGGGAGAGGAGGAAGCTTGAGATATTTCAGTTCGAGGTCTTATGAGGGGATCAACCCTTCCATCACATATTTCTTTGGGTATTTGGTGGCCATTATTTCCAGAAGTTCAGTTCAAAGGCCAACGTACCCTCTAGAAGTGCGTACCCATCCCAAGGGGGTGATTATTTGAGGTCAACCTTTCCGAAAATCCTTCGCGCGTTATTATGGGTTTTTGGAGGAGAGTCTAGTGTCTGAGTTCTAGATTTTTCTGAGAAGATAAAAACCACTTTTCGTAGTCCCTTTCTAGTCAACAACAACATTTTCAGCAGGACAACGTAGAGGAGGAGCCACACAGAGCAGTAGAGGAGCATAATTTTTGAGCAGGGAAAGAGAGACCATTTCATCATGCCTAGAGCAGGCCAAGGTGCTATCATTCTGAGCACTACTTGTACTTGTCCCTCATTTCATAAATATTAAAAAAAATGACTCAGCAGTTCTGGTTTATTTGTAGTGTTTCTCATGCATGCTTCTATTTGTTGTAGTTTTAGTCTTGTGTTTCTTTGTATTACTATCTATTCCCAATTTGGGATATTACATTGTAGGGATACTCCTTTTGATGTCATGAAATACATATTCTTCATTATGGAGCCTTAATTTTTCTTAAGGCATCATCCATCTATCACTTCCCTTCACGAACGATATTAGGCATGTCACCCTTCTCTTAATCGGAAAGTGATCTTCTAGTCCACATCTAGCTTTTATTCATCCAACTAGCTTTTGCAAGTCAAGTTATTTTCAAGATCTTGCATCCATTCTCGGTTGTAGGTGACATCTACAAGTCTCTTTTCGTAACCCTATTTCATCACAACTAGATGTTTTTGAAAAATAAAAATTAACATCAAATCAAAGTTTCCTTTTATGATGGCCTTTCATCATGACATCTCCTTGTTTGCAACATCAACATCCTGCACATTCATAAACACCTCTTGAATACATTCAATTTCAAGGGTCTCCTTCCTTTAATGACTTTATTAGAGTCTTCATACCTTCTCCATGGAGATGTCCTATCCATTTATTTTAGTCATTGAATTTTGATCACTTTTTCTTATCTCATGTGACCATAGTTACATTTATCACGAACTCTTCTTCCTTTATTCACATATTGTTCCCAAGAACTTATATACATAGTTCCTTCATCTTGTGTAATATTCCAAATTTGCAAACAAGCAAATTGGAATATTAGATTTTGATTCTTTCACTTAGGAGAGGAATAAATGGGAAAGGAGGCCCATGAACAATAAAGATATGAATAAATTCCACCTTAGTAAGGAAGGATATCACCTTAGGAGATGGATTTTACTCTTCCAAGTGTGAACAAGGGAAAAATATATGGGGACATAGTCAAGTTTGACTAAGTCAACATGCATTCCTGAGGAGGAAGAGATCACTCAAGTGAACTAGCGCAATGTGAACAAGGATCAGCCTAAACACACATATGAGAACTGAATTGAATATCTCTTAGTGTGAAAAGAGGTATTGCAGGTGGATTAGTCTCATTTGACCAAGTCAACAATGCTTCTACAAAGAGGAGGGAAGCCAACAAGGACAATGCAGTTTTAGAAGAGGAATCTTCACTAAGAAGTCACCTCAACAATGTGTGGGGTCTGGGGTGAGGAGACTCACCAAAGATAAAAAGGAGGGCATAGCATCAAGGATATCATTCATTATTCAGCTATCTTTGGTCTTTTGACTATTTTCATGCTTTAGCTGTTTATCCGGAGTTGTTGCACTGCTTGGTGCAAAGAATTCTCATGCAGGAATTCCATCATTTCTTTGGATCAGCTTGCTTAAGGGATCAAAGGGAAGGATCTAAGCTTCCATTTCATCATCTGGCATAAGGCCACTCATCCAACAACATCTACAGTGCAGTCATCTTCAGAAACTGCGTATTTTTCTGCAAGGGCATTGCTGGGTTAAACATTTCCATTTTGTGCTAGTCTTTGAGGAGGAGGTGTTTATTTCCCTCTGGGAGTTATAATAAGAGGGCCTAGGGCCATTTTCTATATTATTCAGCTATTGTATGCTATATTCAGCCATGATTAATACAGAGCTGCAGTAAACCACATTATTTTTTGCAGTGCTGCCTTTTGTACATGCATTTTGCTGGAAACCCTTGCCGGGTGTCTTTTCTTTGTGTAAGAGAGGTTAAACCTCCATTTATCTGATATTTGATTAATGTAATCCTCAAATCTGACTTATTTCATCATTTTTTGCATAAAACCTCATTAAAATAACGTATTCCTTGCTTCAGTACCTTCTACATAAGATAGGCTATGGAGTTTGGGCTTATTTGAGGCATATTGATTTGGGGAGACCTGTTTATATGAGCTAGAGTGATTTGCTTCACCTCTAATTCTACATGTGAGTTTTATATCATGTCTTCTAAGGGATCCAAGTACCATTTCTCACTTGTATAGCGTTATTTTCTGAAGACAACTGTTTTATGATCTATATTGCTACATTTCCCCACCCGGGAAGGAGAATATAGATCATCTTGTTGTTGAGGTTCTTTCATCTACTGGTATGATGTTATTTTAGATCTAATGAGTTGCTCTACATTTCCATGCTCATGATTTTCTGAAACTCCACATTGGTAATAACTCACATTATTCCCAATAGTGTAGCTGTTCCCATTTTGGGATATTACAGTGGTATCAGAGCTTCCATCTTGGCTCAGCCTGTGGATTTCATATCCTATCAGAAGATCAGGAGAAGAGGGGAAAAAAATTATGGAGAGGATGAGATTACTCTCATCCCTTTTCAGATCTAAGAAGAAAAAATAAAGATGCATTGAAACTCCAAAAGGGTTTCAAGGAGGAGAGAGCTGCAGTGAGACCTCTAGGAGGTTTCAAGATGAAGAAAGAGATGCATGCACTTCTTGTTCTCATAGAGCAAGAGGAAAGCATGAAGACCGCATGGAACATGAGATCCTGAGTGGATATTTGGCAGAATATAGGTGCCAGCCTAGGACTGTCAAAGAGATCCTAGATCTTCCTCAGTTTATCCAACTGAGAGAGGAAAGAAGGCCATACATCAGCAAGATGATAAGGGGAAATAGATTCCTATTGTCTACCTTTGATGGATCACCCCTATGTACAGCAGAATATTGGGTGATGAAGTTGAGATAATTTTTCCTACTACATCTCGTGGTGGAAAAAGAGGCTGTGGAGATTTCAGCACTGCACTTGGAGGGAGAGGCAAGGTCTTGGTGGTTCAGCCATGTGGATCATACAAGGGTGTCTACTCTTGAAGATTTCACTCAAGGAGTAATCAGAAGGTTTAACAATCAGGGATCAAAGGAGGAGGAGTCCTCTTCTCCACCGGAGGAGCCTTGTACTAACACTGTCACACTCATGGAGGGGCAGTCACCTACACCAACAGTCAAGGAAACCATTACATTGGAGGAAGGATCCCTTGTAGCCCTACAAGAGTTTTCCACATCTCATCAAGGTATGGAAGAATTTCCACTTTTTATTACTGCAACAAATCTTTCTAGGAATTGTGGGAATTTGTCTTCATATGACCCAGGATCAAACATTATTGCTGAGGTAGAGCAGCAGGATTGCACTACGTTGTGCAAGCTTGAATGGTTCAAGGAAAAAATGAACCATCATTCTCATGGACCCCTGTTGAATTCCACACAACCCTTGAGATTGGAGTGTGATCTTTTGGAGGAATTCATGAACTTTGAGATGGAGTATGAGGCAACAACTATATCATGGGAGAGGCTATCAGCACTGTCAGACAATAGGAGTGAGGGGGCTTTGCCTTTATCACCTTTGGATCTTAATGGATTCAAGATGTCTATGGACATGAGATCTTCTCTAAGAGATCTCCAAGAAAATGCATTTCAGCACTTCATGACATGCAGAGGAGAGGAATTGGTTGTGGAGGATGGTAGCTCACATGGGAAGAATTCCAAGGTGAAGAATGATAGGATGAATCCACATGGGGTTGAGTGGATGTGGGTGAAGAGCAAGAGGCTGGTGAGCCACTTGCAAATTTATGATACAGGGCATCAAGAGGCAAAGCTGTGTTGGCTACTCTTGAGAGAGTTTGGCCATCATGAGACATATCCTTTTTCCAAGGGTATGTGGATGGAAGGGACTTGGAAAGGTACCTGCATCACAGAGCACCAAGGAGTGTGGATGCATTATGATGATATGGTCATTATGTTTTCACCACATGGGTTGTATGATGGAGGTATGATGAGGCAGCAAATACATTTTTTGCTTTGGAGGATTGAAAGAGAGCAAGGGCAGAATTGCTCTCCCATTTTGCATGATGTTGCAGGAGGAGGAGATGGAAACATTATGGGAGGAGTCTTTGACATAGAACATGTCAGAGCAGGGATTTATAAGTTGGCAGGAACCTATTTGCATAGGCCAACAACGCTATCACTTTGGAGCAGGGAATTGTTGATGGAGTGCTCCCAGGACCACTTCATATTTGATGCACTGGGTGGACATGGAGGAGATGAGATTGATAGAGTAGTGGATGAATTCATCTGTTACTGTAGTATGCTCTTCTTGACTTGGACCTCCAAGCATGGGGAGGGGGATCTTTAGGCAGCATATGGTTTATTCCTCTTCATAGGAGTATGTCATATCACTATGGAGGGCTCATTTATGGATATTGTCACAATCTTACTTTCATTACATGGTAATAATTCTGTTTTTGCACTTATTGATTGTTCAACACAATATTTGCATGCTCTTACCACTTCCTTGTAGTGCTTTTCTCTACAAAGGGGCAAGTTTTTCTTTAGGCTTCATGGACCATTTTTGGCCAGCTATTATGATGGAGACAACCATCTACTCTATGATTTGGGGCAAGTGTTTAGTTACTCCTTGTATGATTATTTTATATATTCAACCATTTACTATTTACTAGTGGGTGTGATGACTTACACAGCAAGCCATTTGTCAAGAGACAACTTGCCAGGCCATTTCCTGAAGCTGCAATGGGGAAGACTGCGCTGGGGCCACTTGGGACACTGTTGGTACTTTCCAGCACCACATGAAACCTTTAGTCTTTCTTTCATTTCAATGCTAATCATGAGCCCATTTTCTGATGTTGTTCTTGCCTTTATGGGGAGCATGATTGGAGGAGGAACACATTGGGTGGATGTGTTCTTGGGGGGGGGGGGGGATCATCCCAACACTTTCTGCATTACTTGTTCTAAGGGGAGCATGGGAAGAGACATGGCCTCTACAGAAAAATATTTGATCCTTTATGAGGAGGGCCATGAGATGGATGGGGTGCCATATGGTGGTGATTTCTTATCCATCATGTATGAGATGGTTTGGGCCAGCTTGATTCACAACGCTGGGAAAGGGACCTTTGAAGGTCTAGTTTCCTTCTTTCCATTTGAGGGCAACATTATTGCAGCCCAAGATCAACAAATTCTCTACACTTATCTTAAGTGGAGAGGAAGACAATGAGGGGTAGGCTATCTTGTCTACCATGTTCAAATTTCCAACCTACCTATTCTGCATGAGCTCAAGGTGGAAGAGATCCTTCATGAGTTGCCATCTCGAGGGTGACTCGTTTTGTTTGGCTGATAGCTTGGGGAGGAGAGATTCAAATGGGGATGATGAATCCCAATCTATATCAGCCCTAATGCCTCAAGAGGCCTTTAAAATAGCCCATTGTTGCATCCATGGATGTTTCATTGTCACATAATGTCAGCTATTTGGGATGTTCCCCAATAGATGGCTTGCACACTTGGGAGGGGCAGCTTGGAGATATATTGATGATGCAACACCTTGATCCTTGGAAGATTTCATCTTATGAGGTTGCTACAGGGGAGAATAGGATGCTATTCAGTCTTATCCTTGTAGTTGCTTGAGGATAAGCAACATTTGGGAGGGGAGGACTATAATATTCCAAAATTTGCAAGCAAGCAAATTGGAATATTAGATTTTGATGCTTTCACTTAGGAGAGGAATAAATGGGAAAGGAGGCCCATGAACAATAAAGATATGAATAAATTCCACCTTAGTAAGGAAAGAGATCACCTTAGGAGCTGGATTTTACTCTTCCAAGTGTGAACAAGGGAAAAATAGATGGGGACATAGTCAAGTTTTTCTAAGTCAACATGCATTCTTGAGGAGGAAGAGATCGCTCAAGTGAACTAGCTCAATGTGAACAAGGATCAGCCTAAACACACATATGAGAACTGAATTAAAGATCACTTAGTGTGAAAAGAGGTATTGTAGGTGGATTAGTCTCAGTTGACCAAGTCAACAACACTGCTACAAGGAGGAGGGAACCCGACAAGGACAACGCAGTTTTAGAAGAGGAATCTTCACTAGGAAGTCACCTCAACAATGTGTGCGGTCCGGGGTGAGGAGGCTCACCAAAGATAAAAATAAGGGCATAGCATCAAGGAGATCATTCAGTATTTAGCTACCTTTGGTCTTCTGACTATTTTCATGCTTCAGCTGTTTAGCCGGAGTTGCTGCACTGCTTAGTGCAAAGAATTCTCATGCGGGAATTCCATCCTTTGTTTGGATCGGCTTGCTTAAGGGATCAAAGGGAAGGATCTGAGCTTCCATTTCATCATATGACATAAATCCACTCAGCCAGAAACATCTACAACGCAATCATCTTTAGAAACTGCGTCTTTTTCTGCAGGGGCATTGTTGTTGGGTTAAACATTGCCATTTTGTGCTAGTCTTTGAGGAGGAGGTGTTTATTTCCCTCTGGGAGTTCTAATAAGAGGGCCTAGGGCCATTTTCTATATTATTCAGATATTGTATGTTATATTCAGCCATGATTAATATAGATCTGTAGTAAACTGCGTTATTTTCTGCAGTGCTGCCTTTTGTACATGCATTTTTCTGGAAACCCTTTCCGGGTGTCTTTTCTTTGTGTAGGAGAGGTTAAACCTCCATTTCTCTAATATTTGATTAATGTAATCCTCAAATCAGACTTATTTTATCATTTTCTACATAAACCCTCATTAAAATAACGCATTCCTTGCTTCAGTACCTTTTGCATAAGCTAGGCTATGGGGTTTGGGCTTATTTGAGGCATATTGATTTGGGGAGATCTTTTTATATGAGCTAGAGTGTTTTTTTTCACCTATAATTTTGCATGTGAGTTGTATATCATGTATTCTAAGGGATCCAAGTCCCATTTCTCACTTTTATAACGTTATTTTCTGAAGACATCTGTTTTATGCTCTATATTGCTGCATTTCCCCACCCGGGAAGGAGAATATAGATAATTTTGTTGTTTAGGTTCTTTCATATGCTGGTATGATGTTATTTTACATATAATGAGCTTCTATACATTACCATGCTCATGATTTTCTGAAGCTCCACATTGGTAATAACTCACATTATTCCCAATAGTGTAGTCGTTCCCATTTTGGGATATTACATCTTTTCAACCACCTCATATTCCATATGAGGACATATTATATTTCTTTCATCTTATAAATATGTGAACTAGTTCAATACATATACCTTCATGCATATTTCCAAAGAAAGAGATCCTTCTCCTTTGATCATGCTCATCAAATAGAGCATTCACCCATGCTATCTGCAACTATGTGATGACATGACTTAATATATAAAATATATACATACATATTTTCTCCCTTGGGTCATCTAGACTTCCTTCGGTAGCTTCCTTTCCTTACCTAAAATTTCTTCAACTATTTTGACATGTTGCACTCCTTTGTCACCATACCGTCATCCTTCTAAACAATGGATCCCACACAAGGTGGAATGATTAGCAAGACACTTTCTTCTTCCAAGTAGAGGTGAACCTTCTAATGAAGATTCCAATGGAGGATTTTGATTATCCTCATCCTGCAAATGCTCCTTTCTGATGATTATATATGATGAATTCTCTTTATCTTCTATCATGATGATCTTTAGATGGCCCTTAACAAAAGCGATTTCGGACCCCTAAGGAGAGATGGTGCACTGTAGCCATGGCTCTGTCAACCTTTCTTTCTCTGAAACCTCGTTCTTTTACTCCACGTGGTCTTCTTATATTTTCTTCCTCGGAGGTTATTTATCAAATTCGTGGAATTTGATAAATAACATTATCCACAACCTTTGAAAATTTATTTATATCTCTGAACCTTATATTAATAGCCCGAAACTTTATAACGAGCCGACGTTACAATAGACCTTCGGCCCCTGGCCCACATATATATCAATGGTCCAATCAAATTTAAGCACCGTACCTGGTTATCTTCCGCGCATCTTCCTCATGCGACTACCGTCCGATGGCTCCCCTCCAAATCGACGACGTAACACGATATCGCTCGGCTCCCTGGGTCGAACGTTAACGCGCAATGGCGCGCAGAAACGACGGTTTTCCATGGGTCCACCTCGCCACGTGTCAAACACTCTATGGAATCGCTCTCCAACCAGGAAATACCACTTACTCACCAAAAGTGGTACGATATGGGCAATCCGCCTTCGTAAATCCACTCGTGGGTTTTGAACAGTGACTAACCAAGGTTCACGTCGGGGTTGCGTTCTCCTTCGTATACTCTTCGTTTGTTAACTCAGGTTCTGACCCCGGTTAGGAATTTCCAATTAACAACGAACAAACGTAATTTTCTTTATTAAGTGGGATTTCTATTACCATTAAACAAAGTTCAACAACCAGGGTTTACGCAGACTTCTTCTATGAGTGGAGATTTATTCGATAGAGCCTGTTCGAACAAATTTGAGGGAATCAATAAACAGGGGAATGCAGAATCTACACGATAGTCCAACTCAGTAATTATATATGGACAGAATTCAATCGCTTCAAAATTAAACAATCTCTTCACAGATAAAGGTTCAGGTCAATCCAATGGAAAATAGGCTTTGAAATCATTTAACTGGAAACAATTGTTAACACACAAAGTTTATTGCAGAAATCTCTCTTCCTCTTCCTCTCTCTCTTCAATGCATCCGAGGAATACAACTTATATACATCAATATATGACTCTTCGGTTCCCCTGAGGGGACCGTTCTAGAAATCAAAGGTCTAATTACAACTTATTCAAATAACTAAACTGACAGATGGATCGAATCCAACTATTCGACTTCTACCAATCCTAACTAATCTAAATAAAAACAGTCAGCTGAGGTATTGACACCTAGCTGTTACAATTCAAGGATTTCGAACCCTCCTAGCCACAACATGTGGAAAAACCTCCTACAATGCTGGCTAGTGTCTAATGCCCCTGCATCAGACTCTCGAGGGAAATTTTCTTCATGGGCTCCTGTCCATGAGCTCTTCCACTGATCTGCCTATCTTCTGCAACATTCCTTCAGTCATCCAAGTGGCATCTTCCTCTGGCTTATCCTTCCATTTGATTAAGTACTGAAAGTACTCTTGTCCTCTGGTCTTCCTGAACACTCTTTTGTCCAATATCTTCTCTGGTTGCAATGGTTGCGCTGGAGGTAGCTGCTCTTTCCACTCAATCTGTTCCTTGTCTGCTGATCTTTCTTCTGCACCATCATCCTCATACTTGTACAAATCTGCAACATTAAAAATGGGAGATATTCCAACATCAGGAGGTAATTCAATCTCATAAGCATTTGCAGAAAACTTTCTAAGTATCTTGCATGGCCCAATCTTTTTGAACTTCAACTTGTTATACTGCTTCTTTGGGAATCTCTCCTTTCTCAAGTGTGCCAAAACCAGATCTCCTACTTCAAAATGAACTTCTTTTCTGCTCAAGTCTGCTCTGATTTTGTATTTGATGTTGCTGCCTTGTAGTTATTGTTTCACTTGTTCATGTATGGCCTGGATCTCTGAAGAAAATTCCTCACCATCTGCACTCCTTAGCTCTGCCTTTCCCAGATTTCTTAACTCTGATATTCCTCTGGGGTGCATTCCATAAACAATATGGAATGGACTCTGCCCTGTGCTTCTGTTTGGTGAGTCATTATATGCATATTCTTCCTGGGGAAAAATATGATCCCACTGCTTGGGATGCTCTCCTGCAAGACTTCTCAACAAATTTCCCAGACTCCTATTCACTACCTCAGTTTGTCCATCAGTCTGGGGATGATAAGCTGAGCTGAAACTCAGTTTGGTACCAAGTTTCTTCCACAATGTCCTCCAAAAGTGACCCACAAATCTAGTGTCTCTGTCTGAAGCAATACTCTTGGGCAACCCATGCAATCTAACAACTTCTTTGAAAAACGAGTTAGCAACATGGGTGGCATCACTAGTTTTATAGCATGGAATAAAATGTGCCATTTTGGAGAATCTGTCCACTACAACAAAGACTGCATCATTCCCTCTCTGAGTCTTGGGCAATCCTAGAAAAAAATCCATACTCACCATGTCCCAAGGCCTGTCTGGAATAGGCAAGGGAGTGTACAATCCTGCATTCTGGCTCCTTCCTTTAGCATATTGACAGATTTTGCAATTTTTCACAAAATTATCCACTTCTGTTCTCATCCTGTGCTAGTAATAGAAGTGACTCAGCTGCTCATAGGTTTTATCAGTACCAAATTGTCCAGCAAGTCCACCACTATGCTTCTCTTTGATCAAATTTTCTCTCATGGAACATTTTGGTACACACAGTTGGTTTCTTTTGAATAACAAATCTTCCTGCAAGAAATAATCCAGCCACTGGCTTCTATCTGTTAAAACAGGGTTACAACATGCCTCAAATGCTTCCTTAAAATCTGAATCTATTTTATACAATTCTTTGAGAAAATCAAACCCTACAACTTCAAAATTAGTTTCTTGAACAAGCATGTGCCTCCTACTCAAAGCATCAGCTACTTTATTTGCTTGGCCACTTATGTGTTTCAAAACAAAGTTAAAACCTTGGAGATACTCAACCCACTTGGCATGCTTATGATTTAACTTGGGCTGCTGTACAATATACTGCAAAGCATGATTGTCAGAATATAATACAAATTCTTTGGACATCAAATAATGCCTCCACTTTTTCAGTGCCTGAACAATTGCATAGAATTCCTTCTCATAAGAGGAATACTTCCTTCTGGTGTCATTCAGCTTTTCACTGAAATAGGCTACAGGCCTATCATCCTGACTCAACACAGCTCCAATGGCCTCTCCACTGGCATCACACTTTACTTGAAATGGTTTAGTAAAATCAGGCAGAATCAAAATAGGCTTCTCCGTTATCTTTTGCTTCAAAACTTTAAAGTTTCTTTCTGCTTCAGCAGTCCACTTAAATGGTTGTTTTCTCTTCTTTATTGTCTCAATTATGGGTGCATTGATATTACTGAAGTTTCATATAAACTTTCTGTAAAAACTAGCAAGTCCATGGAAACTTCTTACCTCAAAAACATTCCTGGGTGAAGGCCACTCCACAATTGCCTTAACCTTTTCTGGGTCCATCTTCAATCCTTCTGCAGAAACAAAAAAACCCAAATACACCAACTCCTCCTTCATGAATGAGCATTTCTTCAAATTTATCAGCAGTTTCTCTTGGTGCAGCTTCTTCAAGACATGATTAAGATGCCTTAAATGTTCTTCTTTAGTTCTGCTGAAAACTAATATATCATCCAGATACACTATCACAAATTTACCAATGAATTCCTTCAATACTTCATTCATAAGTCTCATAAAAGTGCTAGGTGCATTTGACAACCCAAAAGGCATTACCATCCATTCATATAATCCTTCATTTGTTTTAAAGGCAGTTTTCCACTCATCACCCTCTCTTATTCTAATTTGATGGTATCCACTTTTTAAATCTATCTTTGAGAAATATTTAGCACCACTCAAACAGTCCATCAAATCCTCAACTCTGGGCAAAGGGAATCTGTACCTGATTGTGATCTTATTGATTGCTCTGGAATCAGTACACATCCTCCAGCCTCCATCTTTCTTTGGGCTCAATACTGCTGGTACTGCACATGGACTCAAACTTTCTCTAATCAGCCCCTTGTCCACCAATTCTTGTACTTGTCTCCTGATTTCCTCATTTTCTTTGGGAGTCATTCTGTAGGCTGCCTTATTTGGCAGATTTGAACCAGGGATAAAATCTATCTGATGGCTGATCTTTCTCACAGGTGGCAGCTCATCAGGTAAATCATCCACAATAATGTCACAGTAATTGTCTAACATCTCTTGTATTTCTACCGGCAAATCAGAAATTTTTGTAGAAGTAAGAACCACTTTAGGTTTGCAAACTAAAGCAAAACTTACCTCTTCTTCTTCTATCTGCTGCAGATATTCCTTCCCGCTCAGCAACAAGGTCTTTGGATCAATCACTCTGCTGGATGGCTCTCCTTCTTCCATGGGTATCAATGTATGGTGTACCCCATCTTTGAAGAACTTGTAAGTGTTCTTCTTGCCATCATGCACTGCTGCTCTGTCAAACTGCCAAGGTCTACCTAGCAGTATATGACACACATCCATGGGCATTACATCACACAGGACCTTATCTTTATATTTGCCCATTTGCAACTCTATCTCACATTGCTCTTTTACAACCAGCTGGTGCCCCTTGTGCAGTCAGGACACCCTGTAGGGAGTTGGATGCTCCCTTGTCTTCAACTTCAACTTTTCTATCACCTCAGTGGAAACCAGATTGTCTGTGCTGCCACTATCAATGACTAGCTGGCAGCACTTCCCTTGGACTTTGCATATGCTCCTAAACAAAGTCTTCCTTTGTGCAGGCTTAGTGACCTCTTTAGCTTGCTTCAACAGGACCTTATTTACCACCAAGGACTCTCCCCTCTCTGGTAGAATTTCTTCTTCAATTTCTACCTCTTCTTCAGCCTGGGAAACAACAGCATTTCTTGGACCAGCCCCCACATTCTCCGGACACTCATAGTGCTTATGTCCCACTTGCTGACATCTATAGAACCTCAACTCTCTACCTCTGCCTCTGTCTCTGCCTCCTCTTCCTTTTCCTCTGTAAGAACACCTTCTACCCATTGCATCATCCTCTGTAGATGCATTCTGAGGTGAGCTACTATTAGCTCCATCCCTGGGTGTAGTAGGCTTTCCTCTAACCCCCTGACTTCCCCTCCCACGAAAATTACCTCTCTTCTTCGCAGACTGTTTCCTCAAGAGTTTATCCTCTGCTTTCAAGGCCATCTAGTAGGCCTCTTCCACTGTCTTAGGAGACAGAAGACCAATCTCATCTTGGATCTCTAGCTTGAGACCATTTACATATCTAGCAATCTTCTCTGGTGTGTCTTGAAATTTCCCAGCTCTTATGCTTACTCTATATAATTCCTCTGTGTATTCCTTTACTGTCAGCAACCTCTGTCTCAGGTTCTGCATTTGCCTATACAATGTCAGCTGATAATCACTAGGAAAGAATTTACCTTTTAATTTAGCCATCATTCTGGTCCAGCTCTTGATAGGTTGCTTGCCAACTCTCCTCCTTTCTACCTGCACTCCATCCCACCAAAGTGCAGCATGTCCCTTCAGCTTTGTCACATAAACTTGGCCTTTTTATCTTCACTTATTTCTTCATAATCGAAGCACTTATTCATTTCATTTATCCGAGTCCACCGGTTCCTCTGGGTCGGTCCCCCTACATAACTGGAAACCCACTTCAGGGCAGGCTTAGCATAGGCAGGTTAGGCAGGCTGTTCTAAGAAACCTCATGTCGGAGGAGTCTCAACATTTCTTCCGCTTCTTAATTTCGGGTTCGGCGACGTGTCTTCGGGATCTGCAGTCTGTCTTCGCTCCACGACATCCACTCACGGCTTCGAACCTCTCTGAAATCTCCAACTCTTCTGCATTGGCGACATGTCTCCTTCTGCCTCTCCTTCTATGACACCTCTACCAATTACATCTGCCATATCGACTCTTCTGCAAAAACAACTCGGAAACAACAACTCTTATACCACAAATGACGCAACAAAACTGATTTCGGACCCCTAAGGAGAGATGGTCCACTGTAGCCGTGGCTCTGTCAACATTTATTTCTCTGAAACCTTGTTCTTTTACTCCACGTGGTCTTATTATATTTTCTTCCTCGAAGGTTATTTATCAAATTCGTGGAATTTGATAAATAACATTATCCACAACCTTTGCAAATTTATTTATATCTCTGAACCTCATATTAATAGCCAGACACTTTATAACCAACCGACGTTACAATAGACCTTCGGCCCCTAGCCCCACTTATATATCAATGGTCCAATCAAATTCACGCACCGTACCTGGTTATCTTCCGCGCATCTTCCTCATGCGACTACCGTCTGATGGCTCCCCTCCAGATCGACGGCGTACCATAATATCACTCGGCTCTCTGGGTCGAACGTTAACATGCGATGGTGTGTAGCAACGACGGTTTTCCATGGGTCCACCTCGCCACGTGTCAAACACTCTATGGAATCGCTCCCCAACCAGGGAATACCGCTTACTCCCCAAAAGCGGTGCGATATGGGCAATCCACCTTCGTAAATCCACTCGTGGTTTTTGAACAGTGACTAACCAAGGTTCACGTCGGGGTTGCGTTCTCCTTCAGATACTCTCTGTTTGTTAACTCAGGTTCTGACCCCGGTTAGGAATTTCCAATTAACAATGAACAAATGTAATTTTCTTTATTAAGCGGGATTTATATTACCATTAGACGGAATTCAACGACCAGGGTTTACATAGACTTCTTCTATAAGTGGAGATTTATTCGATAGAGCCTATTCGAACAAATTTGAGGGAATCAATAGACAGAGATATGCAAAATCTATGCAACAGTTCAACCCAGTAATTATATGTGCACATAGTTCAATCACCTCACCATTAAACAATCTCTTCATAATTGAGGATTCGAAACAACTCTATGGCCAATGCATACAGAAATTATTTAACTGGAAGCAATTGTGAACACACAGATGTTATTGCAGAAATCTCTCTTCTCCTTCTTCCTTCTCTCCTTTTTTTCAATGCATCCGAGGAATACAACTTATATACATCAATATATGACTCTTCGGTTCCTCTGAGAGGACCATTCTAGAAATCAAAGGTCTAATTAAAACTTATTCAAATAACTGAACTGACAGATGGATTGAATCCAACTATTCGACTTCTACCAATCCTAACTAATCTAAATAAAAACAGTCAGCTGAGGTATTGACACCTAGCTGTTACAATTCAAGGATTTCGAACCCTCTAGCCCGACATGTGGACAAACCTCTACAAGCCAGGCTGGTATTCTGTGCCCTGCATCAATGACTTTATTTCAACCATATATACTACTTATGCTTTCAAAGAGGTTTCCAAGAGCTACTTCCTTTCTATGATGACTACTACATCCATGTAGACTTCTACTTCACCTATCCTTTCAAGCTTCTATAATAAGCTCTTGATTCAATCATAAGATTCTACCATGATGCCATCTCCTAATATGATGCATCCTATCATACTTAAAATTATTTCTACCATGAGAGTTATTTTTCACAAAACTAAAAAGAACTAAGTGAAGGAGATTATCTTAGCCATAGTAGAGATCTTTCACTTCCTCCTTATTTGATTTCTTCTTCTTAGGTTCTTCCACTTCTTCAATGACACGAGATTCATTCCTTTCTTTCCTTTTCTTGTTGTCCTTATTGACTTTCAAACAATATCTCTTGAAATTCCCATATTATTGACAACCATAGCATTGGATCTTTGACATATCGATCTTCTTATTTTTCTAAGGACCAACCTTCCCAAATTTTCCTTTCCTCGTAGCCATGGCAGAAAATTCTTGAACTTGCTCGTTTAATCCTACGTCACTTTTTGCCTTCAACCTAGTTTGTTCAATTTTAAAAAATGACCAAAGTTCACTAAATTTGGTAGCTTCCTTCTTTCCACAGATGCTTGATACAAATTTTCCCCATTCCTCTGGTAGTGCATTGAGCACAATTATGGTCGTCTCTTTATCATACATTATTTCCCCCAACTCTTGCAGCCGGTCTCTTATTTGTGATACCCTCATAAAGTATGAGGATATTCCTTCTTCCTTTGAGATATTCATCTTGGATAGCTTGATTCTCAAAGATATCACTTCTCATGTAGTGATAACGGAGAATAATTCTACCAGCTTGTCATATGTCTTTTGACTTATCCAATTTTTCTACATAAGGAATGAGAGAATCCTTGATTGATTCAATAAGGATTTGTTAACCCCTTATCTCCCCCTTCATATACTTTGCTATATCTTGAGCTTCTTCCTTTGGCAGATCAACAATTAAAACCTTAACATGTCCAATGACTTCATTTTCTTTGAGGATCAAATTTGTCCTCTTCTTCCATGCAATGAAATTTGATGACCCAACCAATTTGTTTCTTTCCTTGCAAAATGAATTAATTTTGGTATATTCATACATAAATATAAATATACTTAATTTTCAATTGAATATTCTTCTTTGATGATGATATCATCAACTTGATGCCTTTCTTGATGATGTTGATGATAGAAGATGTATTTTTGATGAAGATTTCTTCCTTCAAAAGTTATCCTTGACTCAAAGATAGGGAGATCACCTTGATTCCTTGGTGATGATGACAACACCTCTTCTTGCTTCCTTTGATGATAGTGTAGAATGTGGAGGCTTTCCCAAGGTGCTTCAAATGTAGATCCTTTCTTTGATTTTTGGGTCCTTGAGCTATTTTTTTCCTTGTGATGAATATTGTTTAATGTGTAAGCTTCTCAAGAATGCTTCAATTAAAGAGCCCTTATTTGAATGAGCTAGGGTATTCAGATATTATTTGATGCTCCTTAGTTACTTCCTTCAAGATGATGAGAGGTTTATTCCTTCTCGATTATTGATGCTCTTTATATTTCCCATATTATCTTCTTTTCCTTCAACCCTTGAGTATCCTTCTTTAAGCTTCCTTTCCTTGATGTATCCACCTTAGCTTTGATACCATGTTGAGAAATCTAGGGTAGATAGATTAAAAGATTTATCTTACTTCGATAACTGTTTGTGATGTATTTTTACTTAACTTGATTAGATTCTTATTTAACCTAATTATTATTGTGTTTTCTATCATCAAACAACTACCAAACAATGAATATCAAAGAGACAAGAGGACACAAAATGTAGGCTGCTAGCCAGGTCCAAAACCTCTCCTCGTGAGAGGAAAACCCGCAAGAATTATTATCTTCTTATAGAATGTTCAAATGATAAATTCCCAGACCTAAGACCCTTGAAAATACCCCTCCAATATCAATCCAACCTTTCTCCTTGACGAGATTTCTTTCCAACAATTTTGACCCCAACAACTTCTTCAACAACTTCAACCCCAACAGTTTCTTTTGCAACTTCGGCCCTAGAAAATTATTTTTCAACTTCAACCCCAAAAAAAATTTCTACAACTTCAACCCACAAATTTCTTCTGCAACTTCGACCCCAACAATGTCTTTTACAACTTCAACCCCAAAAATTTCTTCTGCAACTTTGACTTGCCCAACAACTTTCCAGCACTTCAACTTTCCCAACAATTTTCTAGTACTTCGACTTTCCCAACAACTTTCCAGTATTTCAACTTTCCCAACAATTGTGTGTATTTTAAATTAATTGGTGATTGTGTTATTTATTTGGTCATGTATGTGGATGATATATTGTTGCTTGGAAATGACAAAGAAATTATCCAATATTTTAAGACCCAATTGTTCTCCAAATTCGACATGAAGGATCTTGGTGCTGCAAACTATATTTTGGGCATGGAAATTAATAGAGAACGGGAAAAGAGGAAGATCTAGTTAAACCAGAGGAAGTATGTCAAGACAATATTGCATAGGTTCTAGTAAACCGTTGAAGTTTCCTATGCCTATAGGTGTAAATCTATCTGCTGAAAAATGTCCCAAGACACAGGAAGAAGAGGAGGATATCTTCATGTTCCATATGCAAGTGTAGTGGGTAGCCCGATGTATGCAATGGTATGTACTAGACCATAAATGTCACATGAAATGGGAGTATTGAGCAGGTTTATGTCAAAACCAGTGAAGGAGCATTGGACAATAGTGAAGCAAGTTTTCAGATATTTGCGTGGCACTAGTGATTATGGTTTTTTCTACCAGAGAAGACCAGGATTGGACAAAGTTTTGGACATCCGTGGTTCTGTTGATGTAGACTGGGTTGGAGATCTAGACCAAAGAATATCTACAAGTGGGTATGTGTTTAGCCCATTTGGAGGTGCAGTCAATTGGATGAGTAAAAGGCAGTCTGTAGTGGCTCTTTAAACTACAAAGGCAGAATACATGGTAACCACTCATGCAAGAAAGGAAACAGTTTGGTTGCAGATATTGTGTTCAACTATGGGATTGGTGCAGCAAGCTATAAGGATAGACTGTGATAGCCAAAGTGAAATTTTCTTGGCTAAGAACCTTTATTATCATTCAAAGACAAAGCACATTGATGTTCAATATCACTTTGTGAGAGATATGGTTGAGGATAAAAAGGTGTTGCTGGTAAAGGTGGACACTTTGAATAATGTTGTAGATGCATTGACGAAGTCTGTGAGCACTCAGAAGTTCTCTTGGTGTAGATAAAAAATGGGTGTTTTAGGGTCGGACTAATGACTAAGATCTCCAATGGTCCCCTGCAAAAAGAAAACAACAAGTGGGAGAATGTTGGGTATGTGTTATATTATTTCCACGATTAGTCGCACGAGTTGAGGTGTCACAGTGGGGTTGATAGACTCCCCTATTCGTTGCTTCGGGCACAACAAGGGGGTCACGGGGGGTGGGTAGCCCCCTACGCGGGGTCTGGAGCAGCACCCTGGGATTTTTTTTTTTTTACCCTATTTTAGGTGGGCAGACCCGCCTATGGTTTTGTGCATGGGTTTGCACATGGTTTTGGGGCATGAAGGTTTTCAGCCCTCGGTATTTTGTATATCTGGTCAAGGGAATTGCAGTTATGTTCAAATATAGGGTTAATGCGGTTATGTTTTAATCTAGGGTTAATGGATTAGAGTTTATGAATGCTTCAACATGTATATATATGTGTTGTAATACTAAAATGAATATAATGAAAATCAAGCTGGTAGTCCCGATTTTGGGATCCAGGGGAAAAATTTCTGTGTATCTTTGTTTTATGTTTTATGCTCTCACTATTGTTTATTTTCGGTTTTTAAGAATTTGTTTCCAGATCATTTATGTACAGGGTTAAAAAATACAATGTGTTTACTATGTTGTATTTCATGTATGGAATTGTAATATGAAACCCTAGATTTAAGGGATTATGTTAAAATTTGTATTATTCCCCTGGTATTTTGTTGTGCATTATTATTTGGGATATATATACGCTTAATTTTCAGTTAATATGAGGATAAAGAGCCCTAGTGTTATTTTAGAATGTTAACCTGCACGGTATTTTATGCATAATTGAAGGAATGCATTATTCCCTATGGTTTACCCTAGTGTATTAAATGTAAATTGGCGATTTGGCTTATGAGGCTTTGTTCGTTATGTTTTATATGATAATCATATTTGTTTCATAAATATCTAAGATTAATTATGTATAAAAGCTAATGGCTATGTTAATTGTTTGTTAATGATACACGTTTTTGGTAAATTCAAGAAAAGGTTAATAACGAGAGACACAACAGGTTTTTTCATAAATACAAATGGAATAGTTGACAGATTTAATTGATGAAGTTTGGTTATGGTGATGTAGTGTTTTTTGGTGAGGGGTTGTGTACATTACAAAGTGGTATCAGAGCAAGTATACAAGATTGGGGTTGAATAGGCCATGTTGGCAGGAACTTTTTTACAGATTACAAGTTAATCGTTTCATGAAAGTGATAAGGGTGCTAAATCTGAAAATAGATGCCACAAAAGAATGTTTGGCAGGTTTACAAGGAATTATTGTCCAAATTTGATAGGTTTTAGGCTTGACTCGGGGAAAATTAGGGAAAATTGAAGAAATTAGAGGTTCTTCAACAAATGTTTGACAAAATTCACAATAATGGGAATGTTGAAAATTCACTACAAGTGCCAAGAAAACTCCGTGATTATTAACCTAGTTTCACTAGAGGGGAAAGTGAGAAGAGAAGCAATCAATTTTCTCCTTTGGAGTGTTAAAATTCATCTCACTAGACCATTACTGTATGGTAAGTTTTATTTGAATTAATTCATAAAATTATTAAGTAAATATTATTCTATCAACGTACAAGGAGTATATATATATATATATATATATATATATATCAAATTACAAAGGCATACATACAGGTCAAAAGAAAGAATCGATATATAAAATGTTATATGTTGTGTTTTATTCCCTTTTGTTGGATGTGTAGACATGGCTTATATAGTGAATAAATATATTATATGCATGTATAATATATAAAGAAATATTATTTATATAGCGAATAATTAGCATGGTGAATGCATATACATAAATTTATGTAGCAAATATAAGGCCCATTTAAGGTGTATTTGTCTTTTTCTTCAATGAAAATTGTTTTAGAAAGGGGGGTGATGTTCATGTAATGTATATTTTACATATTATGTATAGATCCCACTACCGAATGAAGTATTTATATACAAGTATTCATAGGCTTGATATAAGATCGAAGGTTTTATGTTAAGTAATACATATTTACATCAAAGGTGTTTTCTTTGCGGGGTTCGGGTGAGTAGACATTGTTCACCCAACCAATCCCCACATTTTATTTTCGTTCTTTTGAACAGTTAAAATCAGAC